>CM052450.1:5658633-5728641 GCA_028533085.1 Varecia variegata | reverse complement strand
GATTCAACTTAAGGATACTGTATGTATTTTCTGAAGGGAAAAGATGTCAGCACAAAGAAAAATGCTAAAGATAAATGAAAGCAGGAGATGACCAAAAGAGCAACTAGAGAAGAAATGGCTAAGTAAGAAAACACAGAACTACTGAGGTAGACAGGGGCCATGGAGATGTTTTATCTTGTTCTTTTCCCTGCAAAATTTGCTAATATGATCAATCCTAAACACAAATATGAATCTGCAACTCCCCTTATGGAAACCGTTCAATAACTTCCCAAGGCTCATAGTGTAAAGTGTGTGTGGTAGATTGTGTTATCAATTCAGCCGCATAGTCCCCTTTCTTGTAAGAGGACGTGCTATTGTCTGAATATGTCCCCTAAAATTCATATGTTGAAACTTAATTGCCAATGCGATGGTTTTAAGAGGTGGGGCTTTGAGGAGGTGATTAAGACCTGACAGGTCTGCCCTCATGGGATTAGTGCACTTATAAAAAAAGGTGAGAGGAAGCTGTTTCCCCTTCCTGCCCTTTTCCCATTCTGTCCCTTCTGCCAGGCGAGGACACAGTATTTGTCTCCTCCAGAGGAGGCAGTATTCAAGGCACCATATTAGAAGCAGAGATGAATTCACTCACCAGACCCCAAACTTGCCGGCTTCTTGATCTTGGACTTACCAGCCTCCGGAACTATGAGACAATAAATATCTATTGTTTATAAATTACCCAGTCGTGGTAACTTACACCCACAAATGGACAAAGACGGGATGATACAACCCATCCACTGTCATGTGAATGATAGTGCCTGTAGGATGAGTTTATATCCCCAGCCCATTACATTGGCTTGGCCATGTGACTTGCTTTGCCAGTGACATAAGAGTAGATATGAAATTTATTTCAATCAAGTAGAAGTTTTAAGAACCATTGCATGGATCCACCAACTTCCTGCCATGAGAATACAGGTCCCAAATAGGGACAACACCTTAACCCTGGGCCCTATGAGAGGAAGACATGTGAAACAATGGCCATAGCAGATGACCAACTGGTATTGATATGTAAAATGAGGAAAATTTAATGTTCATCATTGTAAGCCACTAAGACTTTGAGTTGTTCGCCACCTCAGCAAAGCTGCTTAATACAGACTCTGGCAATGGATTTAGAGTATTGCTATAACAAAGTACTAAATAAGGTGAATGGTGCATTCAGACTTGTATTTAAGACTGATCACATTAGTAAATATTGGACACAAGATAATACTTTTATGACAGGATTAAGCATTTTTACAGCCCTATCTCTGTTACTAGTTTTGGGTCTTCGTAACTATTAAGCTTCCATTAATCTTGTGGTATAAAGAAATAAGTTTATTCCAGTTTTCCTAATGGATTTTTACTCCTGTTCTTTTCTCTTGAATGGTAACATTTCAACATGATCATCATTTAGGTTGTCAAGGATACATTGATTTTCATACCTATTTTGCAGCTAAAAGATTAAATATTTATATTTTAAAATTACCATGTAGTATAGTATGTGGTGTGAATTATTAATGTATGACTGTTCTTAGGCTTTTCCCTTTTCATATATGCTAAGGAAGATTCTGAGTTCACCCACTCTGCATCTGAAGAGTGTTATGCAGAATCTGAAGTCTGGGAAAAAGTAGCAAGGATACATGTCATGGACTTTTCCTAAAAATTACTATTTAGGAAAAGAAATGAAAAGCGAAGATAAACTAAATTCTTCAGGGGCTTGGCAATATCTGAGCATGTGACATTTATTAGCAAGTCATGTGGAAGCTTTAGGTGCAGCTGTGATCTGGGAGATTATGGGAACAGATCAGTATTTTTGAGAAAAGCAGTCATCCTGGGTAGGAAAGCGATAAGCACCTGGGGTTTGCAGGATGTTCAAGAATTGGGAAGGAAAAAAATTGAAATAAGAGTTATTGTAGACCTACGTACTTGGGTTACTCTTGAGATTTGGGGACAACATATATAAAAATCAGAATTCTTATTTTCCTGTTCTTTGAATGTAGAACTTCTCCCAACTAAACCATGTGGGTAAGGGTTTCCACATGGATTCACATAAATGTTAGTTTACCCTCAGCCCATCCCTGACCCCATCATCCCTGAGCCACACTTGGTCCCTCCTCCCATCCCTGCATATAACTTCTTTGGGTCCCCACCCTAATCCTGATCTTACCTTATCTCCTGAGCCCCACTGCATTTCACAAACTGAACCTGTCTGTGTCTTACTAGTGAAATTCAAGAATGGGGCTTAGATGTGGGTAGGGAGAAGGGTGTTTGTGGTATAAATTATTGAATTAATTTTTTAAATAGTGATTTTTAAGGTTTTATCAAAATACAACCTAAAATTCTTATAACTGCCAAAACTGCCATATCAAAATACTTACTTTCTTCTATTTATTTCTGCTTTCCTCACTCACAGTTTTTGATGGGTCAGGATGCTTCTCTACAATTTGGAGTAAAGGAGCGTATCTGAGCTCTCTGGATTTTGCCTTGCCCTCTTTAATACCATCAACTTGGTATTGGCCTGAGATTTAAAGTCTAGTGGAGAGAAGAGCCATGGAAATTAGACATGAAGACTACTAAATTTCAGCCAATGGTAAGCAGGTTGGTTTAAATTTTTTTAAAAAATAAAGAACTAATTAATTCCCTTTAATCCTAAATAAATGACATTAATTACAGCTAACTCATATCTGGGTTTTATATAGTCAAAATTCAAACAACAAAATTCAAGCAAAGCTCAAGTAAGAGTCTAAGCAAATTATCAAATATTAGATTTTTGTTTTATTATCACAACAGTTAAGAGTCACAGATTTGGAAAGGCCTTTAATTATCATTCTTCCCTGGAACAGTCCAAAACACCTATCTCTCAAACCTTCTCCATTACACCTCCCTCCCTTCTTTTTTTCCTTTCCTCTACAGGCATTTCAAGAATAAAATTCTAGGCAGGCTTCTTTTGAGTCTGTGTCTTTTCTTCAACTGAGTTTCTTTGATTTTCTTATCTGCCTGCCCAGCGTGGCTTTGTGGTTCAGCAAAGCTTTGTTTCTTAGTTTGTCTATTTCTTAGTGACATAGAGATATGAAAATTTAAACACAAATTCTAAAAATAGTCTAAACCAATGAATGATGGTCATACCTACTGTTTCCCAGTGCTGTGACTCCAGGTCTCTGAACTCAGCTGCAGTTATTTTCAATTTTTTTCTACTTGTGAACTCACATGTGACTACTGTTCTGCCAGTGTTCATAAAATCATTTTGGAATTACTTTCTAGATGCCTTGCTTGAGTGGTATCTTTCTGATTTAAAATGCTGATTATAATATGATTTCATTTTTAATCATACCTAATTAAGGACATTTAATATTATCTATCCTTTTTGGGATATTTCATAAAACTGGTATGCTATTGCTATTTTAGGGCAACCCCACTTCAGCTGTGCAGCGTGTTTATACAACCTATTTTATTTGTTCTTTCATTAACAGAAGCCAGAACTGCTCAGATGCTCCCGCAGGGGATGCCAAGGCCCTTGGGCTCTGGTCCCAAATTTATAATCAAACAAACCTGGACCTTTTCAGGGTAGACCTTATTACTCTTCCAGTTTTTAAATCCTTTTTTGAAATTCCTTATCCACATAATACTAAAGCAAACACTGATAGACAGAATCAGATAACTGGCTCAATCAGGAAAATTAATTGATTGCAGTTTTTACTTCATAAATAATGAGGAATTAAAAAATTAATGGACTCATCTGATTATGTATTTCAGATTATTTTAGATCAAAACAATTGAAAATTTGAATTTTATAAACTTTCACTACAGTTTTTCATGGAAACAGGATCTTTTCACTTTGAAGCAATATGATACTTAATGAATATATTATCTTTTCTTTCAAACAAATGACTTACTTTTTTCTCCTGAGAAAGCCTTTTTTTTGTTTTTTTATTTCAGAGTAGTAGGAGGGCACAAATGTTTTTGTTACATGTATTGTTTTTGTACTATTTGAGACAAAGTTATTTGTGCCCGTCATCCAGATCATGTACATTGTACCTGTCAGGTATGATTTCACCCATCTCCACCTGTCTCCTCCACCTGCATGATTTCCATTGAGTTTTACTTCCATCTGTACACATGAATGCTGATCAGTTAGTTCCAATTTAATAGTGAGTACATGTGATGTTTGTTTCTCCATTCTTGTAATACTTCACTTAGGAGAATGGTTTATAGTTCCATCAAGATTATTACAAAAGGTATTAATTCATTTTTTATGGCTGAGTAGTACTCCATGGTATACATATACCAAATTTAATTAATCCACTCATGAATCAATGGGCATTTGGGTTGATTCCACATCTCTGTGATTGTGAATTGCACTGCAATAAACATTCGAGTGTAAGTGTCTTTCTGATAAAATGACCTTTTTTACTTTGGGTAAATCCCCAGTAGTGGGACTGCTGGATCAAATGGTAGTTCTACTTTAGTTCTTTGAGGAATCCCCATACTATTTTCCATAAAGATTGTACTAGTTTGCAGTCCCACCAACAGTGTATAAGTGTTCCTTTCTCTCTGCATCCACATCAGAATCTATTGTTTTGGGACTTTTTGATAAAAGCCATTCTCACTGGGGTTAGGTGATATCTCATCGTGGTTTTCATTTGCATTTCCCTGATAATTAGTGACATTGAGCATTTTTTCATGTGTTTATTGGCCATTAATCTGTCTTGTTTTGAAAGGTTTCTGTTCATGTCTTTTGTCCATATTTTAATGGGGTTGTTTGATATTTAATTTCTGATTTGCTTGAGATTTTTGTAGATTCTGGTTATTAGCAATTCATTGGAAGTATAGCATGCAAATATTTTCTTCCATTCTGTAGGTTGTCTAATCACTCTGTTGACTGTTTTCTTGACTGTGCAGAAGCCTTTAATTTAATCAAGTGCCATTTATTTTTGCTGTTGCTGTGATGGCTATTGGGGTCTTCTTCATAAATTCTTTGCCTAGGCCAATATCTAGAAGAGTTTTTTCCAAAATTTTTTTCTACAATTCTGGTTTTATGTCTTAAGTTTAAGTCTTTTATCCATCTTGAATTAATTTTAGTGAGTAGTGAGAGATACGGAACCTGTTACAATCTTCTACATATGGCTATTCAATTTTCCCAGCACCATTTATTGAATAGGGTCTTTTCTCCAGTGTATATTGTTGTCTGCTTCGTCACAGATCAGATGGTTTTATATCTGGGTTCTCTGTTCAGTTCCATTGGTCTATGTCTATTTTTGTGCCAGTACCATGCTGTTTTGGTTACTATAGCCTTGTAGTATAGCTTGAAGTCTGGTAAGTTGATGTCTCCTAATTTGTTCTTTTTGCTCTAAAGTTGCTTTGGCTGTACAGGGTCTTCTCTGATTCTATACAAAGAGTAGGATTATTTTTTTCTAGATCTGTGTGAAATGCTGTTGGTATTTTAATAGGGATTGCATTGAATCTATAGATCACTTTGGGTAGAAAACCATACCATGCTCATGGATCAGCAGAATCAACATTGTTAAAATATTGCTTTTATGACCTTTAATTTTGTTAAGTTATTCCATCATTAATAGCTCTCTAACTTATCATAACATTTTTTAAGGTGTCATTGATTCTGTTTATCAGCTTCTGAATTAGGACTATGGAAAACACATAGCAACACATTCACATACACATACATACACATGCACATACATACACATACACATATGCATATACCTGGTAAATATTTAGTCAAGCTGAAAGTTCTTCAAATATTACTAAGGAGTTCATGGTGTATTCTGTGTAGCTGCAGAGACACCAGGGGCAAGAGGGATTCAGGTCCTGGGCTCTTTGTGCCCCTGCTCCTTTTCTTGCTTCAACTGGAGAAGCTCCTCTTTCATGTGTTTTATATGATGATATTCGATGTTCTTTCTCTCTCTTCCTCCCTCTCTCAGTCTCTCTCTTCCTCTCTTTCTCAGTGACAAACCTCCTGTTTTAAATGTATTCAGAAACCACTAATGTAAACTGGACATGAGAGCACAGTAAGCTGTCTTCCAGAACTTGGAAATGAGGTTGACCTCTGAGAGTTAAACTATAAAATCCAAACTAAGGAATAAAATAAGAAATAGATAAAATCATTTTGAAGAAGAAGGGTGGTTTTCAGGCCCAGAATAAGAACTGACTCAGTCCAATCAGTTATACTAACATCTCTAAAGAAATAATCTACCCCTCAGAAAAGACTGAGGAAGGGATAGGATGACCAGCAAGAGACCATGGAAGAATGAATGTCAGAAAACTTCTTGATATCTCTAGTCCTGAACAAGAAGACTTATGCAAATGAATCCATCAGATTACATTTCTTGGGCCCAAAATTCTCTCCTTCTCTCTTGACATTTCTGTCTCAACCTAGAGAAGGGATTTTTCTACTCATACTTCTTTCTGGCTTCTCCCCAAGGAAAAAGGAATTGCTAATCACTCTGCCTGGAGGAAGAGGGTAAAGGTGTGGAAAGGATTCAAGGAGAAGGTGGAAAAACTGTCTTTAAGCATGACTAAGAGAACCAGGTGGACAAGGCAGGGTATGAGGTGTGGCAGAGGTGGAGGAAAGGTCACTTCAGGTGGAGGGAAAAGCTGTGCACATGCATGGAGTCACGACAAAGTATGACACATTTGGAGAGTTGGCAATCCTTTTTGCCTAGAAATCACAAGAGAAATGAAAAAAACATTGAAGGGAGAGAATGGTGGGGGATGAAAATTAAGCAGTAAACAGGTGGCAGTAATTTAAGGTGGCAGAAAATTAAGCAGTAAATAAACCATAGTAAGGGCTTTGAAACTGATTCTCTGATGATTTCTAAAGGGGAAATTTGTGGTAGTTAATTTGAAGACTGTATTTTTAAAATAGAGAAGGGAAATGAGTAAAAAAATCCATTGTACAAATTAGTGTGCTAATGAACTTTGGCAATAGAAATTGAGGGAGAGAAATGTTTAGGAGATAAAATAATAGGACAATAGGACAGATTAGATGTTAAGGATGGGGAAGAAGGAAACATCTAGGCTGAATCCCTACTATGATATTAATTAATGAATTATAGAAATACAGGGAAAATCAAATTAGTGGGGGAAGCCTGTGAGTTCAACTTGCAGATGCTTCTGAGAAAACCAGGTGAAGCTACGCCATTGTCAATTAGGTAAAGGAGTCTGTAGTCTGGAAAGAGGTATGGGCAAGAGATAAAGATTTGTAAGTCGTTGACATTCAGTTGGCAGTCCAGGTGATAGAACTGGAAAAGACAGCCCACAGAGAAAATGTAGATTGAAGAGAAGTGAATCATTGTCATTGCATAATAGCTGAGTCATCAGATGGGATTCTCTGGTCTGCCTACTAGTTGTACTTAAAAAAGACCTGGGCAGGGCTGAATTGTCCCAAAAGGTGAGGAATGATCTGTTTAGCACCCCTCTGGCAAGGGTGGAGAAGTTGTTTCCTGATCTTGTCTTTTCCTTAGAATTCTTCCCATCCTTTCTATTCTTTTGTTTTCAATGCTTCTCTACTCCCATAATACTTTTTCTCTACATCTACGTTGTGCTAATTACATTATTATATAACAATTTTTCCCCATAAATTATATCTTTTGAGAAGCATGTCTTGAATGGATAAATTAATGAGGAAGTCTGAGCCAATTTTATTTTATTTTATTTTTTATGATATAAAACTAGTTTCAAACTTAACAATTGATGAACTAACATTGACACATTACCATTCAGAGTCCAAAGTTTACATTAGAGCTCACTCTTGGTGTTGTGCATTCCATGGGTTTGGACAAATTTATAATAAATATTTGCACATATATTTGTAACAAATATACCATTCTGGTGGGGAATGATGATAATAGAGGAGGCTATAGATGGGTTTGGGCAGGGAGTATATGGGAAATCTATCTATTAATATGTACCTTCCACTTAATTTTGCTCAGAACCTAAAACTGCTCTCAAAAGTCTGTAAATGAAAAAAAAGAAAACATTAGAAAAACAAAAATTTTAAGTGTAACTAATATTTCCAGAAATCTGTGAAATGCTCACAAACTGCTACATTGGTCAACCCCAATGAAGACTAATTCAAAAGTGGGCAGAAAGATTCAGTTCTATTCTTATTTTCTGTGATTAAATAAGGAATATCTTGGGTTAATCTTTTGGTATTTTTCCTTGCAGTCTACAGGACAATCATTTATATGATAGTAAGGTGGTTGGTCAGAAGTTTGCAAGAGCACCAAGTGCCTTTCAAGAAGAGTTTTCCACTTAATCATTAATATTTGTTATCTTTATACTCTTAGTTACTGTCCAGGATCATTATGGTGACTTCACACATACACACACACACAAAAAAAAAACCACAAAAAACATTTGATTTTTGCCCTTTGCTTTTATATTTTGAAGCTACCATAGAGGGTTTTCATTTTTGTGTATACAGAAATATTTATTGATGATCAATTCCTATATTTCATTGATTGGTTGAGAGTTAAGCCAATAATCAAGGTCTTTTTTTAATCTATTCATTTATATTATCTGAAGCTCTTGGATCCAGGGAGAGGTCATTGTTTCAAAATTTTGAGCCCTTCTATAATAGCTAGTTCATAAACGTATACTTTTCTAGAGAGCTTAGAAGTCAAGACCTCAAAATGTCATTATTTTTTCAAACATTTTTGAGCAATTATCATTCTTTGAAGTGTTGTAGAGCTACATTTCATTTCTCTTTAATTTATAGGCTCAAAGAATTATTGAACCACTGGCTGAGAAACAAAGTAGAGGGGGACCTTTTGTTACTTCTTCCAAGGAAATACTATCTTTCCAAGGGAATACTAATCTGATTTTAGCCAAGTCTTAGACATTGTTGAACCACACTTACCTGTGGATGGTGTTATGATATGTTAAAAGGTCCTGCACCCACTTGCGAGTCTTCCTACTTCCTCTTGCCCCATGAAGCAACAGCCTGAGAAACTGTCAAAGGGTAAAGAAACAACTATGAATTAGATATGAAAGCATGTACTTAACTGCAGTTTTCTGCAGGATTTTCATAAAAGACCACTTTTCTTATTAGGATGATCATCACTTTTATTTATTAAGCAGTCAAGGAAATGTTTTTATGACTACCTTTAATATTTTAACTTCTCTAATACCAACAATAGAAATTTTTACCTTTTTTTTTCCTAAAAGGATTTGATTTATCTGCACAAAGGATGTACAAAATGAAAATAATAAAGCAAAAAATAAGAATAAAGGGAGAAATTTTAAAATACCCTAACTCTGTGAGAATTATGTACTTGAACTTTACATTTGCCTCAGAAATTACTGGCATACAAGAAAAAAAAAAAGGAATCATGGTTAGTTACAACAAGGCTTCTTACCCTTCATTATATCATAGCACAAACAGAATAATGTAGTTATTTTAAGTGACATAGTGAAAAAAAGAGGAGCCTGCTTTATCAACCCTGGGCTCCAGCTAACCTGAGGCCTGAAAGAATCAATGTTTGGGTACACCTGTAAACTTTTTGGGGTACTCTTATGAGCCATGACATCATGGTTGGAAAAGTCTATTTATATAGTTCACGTTATCAGAAGAACAAAAAAAGCATGCCTCTTAGTTTCTCAGGAGGAAAAATGCTTTTCCTGGGTCTAAATTCTAAAATACTACATTTATCACATTAATTGTAAATAACGAGAGATTTCCTAAATGTAGCGTTACTATCTGCACACTCATTCACTTTTGATGTCAATTAGTATAGTCATTTGCCATTAACAAAGAGGATTTCTGTTTACACTTTTGTTTGACTGTCACTGTTTCTAGGCAAGGTTTCATCCCTGGGTGGCAGGTTATAGCATCACCCAGCTCTCCAAAGACATTTGTTAGACTAAGAGATGTAGGGTTTCCCTCCTTCTGATAGAAGACACACAACTTCCCTTGGGGAGCACTAGGACCAGCCCTGGCAGTGATGTGTGAGTGTGTGCCCTGCCAGGGCCCTGCCCTTCCAAGCCCTGTGAATGGTTCAGAAGGGCAGGGCACTGTTCAACTTGATGCCTGTAGGAAAAGGAGACACATATTCATGTAAATGTAGACTTTCACTTAACGATATGCTCGCTTCCAAATTGCACAAGTTGTAACCAGCAGTATTTTGGAAACAAACATATAGGAATAATCAGCTACTAAGAGACACATGCAGAACATGTGGAAAATGTTTTTCTCCTAGAGGGCCTTGTGAGGGGCGTGGAAAACAGCTTTTAAAATGAAGGAGACACCAAATCCTGTTGCCATGAGAGGCTGTAGAAAAGTAAACAGTATGTACACTCCCAAGGGCTTTCCTTTAAAGGACTGAATTGGAATGAGAAGGGCAGATATCACATCCAAATGCTGCCGTGAGAAGCAGAGGACTGACACACGCCCAGAAGATTCATGTGAACAGGTAGCTTGGCTGAAAATTATGGCAACCCCATTGTAAGTGCTAATATTTATTAGGTAGTTGATATTTCTTCCTTGGCAAGTTTTTAAATAGCTTGGCTTGAAATAATGTAATGTTTTTCTAATTTCTTTAAAAACAATTTGTTTGGTGAATTAGAAAACTATCTCATCCATGTAGAATACCCACCGCTTTTATGAATCAGCCTAACTTGACTGTATACATCACTACCTTGTGTAGAATTGATTTTCAGAGTGTCATGGATTGAATTGTGTCCCCCACCAAAATTCATATATTAAAGTCCTAACCCCTGGTACTTTAGAATATGGCTGTTTTTGGAGATAGGGCCTTTACAAAAGTAATAAAGATAAAATGAGGTCTTTAGGCTGGGTCCGAATCCAGTATGACTGGATGTCCTTATAGGAAGAGGAGATTAGGACACAGCAATGTGTGAACACAAAGGAAAGACCATTTGAGGACACAGTGGGAAGGCAGCCATCCACCAGCTAAGGAGAGAGTCCTCACGAGAAACCAAATCTGCCAACACCTTCTATTGGAATTCTTGCTTCCAAAACTGTAAGAAAAAATAAATTTCTGTTGTTTAAGCCACCAAGTTTTGTGGTATATTGTTATGGTAGTCCTAGCTAACTAATTAATACACAGGGTGTGAAATAGGACCTAGTATTTTCTGATTCTTAAAAGAATAATTTCCAATATGTCTGCTTTAGAAAATAAAATTCATTCTCCTAAAGCTGTCTGAAGACCCAGCCCTCCTCAGTTTAAATCAGTAGGGTCTCCTTGGCTAACCTATAGGTTCCTTCAGAAGAGGAGCTGAGCCATGTTCTTGTTTTCTGGGCATTCTCCGAAATAACATGGGACTTCCATGTATTAGGTATTCATGCTTTAACTTAATTACTTGACCTTTCATAAAGAAGATGATAATAAATCCTATAAACTATAAACCAGGAATCTTGCCCTTAATTTGAATTAGGACTCTAGGAAGAATTTATTGAAAGCGTTTTTTTGGGGTGTGAGAATATTTATAAAATGAATTATTGATGACAAAATTTTAGCATGGGACCACTAGCAACAAGTCATTATCCCAATCATTCACTTTGGGTAATGCCATTTGATGGCATTGAACATTGCTGTCTGGCTCTTGAAATCTTCTCTGCCTTTGACTGCAAGGACATTGTTCTAATCTCTCTTGCTTCTCTGGCAAGAGCTTCTCTGCCTCTTTCCTTGGCTTTTCCTTCTCCAGCTCCTCTTCAAAGATGTTGAAGTAACTGTTAACATTGAACTAGCACACTTACTGATGTAATCAAAACATAACTTTTATTATTATTAAATGATCTTCTAAAATTTATTCATAGGGCAACCTTCTCCTAGCCCTGGGGGGATATTGTTGGGGATCTCATTCCTTTTCTCCTTAGAACATCGGAGTCCGAGAAAGCTTCATAGTAGTAGTGCTATGACTATTTATTCCTATTTATTCTTTCCGGTGTTACCTTTGGTCAGGCTTTTCCATGTGCCTGGCACATAGCTGCCTGCACTCTGAGATCAAACCTCATGGTACTGTGATTTGAGAGGAAGATGATATTCCTGTTGATGTGGATTTCCAAGCTAAATCCAGCTTGAGTCATACACCAGGTTTTTACCTATTGGCACAGTTGTAAGTCTTAACTTTTATACTCTGGTCTGTGAGGCTGGGGCTGGGGCTCAGCTAACTACATTTCTCAGACACTTTTGTCATCTAGTTTCTTATTAGGTTTATCAATGGGAGGTACTAGAGAAGGATTAGAAGGTAAGGGGGGGGCAGAAAGGAATTCCTTCCTCTTTTTTCAGTTTCTATATTATCATTCCAGCAGCAGCAGAAATCTGGTTCCAGTTTCCACCTTCTTTTTGAAGTCTAAGCATCCTCTACTATGTCCCTTAAAAGAACCAGCGACTGCCAAACTTTAACCTCTATGCAGTTGGAATTATAGTTGCTCTGCTGCATGTCACCTACAAGGCTGCACCTCTTGAGCTATCCAAGCATCTGCCTGGCCAGGTCTTCTCCTCAGTAATCCATAGCCCACTGTGGACAGCTACCTGCTGCAGCTTGGGGCACTGGGTCTACTGGGCCCCCTCCAGTGAGCTCCTGTGTCTGTGCCCCTGCCCACTTTTCTCTTGCTTCTATAGCCCTCAAGGGTAATGACTGCTTCCTGCAGTTATTAGTTTCCTTTTTGATCTTTTAGCTTTTCAGTGCTTATAGTAAGAGTTTCCCGTATTAAGTCTACTCTCTTTGAAATACCCAGTGTGAAATTTGTTTAGGTAATTGGACCTTGAATTATACAAGTTACAGAGCTGATCACCAATTACTGAGGCTGGAGAATGACCATGAATGGTTAAGCCTGGGGCATATGCCCACATCTGAAGTAGAGGGTGCACTTTTTTATTACAAAAGTGACAGGGAGGATGGCATTGGTGGATACCTATGGGGTATAAACTATAGTCATCATAGTAAACAGACTTGTATGTTTTCACGGTAAACTGGGGAAAGGAGAAGATAATGCTAACTGCAAGAGGAAGTGAGATTAAGGGAGGAACTCTGTTCTGACATGGATGTGCGCGTTTAAGGGCTGAGGGAAAGACTCATTAGAGGGGAAGTGGTAAAGAGTCCAGAGAAAGGAGGTACAATGGATGATATTCAGTTTAAAAGAGAGTAAGGACTCAGGTTGAAGCTAGGCCTTGGATAGAAGGAGGTGCATGTTTGAGGAAACAGAAGTAAAGGAGGCTACAGTGGGACCAGGGCAGGAACATTTTCTAGGTATGATAGGAGGAACTTGTTGGAGTTTATCTCTGCTGGCCTCTGTTAAGTTTGAAGTAGGTCTTCTTCAGGGAGCAAAGGGAAGAATGAGTAATGTGGAGATACCGCAAAGAGCTACAAGTAGAACTACCATTTGATCCAACAATCCCATTACTGGGCATCTACCCAAAGGAAAAAAAGACATCCTATAAAAAAGACATCTGCTCTAGAAGGTTTACAGCAGCACAATTCACAGTTGCAAAGATGTGGAAACAACCCAAGTGCCCATCAACACGAGTGGATTAATAAAATGTGGTGGAGGTATACCATGGAGTTCTACTCAGTCACAAAAAACAATGGTGATCTAGCACCTTTTGTACTAACCTGGATGGAGCTGGAGCCCATTCTACTGAGTATCGCAAGAATGGAAAAACAAGCACCACATATATTCATCATTAAATTGGTATTAATTGATCAACACTTATGTGCACATATGGTAGTAACATTCATCAGTTGTCGGGCAGTTGGGAGGGGGGAGGAGGGGATGGGTATAGTCACACTTAATGGGTGTGATGCGCACTGTCTGGAGGATGGGCACATTTGTAGCTCCGACTTGGGTGGGTGGGGCAAAGGCAATATATGTAACCTAAACATTTGTACCCCTGTCATATTCTGAAATAAAAAATAAAAAGAATGAGGCTAGGGAAGAAGTTTGAGAAGAGAGAAGGTGTGAAAAAGCCTTCTTGGAAAGCTGAGTGAGTTGCCCAGAGAAGCACAGGTGATATTAACAGGAGTACTGAAGGCACATTTGAATTTAGTGGTCATGAATTGACAAAGGTACTTGCTTTCCTATGTGGCTTTTCCATTTAAATTCTGGTGCATTCGTGTGGAGAAAGTATAAAGAAAATACGGAGGAAGTAGGAAGAAAGTGTGGAATAAGTGTGGAGAAAAAGTGTTCAGTAGGTGGGTGTTTCTCCTAGAGATTTTACCATAAAAAAAGAGGTAAAAAAGGGAAAAAGGAGTTTAAGATTTTGGCAAGAAAATCATTGAGGTGATAGACCATTGCATTTATTCTGGAAAGGGAGAGAACAAATGACTGAAGGGGCTAAAGAAGAGAGACACAGCAGAAGTGAGAAGGATGGTGGAGCCAAGGAGATGCAGGAGGGACCCCACTGCGGGTGTTTGAACAAGCAAGCTGGAGGGACAGCAGGAAATGGTCACAGAGCAGGATGTTTGATTTAACACTTTGATGACTGTCTCATTGATGATCATGGGAGTGAGCAAGTAAGGTAGAGTGAGGAAAAACTTACTGAAGGAGAGAATGAACCAAGGAATATTTATTTTTAATTGCTAGAATAATCCATTGGCATATACTTCATGTCTTATACATGCAAAATTGGCTTTCTCCAGTTAAATTGTGAGCCCACTGAGAGCAAAGACTGTGTTTACAATTTATATTTATTCACCTAGGAACCCATGGAATCTCTTTCCTAGAGAATATTTTGGCAGAACACTATTTTAATTAAATAAGAAAAGTGGCAATTCAAGGAATTTTTTTGACCTGTTGCATTGTCTTCAGGAAGGTAAGGTGATTCTTTTCCTTTGCAGGTGTAGCAACTGAAGTTTGGATAGGATATATTATTTACCCAAGGTGGGCTAAAGCTAATTTCAGATGGTTAGAAACTTAGTTGATTTAAAAGAGAACGCAGTCTTCTGAATTTGTCTTAACACAGAACATTGCCATTTTTTGGTCTTCTTTCCATATATAGCTTTGTAAAATCAGTAATCAAATGATCATTACCAGGCAAAAAGTGCAAGCTCGAAGGGGTGTGTTAGTGACATGACAGTGACAGCCCAGCCGCTGGTGACTTGAGGGAAACGGGAAGTGTAATGATGCCTATGTTGTCATCTTTCCTGTTTCAGAACCACAGGAAAGGTGATGTTGTGCTCATTCCCACACCATTGCCCCCCGTCACTCCTCCGCTTGGCTCTTATGTGACATTTACGTTGGACCTACGCTCTTAGTCTCAGGCTCACCGTCTCTGGTCCCCTCCCTACACGGCCTCCTGAGACTTGACGCAATTTAGAATCAAGCTATCAACTAATTAGAGTTTAGAGAATCTTAAAAGTTCTTTACAACATTGCATTTATTCAGGATGCTATCCCACGTGATACTTATTAAAACTAGTAGCAGCTTTCACGACCCACCTGCTTCTCCCTCTAACTGCATTCATCTTGCTCAGCAGCTCTCTGTGAACCAGTCACTATTGAAGTGGGTTGGAAGTTATGTGTAAAGAGGAAAGATCTGAGCTTACAAAATTTAAAAATAAAATTGAGTGGAAACAACTGAAATGTCCTTCCTTGGGTGAACAGTTAAATCAATACTGGTGTATCCATACAATGGAATGTTAGCAGTGAAAAAGAATGAACTATTGATACATGCAACAACATAGGTGGATCTCAAGGGTATCATGCTTAGTAAAAAAAAGTCAACATCAAAAGATTACATACTATATGATTCCATTTAATAATGTTCTCAAAATGACAGCTGTAAAGATGGAGAATAGATTAGTGGATGTCAGGGAACAGGGACAGGTGTGGGAAGGTGTGACTATATAAGAGAAGAATGAAGAGTTCCTTTATACTGATGGAACAGTTTTTATCTTTCTGTAAAATATGTTTTAGAGGTGGGGTCTTGCTATCTTGCCCAGGCTAGAGTACAATGTGCAATGAAAGATCACTGTAACCTTAAACTTCTGGGCTCAAGTGATCCTCCCTCCTGAGCCTCCTAAGTAGCTGGGATTACAGCCACATACTACCAAGCCTGGCTAATGTTTTCATTTTTTTGTGGAGATAGGGTCTTGCTATGTTGCCCAGGCTGGTCTCAAACTCCTCGCCTCAAGTGATCCTCCCACCTTGACCTCTCAAAGTGCTACAATTACAGGTGAGAGCCACCATGCCTGGCCCAGTTTTGCATCTTGATTGGGATGGTGGCTACATGAAATCTGTACATGCTATCAAAATGGCACTGAAGTACATGCCCACACACTTACACAGACACAAATGACTGCATGTAAAAACTGAATAAGGTCCATAGTCTAATTAGCAATATTGTACCAATATCAATTTCCTGGTTTTGATATTGTACTACATTGACATAAGATGTCACCATTAGGAGGAGCTAGACAAAGGGTACACGGGACTCTAGGCACTACTTTTGCCACTTTCTCTGAGTCTACAATTATTTAAAATAAAAAATTTAAAAAGTAATTTTGAAAATAGCCAGGATTATTCCCCAAACAGTGTCATCCTTACTTATTTGCATTCTAATGGAGAGGTGGAGAAAGAGCCCCACTTTGTTCCAAGAAAAATTTTATCTAAGAAGGAGGGGCTATAGGAAGGCCCAGTAATTAGTTCTTAGTAAAGCTCTGAATCAGTCTTATTCTTGGTTATGATCTGAGGCTATTAGACTGGTTTCCTTTCAATTGGATTCCCACATACACTGAATTTCCTGTTCCTGAACTCCCATCTGCCAGAGCCTGGGTGTGTCTGAATACTCCAGACACTGACCACTGTCTGCCCGGCTCTCAGGTGACTGTTCATCATCGTTGCATGTCTGCTAGACTGGGTCATGGATCTTGGACATGGCCTGTACTTTCCGATTATATTATTTGCATGCCACTCCCACCTGAAATGACACCTCCTTGGAAGGCCCTTCCTTTGTTCACCATTCTGAGTTCAGTACTTCCACCCCACTATTTTTCCTCAGAACACAGACATTTTCTATCATAGCACCCATCACACGTCATAATCATATTATATTTATTTTATGCATTTAATACCCATCTTCCCTCTAGACAATCAGCTCAATGAGGACAGAGGCTAAATCTATTTCCTTCCCTAGGTGGGGTGTAAGCTTTATGCACACATGAGCCTATAGCGCTCTTGGCAGTGGCAAAGCTAGGGCAAAGGACCCAAGGTGGGAGATTTCCTGCATGTTTGGAGCAATGAGGCCAGGGTGGCTGTGTAAGTGAGCACGGGGAAAATGAGGAAGAGAAGTAACTGTTGTTTGGGAAGTGGGGAAGATGGTTTTAGAGCCTTGTTGGCCCATAATGACTTTGACTTTTTCTCTGTATGAGAGGGGAACCCTCTGCATCGTCCTGAGCAGAAAGCCATGGTCTGACAGGGTTTAAGGTCTTTCCATTTTCCTGATTCCCGAGTAGCTCTCTAAACAAACCCGAAGGAGGAAGAGGGCTGCTGTTTTCCAACTTCCTAAAATCTCGCACCTGCCACCAATGCCAACTGTTTCACTTGTGTCATTTCCTTTGGCTCTATTATTTACCATATTTCAGAAATTAAGAAACTAAGGTTAGAGAAGTTAAAAATTTACTCAAGGTCACATAATTAGTGATTTGCAAATTTCTGATGCAAACCTCGGTATGCTAACCTCAAAGCTCATGCTCTGAACTATGCTCTACTGCTGGAGCATAAAATCCAGATTCATGGGTGGTACAAGATAGGGCTGGAGCAGTAGGTGGTCTTCAGATTGTCAGAGGTTACATATGCCATATTTAGTAGATGTTTATATATTTTGTCTGCCTTGTCTCCCTTGCCCGTCCTGCTAGGCTGTCCCTCAAAGTACCTACTCCCCAGGGCTGGGTTGGGCACCCAATCTGGACCTGGCTTGTCAGAATGACTCATTCACCCCTGTAGCCACAATGATTGCACCAAGGAGGAGCATATGACCCCAGCCAGGCCAACCAGAAGCTGTCCTTTTGGAGTTTTTATTGAAATGAGAGAAGAGGATTTCTCTTTTGGGGTGTTGGAGCTTAGAAATGTGTAATCAGGAAATGCAGTCACCTTTCTTCCCACATGGGGAAGCCAGTCCACAATGGGGGAAAAAAATAATTTGGGCATAACATTCTTCATTGTCAATACCACTCAGAGTAGGGGTGGAAAGAGGGAATGCATGTTCTTTTTGCATAATTATGTCAGGCATATTAATTTATCTCTCTCAAAATGAGGTCACAGATACATAGTTGGGTAGAACCTCTCTGTCAGCAATAAGTGATGTTTCCTAAAGAAAATCAATCTTATATACCAGGCATGTTTGTTCCTTAAGAGGGAATGGACCATATACTGCACTGAGACTTTCACTATTGTTTCCTTCCTCCCAACCTCACTCCATAAAATCAACAAAGATTAAGATCCTTTTATTTACAAAGACAGCAGAAACAGGAGAGAAGAGATACCAGAGGCTATAATTTGTAAGAATCAGGGAGTAGTCAGATTTGCAAGGTGTAGTCAGTTCTTCTCACACTTCTGTTCAAAGCCCCTAGAGAATCTCTGTCACTTTTAGGAAAAATCCAAAGGCATTGCTATGGCGTATGAGGCCCTAAATAATCCAGTATATGGCTTCCTCTCTGACCTCATCTACTAGTTTCCACTCCAATCAACTGGGCTCCTTGCTTTTCTCAAATACTCCACGCACTTCTACTCAGGGTACTTGCATGTTCGGCTGCTGCTTTCTGATACACCTTTCTTATAGTTACCCCCATGGCTCGCTCACGTCTTTCAAGTAAGTCTCTGTTCAAATGTCACCTGATCATTGAGGCCATCACTGGCCTCTCTAAGGAAAATAACCTACCCAAACTTATATACTATTTTCTTTATGGTATTTATTAACACCTATCTGTTTATTAACCGTCTGTCTCTCCCCACTGGGATGTGAGCTCCGTAGGAACAGGAGCTCTATTGCTTCGGCCACTGCAGAATCCCCAGCATCCTCTGGCGCAGAGCAGTGAGTGCTCACTCTTTGATTGGAGGTATGAATGCAACCGTGACATTGTGCTAATAATTGATTTGTAATTATTGCTAAATTATTAAGTTTCTTTGAGTCTTTTTATTCTTGCACTAACATCACTAAACATTTTCTTTTTGTAAAATTGCTTATGGGCACACACTCACACAAGCATACACAGAGTGTAACGACCACTAACTTGGATTAGGGGTAAACATGGTAAGATCACTTTGGTGATTAAGTAAAGGATAGAATTGAGGGAGGCAAAACTGTAAGGAGACCATTGTAATTCAGGATTTGAGTGACGAAGGACTGAGTTAGGCAAGTAGAAATGCATATCAGCAGAACTTGGGAAATGTCTGTTGGGAATGATTAAAAGGGAATAGTTAAGGATGATTCTAGTTTTCCAGTTGGAGTGATTAATGATAATGCCAACAACTGAGAGAGGTAACACAAGAAAGGTTCATTGAGGTGGATAATCATTAGTTTTGGTAAGATGGACTTGAGGTAATGGAGAAGAAGACATCTAAGGAAATATGACCAGCAGCCCACTGGCTATTTTGAGGTTGAATGTCCAAGGCATGGTTTGCAGATTTAAATTTGGGTGTTATGTCCACCAGCTCCAACCTGCCAACATGCCCCCAAAATGAAATCATCACCATCCCTCCAAAACCTGCTCCTGCGCCTTTTGTGTTACTTCTACAGGTAATATATTCAGGTTTCACCATCTCATGAGTGGAAAGATGTATAGAGTTAATATATTTCAAAATTAAGTGTAATTTTACTAAAACACAGATTTGAATATCAAATAAGAAATCTTATAGTGAGAAAAGTTGTTCCCCCATCCAAACCATCACTACTCCCCAGAAACAACTCCTTTAGCTCTTAGTTTTTTCATCTGGTATTAATATTCATATTTCTAGGTATTATGTTTAAGTTATTCCTTTTTATATATTTTCTATTAATTTCCTGTAATGCATCTAAGTTTTTAGCTCTCTTATACTCTCTTTGTTCACATCCTCTTGCATCGTCCTAATATAACATTTTCATAATTTTTGGTTAAATCAAGGGTTTACATTGTTGTGATTATGTAAATATTAGTGTCAGAACCAAGCAGTACACTTATAGCTAAATTAGCTTTCCTTGTTTAGCCTAAATTTAATTTTCTTTTCACTCAAATTTACTTTGCTTTTTTGTTTGCTTAGTATTTTATACCTATCCTTCATTTTTGCAAATATTCCATCATGTTTATTAAATTGCTATCAATATTATTTTACAAAACCTCAAACATGTCAGATAATCTCTTAATTCCTTATTTTTTCTAGAGACCCAATCTACACAGCCTCTGTTCTCTTTGCTTCAATTTAACTGCTTCTATGTCTGCTGAGTATATCTCATCCCGGTTCTTCAAGCTTCACCATGGATTTGGAACTTTTTTATCACTTTGCTACATTGAATACCTTGTTTGACAAGACCCACTATTTTCTTCTTTCTTGTTGTATGTCCTTATTGTACTATAGCAATTCTCCAAAAGTTTCTCACAATATATTTAAGAGGTCACCCCCCTTTTTTTTCAGTTTCTATTTTTAGTCCTTGCATATCTGAAAAAGTCTTATTTTAAGCTCACATTTGAGAATTTGGCTAGCTATGGAATTTCATCTTGCAAATTGTTTTTTCTCAGAATTTATATTTTCACTGAATCCTGGGATCTAGTGCTGCTCCTAATACGTCCAAGGCCATCTAGTTTTCATTCTTTGAATTTACCTTATTTTCCATCCTTTCTCTGGAAACTTTTAGGTTCTCTTCTTCATCACTGGTGGTCTGAAATTTCATGACATTATGGTTTGGGTCTGTGTTCATTTTCTAGGATGGTACTCATTGAATTCTTTTTACTATAAGACATTTTATTTGTAATTTAGACAACATTTAAATTTAAACAAAATTCTCTTATATTTTTGCTGTTTTATCTTTCTAAGTCTCCTCTTTATTAGAAGTTGGACCTCCTGGATTTCTCTAATTGTTTTATCGTTTCTTTCCAGATTCCCTCATATTTCTTTTATTCTACTTTCCAGAAGATTGTCTTGCATTTAGCTTTTTATACATACATATTTTGTTACTGATAGCATTATATGTTTAACTTCCATGAACTTTTTTAACCAATGATTGATTCATTTTCATAACATTACCTTTTGCTTTAAGAATGTCAAAATTTTTCTCATCTGATCATATTATATTAATTAAAGTAGGGGTTTTGCTAAGTGTTTTTACATTTCCAGCATTATCTCTTTTCCATTTGAGTTTCTGTTGTGGGTTTTGTCTCTTTCTTTCCTTATATAAAGAAGCTTTTTTCAAATTGCTAGGAGATCACTGTAGAGTGATCAGGCAGTGCCTTGATTTTTTTGCTCTGCCCACAAAAACAAAGGTATCTGGAGGATTTCTCTCTGGTGTCTACTATCTCAAGAAAAGAAGGTTTCACTCTCTTATTTAGAGAGCATATGCTTGTCGTGAGCAAGGGGATTACCTGGGATCTCACCACTTAGCGCGCAAACTTTCACTTATTTCTTCTATTTTGGGCCCTGCCTACTCTTTAGCCTTCCCTCCGCTGTCTGGAATCCAAAGTCCATTTGTCCAGCAGCTTCCAGCCTGGAGAGTGGGGTTGGGTGTGTGTTACTGGCTGCAGGGGTGGGGGAGTCTCCTATCTAATGTCTTAGCTCAGCCACCTAACAGGCCCCCGTGCTCCCTGCCGCCTCTCAGATCTGAGCTCCTCAAGGAGTTTTCACGTACAAAGTTGAACTCCTGATGGGTTAAAGGCCCAACTGTGAAACACAAAACTATAAAATGAGTAGACTAGAATGTAGACCTGAGGGTGAGAGATATTTTGATAAGATTTAACAATCACAAAAAGTAAAAGTTTCAATTAGGATGAATACATTCTGTAGTTCTGTATTTTATATGTATATAAATATATATAATTTTTATTTGTTAATTATACCTCGATAAAGCTGGAAAAAAGAATTCCTAATTTTGACTACATAAGAAAGAAAAATTTCTGTTCAACTTAGAGTAATATTTTAATGTTCTTAGTTACCAAAATATTAGGAATAGTTATCACTGGACAGTGAGAATACATGATAGAGAAGAAAAAACTCAAAAGAAGACTGATTGACTGAAATAAAATTGAAGAATAAAGGACTAGGCCTACATAAATAGAAGCGTAATGTGGGGTGAGTAAAGTTAGGAGAAAACTGCTGGTCCAGAAGTCAGTGGAAAGACTATGGGTTAGATTTTATGAGACAGTATCGTGTTGAATGATGATAAGGGTTGCCTTGGACAGGGGTGGATGGTGGTTGAATGGAGTAGAGCTGAAAATCATAGATCATGGAATGGGTTATCTACACAGACCCTGAAATCTTCCAAAAGGTGAGCAACAATTTCGGAGAGGTGCAAGACTCTGAGCCATGTATAAAAATCTTCAGGGTCTAAATAAAGATCGTCAAGGATAGTGCGGACTAGGGAGTCAGTAGCCCACACCTATAGAATTTGCTACTTTATTCAAAGAAATATATAATCATACTCACCTGTTACCAAAACTTGCTATTCATACACAGCACCTCTTGGCATCAATCTAGGAGATACCACATTTTTAACAAAGGATCATTATGTCAGGTTTAATCTAACTGTATTTCTTCTCTGTTCAGCTTTATCTATGTAGTAGGCATTCTATGTAGCACTGAAAATCTCCACTTTCTTATTAAACTGACAGTTCCTTAATATTTCCACCTCTTAATTTGTGTGCATACCTAATTGTATCCGTGAATTCAGGATGAATGAAGATGAAAAGATGGGGAGAGCCTGAGATATGACAAGCCACAGTTTAAGTCTCAGAGATTTTACATATCCCCTACTGATTTACAGGAGAGGCCCTTCAACTGTATATACACCAACCAATTGTCTTGTCTGCCCCAGGTCTTGCCCCAATCTTGATAAAGATTGCTTGGAAGACAAGAAAACACTAGCAAGATTAGTCAGATTCATTCAGAGGAAGTTACTTAAGAACTAATTTTATTTATGTTCTTTTATAAACATTTCCACTCCCACCCTTTACCTAAACCATTCACACTCTGTCCCCTTCCCTCCCCTCAAAAAAAAAAAAAACTAGTTATAATAAAAACAAACTTATGTTCTGGCTCTCCATGGGTGGTCCTATGTTTATGATCAGTGCCAACAATTAGTGCAGATTCTAGGACTGTTTTTCCCTCTCATAACATGCGGTAAAAACAACAAAATAATCCTGCTAGTATACAGCTCCCTTAATCCTGAAATTCATTTCTTCTTCTGCCTCCATAATCCTTTAATATTCATTCAATATTTTATAGATACTGAATTCTCCCTAATGGGATCCAGAAACCTGTATGGTTTGAGTGAGTTGAATTAACTGTTTAAAGCTAAGGAAACATCCAAGGGACAGCTTTTGCTACCAGAACTCTTTTAATTCTGTTGACTTCTAGTCCCCTAAATTAATGAAGACTCAGACTGATTTTCATATGTAATACACACACACACAGACACACACACACATACATGTTCTTTTGTAAAGAGTAATTTGTAGCCTCTGCAAATTAGACTAAATAGTCTTACGGTGTCCCTTCAATATTGTAACTGTATTTATCTCCTTGATAACATACAGGCTTGAGTTTCTTAATAGAGTCAGAGATTCAGAAGAATTTACTTATATTAACATGGTGCTCTGGGAATATAATCCTCCAGTGGATCAGAGTTCTATTTTATCCTAAAGCTGCATCAACAATATTGTAGACACATAGATACAACTTTGTTTGTTAGGCCACCTCTTTCTAGACTACAAACAAAATATATTTCATATTTCTTCAGTTAATACAATCTCAGCCAGGTGTGGTGGCTATGCTTGTAATGCCAGCACTTTGAGAGGCCGAGTTGGGAGGATTGCTTGAGGCCAGGAGTTCAAGACCCACCTGGGCAACATAGCGAGATGCCATCTCTAAAAAAAAAAAAAAAAAAAAAAACCAAAGAAACAAACAAAAAATTGTCCAGGTGTGGTGATACATGCCTATAGTCCCAGCTACTGGCAAGACTGAGGTGGGAGGATCACTTGAGGCCAGGAGTTGGAGGTTGCAATGAGCTATAATCAGGCCTCTGTACTCCAGCCTGGGCAACAGCAAGAGAGATACTTTTAAAAACAAAACAAAACAAAACAAAACAAAACAAAAACAAAAAAACTCTTCACTAACTTAGAAACATCAATTAAGTCATAGATTTCCTCCACATTTAGTTATATGAGATGTCTAGACCTCTGTTTTCTTGTCCCTTAAATGATTACTGCAGGTAGTGAATTTCAAACAATAAGTATGAATTTTATGATAGCATTCTTAGATTCTTAGATGCACATTTTATTTTAAAAGAAAGTAGTATGTATCTTGTGGTTGATAGCATCTTACAATTAATGAACTTGTTTTCATTTTCTTAGCTGTACATAAATAATGGGTATCTTTGAATCAATAGTGTCTTAGGTTTTACGAAATATTGCAGGTATTACAAGATTGCCTTTATTACGAGTACTTGGATTTTTTTTCAGTACTCTTAGTTCTTAAAATTTTAGGGTGTTGGGATTCAAATTTGACTCATGAAACCTTGGATTGTACTTTATTATTGTTGTGTACTGCTGCTTTAATGAGAGTAAGGCCATTGGTATCTCTTGCCAAACATTATGGGCATATTTATTTTCTAAAGGTTTATGTTACAGAAACTCCATATCTCATTAAAGCAATTCAGAATCCCTTCCTAGTCTGAGCCCTTTTCCATTTAATTGAGAAAGAGGGTTATTGTTAGCCAGCATCAACCTCTTCTAATTTAGACATGTTTATTCTTGGAGATTTATCTGTGTGCCTAGACCATTCAACTCTAGCTCTGGATAGAATTGCCTTAACAGAAATATATTTGATAATATATAGTTGATTTTCTCTCAGAACTTTTGTAAAAAACAGCCATCTCTGGACAATCTGTGTTTTGTCAAATTGTTCCAGAGGCCATAACAAATTAGGTTGTTTAAAACCACTTAATATAATAGAAAACATCCTGCAAAATTCTTGTCAAACATCAGGATTAGCTCAACTTTTTTTTGCCTTTCTTCCTTCTTTTCTCAGTTCCTTTTATACTTGTATTATCTGATGTTTATTTATTTATTATTTTGAAAAAATCTATTCTATTTGTTGCAATCAATATCAAATTATCTTTGGGAGCAGTTGGGTGTGAAATAATTGTGATATAATAAGAAATATGTATTTGGTCTCTGCCCTGTTTACTAGCACACAGCTCCTAAAACCTGTTGGACTAGCTGGCGTGATAAGAAAGCATTTCTTATCACTTATGCTAATGAGATGACTGGTGGCTGGGGGCTCCTAGATAGCTTCAGAGAGACTGAGGCATGATTAGAGATTAGGACTTTCAGCCCCATCCTCCAATCTCCAGAGAGGAAAGAGGAGCTGAAGGTTGAGTTGATCACCAATGGCCAATGATGTAATCAATCATGCCATAATGAGGCCTCCATAAAAACCCAAAGGACAGGGTTTAGGGAGTTTCTAGGTTGATAAACAAGAATATAGCCAGTTGCCAGGAGGCGTGCACCCCAGCTCCAAAGGGGTGGAAGCTCCTGTGCTCAGCACCCTTCCAGATCTCACCCTAGATATCTCTTCATCTGGCTGTTTATTTGTATCCTTTAAAGTATCCTTTGTAAAAAATCTAAGTGAAGTATTTCCTTGAGTTCCGTGAGATGCTCTAGCAAATTAATTGGACCCAAGAAGGGAGGTGTGGTAATCCCAATTTATAGCAGGTTGTTGGTAAGAAGCACAAATTCACAACCTGGGACTTGCAACTGGGGTCTAAATTGGGGGTCAATCTTGTGAAACTGAGCCCTTAACATGTGGGATCTGACACTATCTCCAGGTAGATAATGTCAGAATTGAATTAAATTCTAGCACACCCATTGGTGTCTGCAGGAGAATGTGGTTTCAGAAGTGCTGTGTTGAGTGGTGTGTGAGAATAGGGAAAACACTTAGGTTTTTCCTATTTCTAATATTGGATTTTAGATCCATTAATATAGACTATGAAAAAATCCAAATACAGTATGTATAAATTTCTATATCACACAATGTATATTGAAACTATTATAATAGAACAAACCAAAGTCTAACTTAATTTTTCTAACAAAAAGTAAATTATAATAAATATTTTTGAATAAAATTGTATATGTGGGAACAGGTAACGTTTTTATTAATTTCTCCAGCAACTTAAGGTATTTTCTGCCACTAGACACTAAGAGCTATGTGTTCCTTTTTACCTTCTTTTTGAATTATTTTTGTACATAGTTATAACTCTTAAGTCAGAAACATTTGATATAATTTTTTATTTATTCTTAGGAATATTATTTTATAGTGTTGTAGAAATTATGTTCTTTTTCTTATATTCATGTAGGAAAGTAGATATTATAAAATTATCAATATCTTGCCCTATAAAAGTAATGATAAACAAAATATTTTATTTTCAGTGGTGTAGTAAATACCCAAGGTATATAGATATACTTCCGGCTTACTGTTTTTTTCAGGAAACTGGATAGTTTTTATTATTGGGTTGGAAATTTTTAATGAAATTTTCATACCTAGAATTTAATAAAATACAGAGAGGTAAAAATATATTAATTAAATATATTAATTTTTGAAGCTATTTTATGACAAAAGTTGCTGGCATAGTTTGAGGATGTGTTTTAAATAGTTTTACAATTTAAAAAATTGTTTTTAGATGTATTGTTTCATAATATAAAGAGAAAAAAATTTTAAGATGCCTACCAGAGTGCCTAGAAAAGAAGACACACACACAAAAAATGTTTGTTAAACTTGTTCATTTTATTGGTGTATTTTCTATAAAAATAATCTTGTTTTTTTCAGTCTATCAAATCTGACTTAATTTAAGGTATTAGAGTGTCCTAATGTGGCTCTGACTGCTCACACAAGAACACTCTGCTCTTCAACTTTTAGGTCACAAATGCCAAGGAGTTACAGTGATTCACATTGTTATATTTAGAACAATGTGTTATAGCAACACATGGAAAGGCATTTTAAATGATGCTTCCTTCTCCCTTAAATGATTATCTTTAATCAACCTAGTGCACGTTATTTTCTCATTTGGTAAGAGTGCATTACAAAATAGTAAAGTCTACCAAATATAGATAATCTAAGGAATAGTGATACACCAAGGAATCATTTTACAAAAGATGCAAAGGTTGCCCATCTATAGTTGTTTCTTACAATACTCCCCAAATTGAACCAATTATAGATTTGTGACATTATGGAAATAGAAATGGTACTAGAACCTTAGAGATTATCCAATCAAACTATATTAGTCAGTTAGGGCTACCATAATAAAATGCCACAGGATGGGTGGCTTAACCAACAAAAATTTATTTCTTACAGTTCTGGAGGCAGAGAAGTTCAAGATCAAGGTGCCGGCTTTGGTTTATGGTGATGACTCTCTTCTTGGCTTGTATAAGGCTACCTTGTCACGATGTAATCACATGACCTCTTTGTGTGCAGTCTTGGTTCGTTTTCTGTTGCTATAACTGAATACCTGCAACCAGGTAATTTATAAAGAAAAGAAATTTATTCTTATAGTTCTGGAGCCTGGGAGGTCCCAGGTCTTGGAGCTACAACCAGTGAGGGACTTCTTGCTGGTGGGGCCTCTCTGCAGATCCTGAGGTAGCACACGGCATCACATAGTGAGGGGTCCCATGAGAGGTGGCCAAACTGGCTTTTATAACAGACCCACTCTCAGGATAACTAACCCACTCCATTAATAACTCATTAATCCATTAATCCGTGGATGGATTAATCCATTCATGAGTGCAGAGCCCTCTTGACTCAATCACCTCCCAAAGGTCACATCTCTCAACACTGTTGCATTGGGAACCAAGTTTCTAACACGTGAACTTTTGGGGGACACATTCAAACCACAGCGTGTGTATTTGGGAATTGAGAGAGAGAGCACACAAGAGCAAGCTCTCTAGTGTATCTTCCTGTAAGGACACTAATCCTATTGGATTGGGGTCCCACGCTTATGACTTCATTCAACCTTAATTGCTTCCTTAGATGCTGCATCTCCAAATATATCCACTCTGGTGTTTAGAACTTCAATATATGGATTTTAGGAAAACACAAACATTTAGTCCATCATACCAACACCCTCACTTTATGAAGTAGAAACAAATCCAGACAGAATGACAGAAACTCAGGATTAAAAGAGACCTAAAAATTATTAAGATTAACCATTGCTCTGATGTTTTCTACCAAAACCTTTTAAATAAACTTGATAAAGTAAATTCATGGCAAAATTGGGACTCCTAGTTCCTTAATTCTCACTTGAAAGCTCTTCTTATGACAGTACTATCTTTTCTCCTTGTATAGTTCCCTTAAGTCTTTTCCAAGTTATTACCGATTTCCTTTTACTACAGGAGAATCCATTGCCCTAGGTTCTTAACTTGGGTCATGTTTAAGGGCTCCAAGAGCTATTTGAAGTTTTATGATAATTTTTGTGTTGCTGTTTGAGGGTTTGTTTCAGGTGTATAACTTTTATTGGATTCTCAAAGTAGTCTATGACAGAATGTGGGGTCCATCCATTAAGCGGTAACTTTCTGCATGCTACCAGGGTAACTTAGCTTTTTTACTCACAAGTCTCTTTTTATGCTAGATGTGGTTTATCCACTCGATCAA
This sequence comes from Varecia variegata, assembly GCA_028533085.1. NCBI lineage: Eukaryota > Metazoa > Chordata > Mammalia > Primates > Lemuridae > Varecia > Varecia variegata. Next base: position 5,699,823 of record CM052450.1, on the reverse strand, counting down.
AAACTGGTGAAGAGTATTCTGGATGTTCCCAGAACTGAGTTTCATGCTAAGATTAGCATGTTATTAAAGTCTTAGTGAAAGACAGATTGATAAAGAAGATAGGAGAAAAGTAAATTTATTGAGCACCTATGTTTTTCTGACTCTGGAAACTATTGTTTTGTTTGTTTGTTTCACTGTGCAGTGATAATCCTCAAATTGATTTGCCTCTTCCTTCTGGATGTCATTAAAGCTTCAGGATATTGGACATGAAGTATCAGTCTTTTTCCCCATTTTAAGCTGACATTATGTTGGAGAGAATAGGAAGTTTGGTGCTGTACTTATTTTGCAAGTAAACAAATGGAAACTTTCATTTTTAATTCCAAGTGGAAAATTGCACATCCTTATTTAAGATCTCTCTCCCGTCTGCATATAATATAGGCTAGAGTTAATGCCAACAGAGATATAGCAGAGTAAGAAAGATAGCTAATCAACTATATAGCCAGAATTTGTAGAGAAAATTTATAAAAAGAAAAACATATTTTTAAAAAAATCCAATGATGACTTATAGGAGATTAAAGACTGTATTTATTAAAGCAGGTGTATAAAGCACGACCCGAGACAAGTAATAGGGGTCTTGAAGCAAGATGTCCACACTCTGCCAGTCTGTGTGGGATAATGCAAGCAGGTCCAAAAGGGACCATGATGTTACCATGCAGCAGAAGGAGACTGAGCTCAAAATGTACTGTATGATTTATTGTGTATATTTACATTGAGCAATTTATATATACTTCTCATTATAGGAGGTAGGTCCTATAGCACTCAATCTGTTCTTCTCTCATCCTCATTAACTACTGTGTTAGTTTCCTCTTGCTGCCGTAACACATTACCCTACATTTACCGGTTGAAAATAACACAAATTTATTATCTTATATTTCTGTAATTCAGAAGCTCAAAATGGATCTCAGGTTGTTGTTAGGCATACATTCCTTTCTTGATGTTCTTGAATAAAGTTTTCTTGCCTTTTCTAGCTCCTAGTGAATTCCTGCCTTCCTTGGTCTCTGGACCTTTTCCATTCCAGCAATGGCTGGTCAAATTGCTCTCACATTGCATCACTCTGACGCTGACTCTTCTGCCTCCCTCTTCCACATTTAAGGACTCCTGTAATTACGCTGGGCTCCCCCGGATAATCCAGTATAATCTCTTTATTTTAAGGTCAGGTGCCTTGCAATCTTAATTTCTTCTGCAACCTTTATTCCTCCTGGTTATATACCATACGGCAGGTTCTAGGGATTAGGATTTGGACAACTTCGGGTGTGTATAGGGGGCATTATTCTTTCTACCACAACTACCAAGTTTAAAAAATGCACTTTAGGTAATGTTTCCTGTACTCATATGACAGGGTAGACCTTGCCTGAGCTGTAAAGCTTCCTTTCCTTAGTCTTGATCCCCATTAAACTGATTGAGAAACAAAGAGCTATATTAAGTTATCATGGGATATGTAGATATTAAGTAATTTAGAAGTCAGATGTGAGAAGAATTATACAGCCTTCTCTAAAACTGACTGTAGTATTACTGAAGAAAATGAAACCTAGAGAGAATTCTACTTCTTGATGTCTCTCGTGTTTCAACTTCTCAATATCACAGCCTCAAATGACTTTCACTTTCTCTTACTTACTTTCTCAAAGTAACATTATCAACATTATTTTTTTATTTTAAATATTATCAACATTATTTATTATATGATTGGAGAAATGAAGAAAGAGAAAAGTCATTTGCTTTGAGTTATAATTTGGAATAGAAAAAATAAAAATAGTTACCTTAAATTCTATGGCAATCCTGAGCTAGGCTACATAGGCATTGCTGTTCCCATTTTACCTTTTAAAGGTGAGGAATATGGGACTTTTATTACTCATATGGCTGGAAAGTGGCTGAGCCAGGACTCAAACCCAGATTTGCCTAATTCCAAAGCCCATCCTCTGGCTGCCAGCATCTAGCCAGTCTACTGCTATGCTGTTATCATCAGGAATGTGAAGTCATGTTCCTGGCTTAATAAGGTCTGAATGAGCCTATAAATCCACAATTGTTTTGTAATTTCTAAGGGAATCTCTGATCATTTCAACAAATGCTGTAAATTTCTAAACATAAAATAGAAGTCCTGTTCTAAATTAACTTATTTATGTAAATTTATTAATAATATTTAGGGTACGTATCACCTTTTAAGTGAATAAAGAGAATTAATATTTGAAAAGGAAAATCCATATCAATCTATTTGGTGTTAAACTGCCCCAAATTGGAACTTTAATACAATTATACTGTATCTGGCATTCAAAGACACAGGCTTCTTTTAACTTAGAGAGCATTTCAGATATGTCAATATTTAGAACATTACTTAGTAGTGATAAGTCTAAATTAAAATATATCATGATAAAATTACAGAAAATTTACATTTTAAAGGGTAGGTTTCAGGGCGTAGGTGAAAGGAACATTCTTGTCTTTTGTGTCATCTTCAAATTTTTTCTGCTTAAGGAGTAAGACTGTTTACCCATTGGCCTCTTTCTTTGCTTCTTCAGAGTCCTATGTAAATGGAAGACACTCCTTCAAGAACATATAAAATATACCCCACCCTGTGCTTTGTGAATGTTGTCATGAGCAGATATTGGGTAATAGTGAGGGAAAAGTCAGCTATGATACTTCCACATCATCTGCTAGGAATTCTCTTTTAAGGCCTTCAACTGATTGGATGAGGTTTGCCATATTATGGAGAGGAATATGATTTACTTAAAGTAAAAATTAACAAAATTCACAAAAATTAACTCCAAATGGATCATAGATCTAAAGATAAAATGAAATTCTTTAAAACTACTAAAAAATAACATGGGAGAAAATTTATACGACCTTGGGTGTGGCAATGTATTTTTAGATATAACACCAAAGACATGATCCAAGAAAGACTTTAGTAAAATTAAATATTTTGCTCTGAAAAAGTCACTGTGAAAAGACTAGGAGAAAATATTTGCAAAAGACATATCAGGTAAAGGCCTGTTATCCAAAATGTACAAAAATAAAAAAAAAAAACTGTTAAAACTCAACTATAGCAAAACAAACCCAATTAAAAAATGGGCCAAAGACCTTAACAGACACCTCACCAAGGAAGATATACAGATGGCAAATAAGCATATGGAAAGGTATTCATCACATGTCATTAGAAAATACAAATTAAAGAAAAATGAGATACCACTACAAACTTATGAGAATGGCCAAAACCAAAACCCTGACAATGGCAAATGCTGGCAAGGATGTGGAGTAACAGGAACTCTCATTCATTGCTGATGGGAATGCAAAATGGTAAATTCACTTTGGAGGACAGTTAGGCAGTTTCTTACAAAACTGAATATACTCTTACCATATAATCTAGCAATTATATTCCCAGGTATTTATCAAAAGGAGTTGAAAAGTTATGTCTACACAAAAACCTGCATTTGCAGATGGATATTTACAACAGATTTATTCATAATTGCCAACACTTTGAGATGACCAAGATGTCCTTTCAATAGGTGATGGATAATAAACTATGGTTTTCCCAGGCATTCAGTGCTAAAAAGAAATGAGCTATCAAGCCATGGAAACACAAGGAGGAATCTTAAATGTGTATTACTAAGTGAAAGGAACCAATCTGAGAAGGCTGTATACTGTAGGATTCCAACTGTATGGTATTCTGAAAAAGGCAAAACCATGGCAATAGTAAAAAGATCAGTGGTTGCCAGGGGTTTTTGGTTATGGGATGATGAATATGCAGAGTACAAAAGACTTTTAGGGCAGTGAAAATACTCTGTACAGTATTATAATGATGTATACATGTCATTATAAATTTGCTCAAACCATAGAAGGTACAAGAAGGGTGAGCCCTCATGTAAACTCTGGCTTTTGGGTGAGTAAAAAAAGGAAGTCATGGCATCTCTGTATTTGATTATCTTCAATAAAGTTATAAGGTTATGTAAGTGTAATAACCCTCAAGAAGTGAAGATGCAAAATGAAAAACTAGATTTTTTTTCAGAGTGGGAAATATTTGTGTAACCATCAAAATGTTCATAAAGGACCAGTTTTGTCCTTGTTGTGCATTGTGGTTGAAAGAGCTTTGGAATCAGTTAGATTTGGGCTGTATGGGTCCCCCAGCAAGTTACTCAATGGTTCTAAGCCTCAGTTTCCACACTAGCAAAATGATGATAACAATGATAATATTTTCTCCATAGGACTGTCATTCAGACTAAATGAAATAGAATGATCATTATTGTTGGCACCAAACATATATAGAAGATAAATGTAAACCAAGGAAACATTAGTGTGATCTATTTAATCCCAGCATATTTTCATGTTTTCATTTTTTACTGGGGTATAATTTATATACAATGAAATGTACACAAGTGTGTGTATAATTCAATGGGTTTTTACGTAGAATATATTCATGTCACTCATACCGCTGACAAGGTATAAAACTATCCCACCACTCCAGAAAGTTCGCTTATTTATGCACCTTCCCAGTCAATCCCTGCCACCCATACTTCCCCCAGCCGTGAGTATAGATTACTTTCCCTGTAGATTAGTTTTGCCTCTTTTAGAACTTCATATAAGTTGAATAACACAGTATGTATTCTTTTGTGCCTGGTTTCTTTTCCTCTATATAATGTTTTAGATTCATGCATGTTGCCGTATTTATCAGTAGTGTATTCCATTTTATTGTTGAGTAGCATTCCATTGTGTGGCTGTGCCACCATTTGTTTATCCATTCTCTTGTTGATGGAAATTTGAGTTGCTTTTTGTTTTTGATATTATGAATAAAGTGGCTATGGACATTCTTGTATAAGTCTTTTTGTGTACACCTATATTCATTTGTCTTAGATAAATAGCTAGAAGAATTGTTAGATCACAGAGTAAGTTTATATTTAACTTGATATAAAACTATAAGATTGATTTTAAAAATGGGTATAATGTTTTACGTTTGCATCAGCAATTAATGAGAGTTCTATTTTATCTACATCTTTACCAACATTTGGTACTCTTGGTGTAGTAGTCGGGATTCTACAAAACAACTAACCTGGCAGCCAAGACGAGTGGACTGGAATGCGCATGTGTGAACAATGACGACTTCACTACACTTATCAGTGAGGTTCTAGCCACCGTTGTGTGAGCGTGTGTACTGTGTGGCCATCACATTCTAAATGAATGAGTGAGTAGGGCAATGAATCTGCATCGACTTTTGCATTAAGCTTGAACTTTCCTCTGCAGAAACTATTTGAATAATTCAGAGGGCTTTCAGGGACAATGCAATGAGTGCAGCACAAATAAAAGTGTGGCACAAACGCTTGAAAGATGGTTGAGAATCTGTTGAAAGTGATCCACACTCTGGAAAGTCTGCAGCAAATAGAACACCTGAAAATGTTGAACGTGTACAGGTTAGCTTAAGAGACTGTGGGAGAACTGTGTGAGATCCCAAGGTACCTACTTTGAAGGGGACTAAGGCATCATTATCTTATGTACAATATTTCTTATATCTTGTATCTTCTTCAATAAATGTTTCTATTTTTCATATTACATGGCTGGATACTTTCTGAACACACTTCGTGTGTATGTGTGTGTGTGTGAGTGTGTGTGTATGTGTGTGTGTGTGTGTGTATGTATATATATATATATCATTTATATGTATCAGGCAGGGATTTTATGTTGCGTTCTGTCTTAGTCCATGTGAGCTATTTATAAACAACAGAAACTTATTTCTCAAAGTTCTAGAGGCTGGGAAGTCCAAGATCAAGGTACTGGTGGTTTGGGGTCTGGTGAGGGCCTGGTCTCTACTTCCAAGATGGTGCTTTGTTATTGTGTCCTTTGGAGGGACCAACTCTGGGTCCTCACATGGCAGAAGGGGTGGAGGGCAAGATAAGACTCCCTTCAACCTCAAGCCTTTTTATAAAGACACTAGTCCCATTCATGAGGGTGGAAATCTCATGATTTAATTACTTCCCAAAGGCTACACTTCTTAATACTGTTATATTGAGGATTAAGTTCAACATAAATTGTGGAGGGGGCACTGTCATTCACACCATAGCATTCCACCCCTGGCCTCCCAAATTTATGTCCTTCTCACATACAAAATACATTCATTCCATCCAGTAGCCCTTAAAAATCTTAACTTGTCCCAGCATCCAACTTTAATGTCTAAGCTCAAAGTCTCATCCAAATATCATCTAAATAAGATATGGGTGAGAATCAAGACACAATTCATCTTGAAGCAAATTTTTCTCTAGCTGTGAGCCTGTGAAATCAAACAGGTTATGTGCTTCCAAAATACAATGGTAGGGCAGGCATAGGATAGACATTCCTATTTCGAAAGGGAGCAACAGTAAAGAAGAAAGTATTAATAGTAAAATGTCCCAAGTGAGTGGAGTTGGAGAAAAAGTGATGAATCTAGGATTTGTTTGTGAGATTTAGTCAACAAGATTTCTGTTAGATTGGCTATGGGAATGAAGGAAAGTTTTTAAGACCTAGGGAATGGTGGTATCTTATACTTTGGATGATTATTATTTGCGTTATATGGTGCGGGAAGGGAAGAGATGTAAAATAAGCAATTACATTTATGACTTTGGAGAGATCGTCAATTGACAATTAGACATTGGTCCTGGGGACATACATTTAGGAATGGTTATTATTTCAAATTATTAGTGTGGATATGATTAACTTGGAAGAGTGTAGAGAAGAAAGGGATCAAGACACTTCAACTTATAGATACAATAGAGAAGAAAGAGCTTTTATAAAAGACTGAGTAGTAGCACTCTGTGAAAGTGGAGGAAGACCAGTAGAACATCAAACTATGAAGCCAAGAAAAAAATACCTTTCAATAAAGAGGCTATAGACATTTGTGTTGAATGCTACTGAGAAATCAAATAACAGATCAGGAGAATGGCTGGATTTAATAAAGTTCTGCCAATTACAATAGAGGGAGAGTAAACAGGGAAAGAGGGAGTGATTATAATGATGGACAATGGAATCTGAGCTATACGCATAAGGAAGAAATGGAAAGATAAAAGGAGTGGTAAATAGTGAAGCAATGCGGTTGATGGATTGGTAGGCTCAGTGAAACTGGGAGTTAGATGTTAGAGTGTAAGCACTAAAATAGATGAGCTAGAGGATGCTTGAAATTGAGATTTTGGAAGTGGTACAGTAATTAATGATGATGAGATCAAAGTATATATGATGAGGGGAAATATGGTGGAAGAAGGCATCACTGGAATGGAGAAGGCCAAAGAAGGGAGGTCAGGCAAGATGTTAAATGTGTGGTCCATGGGGATATTGGCATTACCGGGAAGATGTCAAGGCTAGGGGAAAAATGAAGTCCGTGAGCCAGGTATCAATGATTTGCCCAACTTTATATACGAATTTCCTCGTCTTTGAACTTTGTTTTTTATTTTGTACTGCCTTAGTAACATTTGTCTTATTCTTTGCCTTTTGAGTATTTTTCTTCTCCTTCTAGATTAGGCAATGAAAACAAGCTTGTTGCTATCCCCCTATAGCACAAAGCACACATTTTCCAACACAGTGTTTCAGTGAACAAGAGATTATAAACAGTGACTCTAGGAAGCCTCTATACGACTGAGGGCAAACCATTTCATCAAGGGGCAGCCTAGTTTTGGATAGATAGAAGGACACAAGATAATGGTTTACTTCAAGGCTTTAAGGATGATGCTTCAGAGAAATGAAATGTCACGTGACAAAGATATGTAGAAACAGTCAAAATTTATTTTCAGAAAAGATTCGTCCATTCTTAAATAGTACAAAAATAAACAGACATTTGTTTTAAGACTTACATTTTCCACAAGTTAATTTAAGGACACATTTGTCTGAGGCACTGAAACTTTCACATACACAATCCAAATGCCCAGGTTCAGTCAGCAGGTTGATGTTAATAACAAATCAAGTATTATTTTTTCCAAAAAAAAAAAAACCCAAAAAATCAGTGACATTAATAGTTCTTTGCATAAACCCTTCTAATATTGACTATTTCTTTCTTAACCTTAAACCTTTTAAACATAAAATCTTAAAGAAAAATTCTCCCGAGTTATTTCTCCTTAATGAAATTTCATTTTCTTCCTCTGTCTAAAAGACACATTTTTTTCAGTTATTTACACACATACTAATGTTATATGAAATTAGTGTTTGATTTAGAAATATTAAAACCCACAGTGCTTTGTACAGAATATTTTCTCAATAAATTATGGCTGAATAAATTAATGAAACATCCACAGGTCCTTCAAAAGTGTATGAAAGGTCAGTCTTATGGCAAGTTCAGGCTGATGAGACAATATTTACTGTGGGCTGGGATATAGGTAAATCTTAAATACAAAAATTCTAACCTTAAATATCTCAATATACCAGAGTTGGGTTTCTAAAAATTTATTCACAAATCTTAATACAATCATTTCTTTTGATTGTTTACATCATAATTCAGAGAGCTAAACCCAAAGAAGATATGCTGATTTGTACATAATGAAAAAAAAATCAACAATTCTAGACTTAAACATAGTTTATAACAATAATGTCCTAATAAAACATAAATAATAATCTTCAATAAATTAAAGTAATATACAGTACCATTAAATGTCAGCTGACATTGAGATGTGAAAAAGAAGTATTATTATCATCATCATCATTATTATTACTACTGAGAACTACTCAGAAATTCTTGGCTTTGCTTTTAAATAAGAAAGGGCATTCATTAGAATAGGAATATAAATTTCTTCCTGTCATGACCCCCCTACAGTTCTTTCTGAGGTATTAGCCTCTTTGTAGGCTACTTGGTTACAGATAGTTAAAATTAATTATAAATAAAATTCTCTGCCTTTCATTTAAAATAAGTGAATTTTTTTAAAAAAGAGTCCTTTTTTTTTTTTTTTTTTTTTTAGTTCTTTTTAAAGGGAACTAAATAGTAGTCCTGAGCTGAGGTTTTCCTGAAAACTTGCAAAAAAGTTCAGGCAAGGAAATATAGGCAGAGTCCAAAGAAAGACAAACTCTGATCTTAAAACCAGTAAAACAAAATAGAAGTAATAAAGTTATCAGAGGAGACTTTCTCTTAGCAAAACAGCCAAAAGAAAATAAAAAGAGCAGCATGTTGATTCAAATGCATATACTGAATTGGCTCATCAAGATTCAGATAAAATTAATGTGTGAAATGAATTTAAGCATTTTGAAGAGGTATTTTATGAGGCCATTGCTACTTTTTGCACTGTGATTTGAACTGCTAAATCATACTGTGCAATAGGAAATCTAAGAAAAGGGATTGTTATCCAAGCACAGCTCAGTAATTCATTAACCTCATAGCAAGTACCAGGCCCACAGTGCATGAGGATAAAATAAAATCTCCTTCAAGAGTTTAAACCTAAATTTGAACTATAATTTGTTCTTTTTTCTTTGTTGTTGCTTATTTTAAATGTAGAATCTTTTGCTGCTATAGATTTTACTCATTACCAGCCATATAAACAAATTCTGGAATCTCTTGACATAAAATATTCTTATTTTAAGATAGGACTACAGTGGTTCTCTCACCTTAATACATTTGGCATTTGGTTTAAAAGGAAGCTGTAACAGTCATATTAAGTAGATGTTCACTCCTGGTGAAAAAGTAAACTCTCTTATGAATATTTTAACAAGAAATTGTAGTATAATTTCTACTGATTTTAGAGATTTAAATCCAAGAGAGCTTCTTCTGTTAATATAGGGACAAGTTTAATAACCAAACAAGCTTTTTAAAAGTGATTCTATCCATGAATTTTAGAAACTTCAAATTATTTTTTCAGTACTACTTTAAAAAATAGACATGAAATTATTGGTAATTAATTTAAACATTCATTTTAAAATACACTTGTACCTTTTTTTGTTTGCTCACAAATAAATGTCTAGAAGTACTTTAAAATTCCAAATGTCAGTTGCTTCTAACACATCATGGAAGACACACTGGAAATATTGACAGTGTAGACACTTTCAGCATTTTATCATCTTTGTAACAGCATTTAAGTGTTCAAACATCTTTGCTTTTGTTCTTATTATAACATAATATAAATTGAAATTCAAGTAAAAGATGTCAAAATTCATTTCCTCCTAGTTTACAAGAAGGAGTGAAAACTGTTCTCCTGTTTAACTTGAAAAAAATACATCTTTAAAGTAGTGACACAAAAATCTTCACAAGTATGACCCCTTTCTCCGTAACAGGAGTACTGACTTCTGTTACAGAAGATGTTAAGTAACACAGGGAGTTTAATATAAATAGTATTAAATAATTAAGTTAAAAGACATGGTTCATATAAATAAATAAATAGGATCAGTAGACTTCTACAGTTCAGTTGAACGTTCTTTTAGCAGTACTGTGGGTTTGATATCGTCTAGTCCGGAGCGGGAAGCGCTGGCATTAATGGTGACGGTTTTGATGAGCTGTGGATCCGGAACGTTGAAGGCAGTGAAGGGACAGCCCTTCACATTATTGCAGATGAGAGACTGAATGGAGGCAGTGTTGATGATTTTAAAACCTACTTCTCCACCAAAAGTGCTCGGCTTCCAGTAGTCAGGAGAACATATAGCATTACCCATCAGTCCTTTCAAGGAGAATGGCGCTCCAACTTCTACCATGGTTTCACCAAAGATGGCATCTGGACGAGGCTTTTCTACCAGAAGGCCAGGGTAGAGCTCCATAGCATCAATGTCACCATAGAGGGCTTCCAACTCTGCAGCCATTTCCTTCTCACCTGTGAAAGTGAAGGGAGATACAACGTCAAACTTTACAAAATAAAATATTGTTGCACCCCTTTGCTCAATTTGCTTCAACTTCTCTGTTGTTGCCATTTGACCCTTGATTAAACTATTTCTCACCCGTAAGTTCTTCAAATGATGCGTAGGGCCTCAGCAAAAAGCGTTTGCGGTACTCATTGAAAGACTGGTATTTCATCTGTCTGCTCTGGTCGATGGAGGCCTTGGCTACTTTTTGTACTGCGGGTGGAACATTCCTACCACCAGCAACCTGTGGAAAATAAATTTAATTGTAAAACAAATTTGTAGGCATATTTACTATTTCTATTTTCAAAGTGTTCCCTAGATACAAATTAGGTAAAACTGATGCTATACCAGCTAAGATGATTTTTATTTCCTGGAAAGATGCTTATGTACATTTCAACAGGAGCTGTCTTTATAATTCAATGAGAAACCAGTCTAGAACTTATTTGCCTTTTGAAATTATAAAGATTAAACTAGTATTCAAGTGTGAAATATTTATTTCTACGTGTATAAATGATAGTTTTTGAAAATATCTCTTTTTAAGATATCAAGACAATTTGCTATTCAATTGAAAACTGTAGACTAAAAGTTTGTACTTTTCCCCAAAACAAAAAAAAGTTAGGCTTCCTATTTCAATGAAAGAATTTTACTAGCAATATAATTACTCTTTTACTCCTGCAGTAAGTTTAAGAAAAATAGTTTCTGTGGTAGAAATTTTAAAGGTACTGACTAGTTTTTGTTTTGGTTTTCAGGAATCATGCTTACCCTCCCAGCAATTTGTTTGGTGAATGATTCAACAAACTGGGTAAGTCCATGTTCCAGTAGTATAGAGTTGTTGTAGAGAAACTGCTGATAGTTGTATTCCTGATCCTCAATCTGAAAGGCGTCCGGCAGAAGGGGATGCCAGTGATAGAGTGTGTTGAACTCAGCAGCGATGCGGTTCTGGTACTGGAATTGTTGGTTGAAAAGCAGCTCTGGGTCAAACTTCAGTTTGAAGTGATAGCCACTCAAGTGCTGTACATAGTCTTCAATCACAATCTTAATAGTCTCTCCTGTTTGCACCAAAGAATTAAAAAAATTAATTCTTTCTGATCACAAACTTTCAAGCAAATTGAAATGCAATTTTGCTAATTTGCTATTTCTTCACTTCTGTTTTTTTTTTCCTTGTTAATACCAAAACAGAAGGTCCTTCTACTACCAGTCGTGCTCACAGACTAAATGAATATACGATGTGTGATCTGTCATTTACTACATTCTGTCAGTTACTGAAAACATTGCAAAGGTAATGCATTCATTTTCTCTGGGGAGGAGGGTTTTATGTAAGTTTTCTCTTCTTGCTTACCTATCAGTATCAGCCTGCTGGTCTGGAACAACTGCTCATCACCCCATTCTGGATGCTCCTGCTTAAGCACATCGCACACTCGGTTGTGTTCCCGCAGCCAGATTGTGGCGTACATCATCAGCCCAGGCACCAGCCCAAAGACCTCCTGCCCTACAGCAAACTGCAGGTGTTCAGGGGTATGGGGGGGATAGATCATTTCTGCCTGAGTGTCTTTGACTGTGGGAGGATACACTTCTCCATCAATTATCTAAAAAGTCACAGAAACAAATAAACATTAATTAAAAGTTAAGAAACAAATTTTTATCATTAGGGATGTTAAAATATACGTGTAAGTAATGAGTCATAACTAATGCTTAGTATTCAAAGGGAATATACCTGATATTTCATTTTTCCATCCTTGAAAAGGCGCAGCTTATGCTGTCTGTCCAGAGTTTCACCATAAACATGATTTAAGTCCACCTAGAAAATCAGGGAAAAATTTTGATTTGTTGCTGCTGAAGTTGTTCTTATATAAAGCGTATATTACATAATATATTATTAAATAATCTGACAATTCAGCTTTCTTTAAAGTTTTCCAATAAAATATACTTTTTCATAGCCACAAAATACTAAATTGTTTATCCACCAAAGCTACAAACTTATATATGTCCCTTGTGTTTAAAGAATTAGTATGTCATATTGAGCTTATAAGTACATCGAACACTTCACTATAATATATAGTAATTCTTTAAAAAGTGTAAGAAAATGCATTATTTATAAAAAATTCTTATCAATATATTAAAGCTATGTTATTGAACTCCAAAAGATAATAATGATGTGAAAACTTCACCTCATAATATTTAAAGCAGCATAATCAGATTACAAAGATGTTTTATTCACAGTGCTATTTTAAACTAAAAATATGAGACAAATTACAAATAATAATACTATATATGTATATGCGTGAATGTACATATGTGCATATCTGTGTGTGTATATTTTTACTCAATAGTGAATTAAAATGGAAAACTCCATTAAGGTTTTTATAGATAAGATTTTTTTTTTAAAAAAGGGGATATATGAAGGAAAACTGAAGCAGGCAATAAAAAATAAAAATTAAAAAAAGGGGATGAATGATTTGGATCTATCTCTCTCTCTATCTCCTTTAATGTTAGTACTTCCTGTGATTTGCTGTAATTCTGACTGAACTCTATCTTACCCCATGGCCCAGTCCTTTGGTGAAAGCTGGTCCTCGCTTATGATCGGTCTTGAAAAATTGATGGGTAAAGTGCTGGGCAAAGAATGCAAACATCATATTTGTGCCCTGGGGATCAGGGATGAACTTTCTCCTTAGAAGAAATTTTTCCACAATCTCTTTTGAATCAGGAAGCTCCTTCTTCCCTGAAAAATGAGAAAGCTAAGATAAGAATCCATCTATATATTCAAGAAAGCAGATAGTGATTGTCAATTTGCCAAAAATGCTTTACTTATAGAATAAATACAATTGTGAGCAGGATTATAATTAATATAAATGATAATTCTAAGATATGGGAAAACAACTTCTTTTTTTTTTTTTTTTTAAGAGACGGATCTTGCTCTGTGACCCCAGGCTGGAGTGTAGTGGTGCAATTATAGCTCATTGCAGCCTGGAACTCCTGGTCTCAAGTGATCCTCTCACCCCAGCCTTCCCAGTAGCTGCGACTACAAGCATGCACCACCACGTCTGGCTAATTTTTTTATTTTTTTAATGTTTTGTAGAGACGAGGTCTCGCTATGTTTTCCAGGCTGGTCTTGAATTCCTGGCCTCCCTCACTGGGATTGCAGGCATGAACCACCGTGCCCGACAACTTCTTATTGAATTTTATCTATTTTAACAATGCTAATTCATTTTTAATCAAAGAATTTGAAAATATTGAGACATTATACCAAGATGCTTATTTACTTTTTTGGCATCGTTTACATAGATTCACACTTTTGAAAATACCCATAAATATCCATGATACAGGAAAAAACTATACTTTTTGTTAACAAATAAATAATAGTCTAAGGTCGAATATTTTGGGTAGCAATCCAGCTCCGCTTGCAATGAATACACCTCTAAGGGCTTCTTCTCACTCACCTTTCACACCCATGGGAGTTGGGCAGTCTTCAGCCACAGGAGGAAGGGCTCTGGTATAATAGGAGAGGTTAGAGAATGCTTCCCAGCTTTTGTAGCCATAGTGCATATTATAAGTTGGTGGACTATCAATCAAATGGGATCTGGCTGAAATTTCAAGAAAAAAAACCATTGTTTTATTTATTCCCATATGCAAATCAAATCAATGATCATTTTACTGTAAAATGTGGAAAGCAGCACACGATTGAATTTAATTCCAATAATCAAAGATACTCTATTTTGAAACAACTACACTTTAAAGTCTGACTGCCACTTAAAATGCATCTTTAATCAATATATATATATCTACACAGGACATTATGATCTAGCAATCTTGATTTTTCAGGTAACTACTCACTCACTACTCAGGAGGTCTATCACAGGAATGGCCAGGCATGGTACTCACTTTAGAACAATAGAAAGTTATTTTCTTGTTGATTCAAATCCAAAGTAACCATTAATTTTAATGAGTGCTACATGTTCAGAACAATTCTGTGGCCCATGGCATTCAATAAACAACCGGAGCACATTTCCTCTGTAAACTGGCCAGAACAGTTAAAGTCAGAAGAAGTATGCAGGGCTGTAAGCAGAATTCTAACTGGGAGACAGAACTGTATAAACTGGATGGAATTTAAATGTCAATATTTTTGGCCATTCAGATAGAAGGCAAGCTAAAAAGCTATATTTAAAGCCATTTTGGCAAGTTTGTCAAATGTGTTTTTGGATTAGGTTTAATAATCTATAGTATATAAAGCCCATTTTCTTTGAGGAAGCTAAAAAACCTTAGAAAGAAACTTGTACTTACATGTTAACACATATTTCATAATTGCGTTTCGAAGGAAGGGAATTTTATTGACAATATTCCAGACTCCCTTGAAGTGGGTAAGTATGTAGTGCACAGTGTTTGGAGTGGGCTTCAGGAGTAATCTTATTCTTGTCAGAAATTCAGCTGCAATAAGAGGAAAAAAAGGAGAGAGAAATTCATGGGGCCCATTATAAGACACAGATATGTAAAATGATAATTACATCAGCCCCATTCCAAATGAGGAAAAGCAAAGGCAAACTTACGTGTTGAACAGTTTTCACCATAAAATCCCGTCCGGGTACAATCACACTTATACTGGTCGAATCCTACGCTCATACATATACCTCTGTTTTGACATGGGTTGGAACAGCAAGGATTTGCTGCAATGAAAGTAAGGACAGCAAATAAATCATTCTTCAATGTCTTAATCTTGACTTAAACATTTAATTGTTTTACTAACTATGAGTCAACTTTACAATAATATATTAAAGAAACATACAGGTAGTCATGGAAATAAACTTTTTTTTTTACCTGCCTTACAGTTAAAATGTAGACATTCTTATTCTAAATAAAGGTAAAAAAATACTCAACTTGGTAAATCATGCTAGTAACCATTTTTTGGTAACTTTTTAGATGTCCCAATTAGCATTTTTAAGAAGGGCAAAAAAAGCAGCACTTTCAAAATTAGATGGATCTAGTACATGAATCAAAATTTAGGAAAAATTTCAAGGTAAAAGCGGCTTACTTTGACAATATTTTGCTTATCTTAAAAAATAATCTCGGCTTTCCTGGGGGCAGGAAAGCACCGACTAGACAGTATTTTTAAAAAATTTCTTTCATTCAATGACAGTAGATGCCACACACAAACCATTCACATATATTGATCAGAGCTTTCTTATCAGAACGACAGCCTGCAGATTAGTATCACTATCCCTATTAAGCCGATGAGAGTGAGTCTCCGACCAGTGAAGTCACCGGTTCGGGATGATCAGAGCGGGTGGCAAAGCTGGAATGTCCCCCCGGTTCTCCTGGACCCGTGGTCAGGCTCTTTGCCAAGTCACGCAGCGTCTCTCTTTGGAGCAGTCCGCGCCGCGGGACGGACCCGGGAGGTCAGAGCGGGGACTCTGCCGGGTGCCGGGGCCCAGGCGTCCCCGCGGCGCCGCGCCAGGTACCCACCTGCGTGGCTGAGCGCCAGGACCGCGGCGAGCAGCAGGGCGCGGGCGAGCATCGCGGCGGCGGGCAGGGCGCGGGCGTTGCGGGCGTTGCGGGCCGGGGCGTCGGGCTGCAGGGCTGGAGCGGGCGCCGCGGCGGAGTCCTGGGCGTGCTCCCGACGCTCTCTGCAAGTCGTTTGACAACTGGGCGCTAACGGAGAGAACCTTCCTTTTATGCCTGAAAACCAACCAAGCCCCAGTGACGAAATGACTGTTTCTTTCCGCCTCTCCTGACTTACCCCCCACCACTCCCCCCCCAACTTCGCAAATTGCGTAAGCCGGGTGGGGGCAGGATTTCTTACCCACGCGAATGAGGATATCGGAAAGCCAGGGAGCTGCCCCCCGCTGCCCCAAGGTGCGTGCAGGGCGGGCTGTCCCCCTCCCCCCTCTGCCCCCTCCCCCTCCCCCTCCCTGAGCTCCCCCGCCCCCAGCGCCCGGGTCTGCGCCAGATCCCTTCCTTCCTTCCTCCCAGTCGGGCCCCAGCGCTTCCGAGCGCGCAGACGGAGCACCTTGGGTGGGATGCCGGGGCCTGGGGGAGGAGACCGCTCGGCCTCCCCTCTGGGAGCCGGGTCAGCCCTGAGGTCCCAGCGCAGGGAATCCCCTCCTGCGCCGCTGCCGCCCAGTCTGGCCTCCGCGTCTTTGGGGTGCCGGGAAGTCTCAGTCGGGACAGACGGGGGCCAGAAAGCTGACAGCTTTTACATTTTAGTGACGACGCTTAGTCTGCTGTATGTACAGCACATGAAACTTATCTTTTATTCTATGTTATTTTTTTTTACTTTTATTTTGCCGAATGAAATGTAATAGCTACACTCAGTGTACATATCTGTAATTCACCTTTATAGCTAAGTTGCTTTTAACATAAGAAATACTGGTCTCTGCACCATCACCCGATCCTTGTTTCTTGGAGAGTTAAAAAAAAAAAAAAAAAAGTAAATCCTCCACAATCCTTCTAAGCAGTTACCCTGTAACTAGTTAATTTGAGCTGGAGGGATGAGCAGGATAACGTTTGCTGTCTTCTGATGGACAAGGGAAGCGGCGAGAATCAGACTCTGCAGGTTGGCTAAATGTCCAGTATATATGTGCCTTAATGCATGTCTTTCTCTCTCACGTGGTTTTCACCATTTTGGTCACCAGTCCTTCGCAGGAGATACCAATAAAAGAAATTTGAGTTTTAAAATTGACTTTTTTGTCTTTTTTGTCCACTTTTCCAAGATGATGAGTTGTGATAGTGGATCAAAGTACAACATTGCATTTACTTTTCAACTGTCTGGACTTGGGCTAATTTTCTGTTCTCATTTTGGAACATAGTTCACTGAGGAATTAATTGGATGGAATGGTGATTTTGATAGTTTGAATTTCATCTTCCTTTGATTTTAATATTTATCTTTGGTAGTGGTCAGGGAGGAGTATGTGAGGGTGAAATACTAAAAAAATAAAAATAAATAACAGCAAAGAAGTAGCGAATTGAAAATTCAGTTAAGTCATACATTCTTAGCCTTAAGAGGGAGGTCATAAAACCATAAAACCTGAAAGAAAACTACACCAGATACTTTGATTTGTAGAAATCTCACAGAAAAAAAGAGACTCACTTGAATTCTTTTTTTTTTTTTTTTACCATTTTGCTTAATGTACACATTTTCTGATTCTACATGAGACACAAATGACTAAAATTCCATCTCATCTAGGAAACCTTCCTTTCTCCTCCTCTAGTCATATTTAATCATTCCATTTGTGGCACTCCCATTTATTGCACTGAGTCTCACATGAAATTTCAACTGAGAGCATAGACCATTTTCCTTTTAAAATTTCTTTTAAAAATTTCAATTTTCTGTTTCATTTTAATTAGTAAGTTGTATCTACTCAAATTTTAAGTTTATAGTTGGAGCTGCTAATTCTAGCGTGGGTTTGATGCCCTGTAAAAATCCATATTCTGCCTTTGATAGTATACTAAAATTTTACATTATAATCCTGAATTCATTTGGAAATAATCATCATCATTATCCTCTTTATCAGACATTAATTGTATATCTACTATGTATATAAGTATCTTCTGTTTGCAAAGAGATTCTGAATTCAAAGAGGAGGCAAAAACAAGGCATAGGGAATAATCATATTTAGACTACTGGGAACTCAAAGTAAACTTCATTTCATAGTGGAAATTCTACTAAAAAATCTATTTGGTTAAACTGCTTTGTTTAATCTGTAATTTATAGAGCAGAATAAATAGAGCGAAGAAAGTTCTGTGTACTTTTAAAGTCAGAAAAGAGTTCAAAGAAAAACTGAGACTTTAAGGATGGACACAGTTTTGAAAAAAAAGTCCAAGTACAGGCTTAAGAAAAAAAAACATTGTTATATAATTTATTAAATAATTTTGACAAATCTGAGACAATAAAATAAAATGGATAGGTACATTTTGTGATGCTGGTCATGGGAAGATATAAAATATCCCAAACCAAATTAAGATGGCCAAACCCTTTTTATATGGAAAAGTACTATGATTATTGTGTACTATAAAAAATAAGGTTTTGATTATGTAAACATTATAGCATTCACATTTGTATATATTTAGTGTTTCTGTGTATGTTATAGACAAATATATGTATCTGTTATGCAAAATTTATTTATTATCCTCTGAAATTTGTTGGGAAATTCTCTGTATGAAGAGAAAATAAGGAAGAATATTAAAAATCTTCCAGAGCATTCTGTTGAGTTTTACTGCCCCCTTCTGCTGCTTGAATTTTTATCAACTTCTTTTTTTCTAAGATCCTGGGAAGATTGCCAGACAGATCTTGTGTTTAATGTTCTGATGTCCCTAAATATTCACATGTGCAGTGTTCATTTTAGACTTAACATTTCATGACTGGACTGAAAAGGAATAAAATATTTATTAATTGAAATGCTAAATCATTCATGTGAATTAAAAGAAAATGAACAATAAAGCCTTTTCATATCCAAAATTCTCAATAAATTAACATTTCTTACTGCTCTGAACAGGGTTCTATCATACAGACATGAAAGGATGCTCATGTCCACTATCTTAACAAGGCATCTCTTTCCATTTCCCTTTTTTCTACTTTGGTGGGTTTAGTGGTTCATTGAGAGAGTGGAGGGTGCCCCTTGTCTTTTTCATTCATGGCATGTTGGCTGCAAAAAAAGAGCTTTGCCAATTTGGTACGGAGTTATTCTTGAAGAGATATTTTAGCAAGGTTATGCCACAGAGTTTATCTGTTCATTGAAGGGCAAAAATGCTACTTACAAGAGATCTCTAATTTATTCCTTTAATAAATCCTGATTATATATTCATTCCTGGCTACACAAGAGAGTTTTGAGGCTATAAACAAAAGTATCTAATTTTCTTAATTAAAAAAATTCTTTCAAATAAACCAATGAAGAAATACCAAAAAACATCTATTTTTAAATTTTGTAAAAAATGGGTCTCCTTTCTTTTTCTCAACTCAATTCTTTGATGGATTTTTCTTTTTCTTCAGTTTTTGTGGTTGTTTCTCATATATTCAGATGAGCCAAAGTAGACTGAACATAGTCCTTGTATTGGACCTAGAAATTTCATAAGGGGGCTGGGTGTGGTGGCTCATAACCTGTAATCCTAGCACTTTGGGGGGCTGAGGGTGGACTTGAGTCCAGAAGTTTGAGACCAGCCTGAGAAACTTAGCGAGATTCTGTCTCTACAAAAAATTAAAAAATTAGCTGGGCATGGTGACATGTGCTTGTAGTCCCAGCTACTCAGGAGGCTGAGGCAGGATTGCTTGAGCCTAGGAGTCTGAGGTTGCAGTGAGCTATGATGACACCGCTGCACTCTAGTCCAGACAACAGAGTAAGACCCAGTCTCAAAAAAAAAAAAAAAAAAAAAAAATCTCACAAGGGGACAAGGAAGAGCAAAAGAGTGTGAGGTGGGAGAACTGGGTGAACTGGGGTAGATACGGTGAGAGCATACCCACTGCAAGATATTAGGATAGGCCTTCCAGTTTCTGATCTGGTATGTAATGAAGAAGCTTGGAGGTTGCCACTCCATCCTAACAACAAGTAAAAATCTGAACGAACTGCAAAATCAACAGTCTTAGAACTGTCAGAGAATTGAGGTGACAGAACAAATCACTACCCCAAATATTCTAAAGATAGGCCTTCCAGAGAACAACTTACTGCAGCAGAAACACACAGGCAGAAACCTCCATAGAAGTCAGTACCTAGGGAGGGGAAACCTGAACTGTAACGAACATTGCTGGAGGTTCAGTGCAGACAAGTCTGAGAGTGAAAACTCTAGAAGATCCCCACACTTTCGTGAGTTTTACTTCCTGGAGCTCTACTAGGTTCTCACGGTGAATATCAGACAAAAAAATCCTCCTGGGCTTCTGGCAGGGGGACAGGTAAAACAACTATTTTGAAATACACCAGAGTATAATGTTCTTCATAACAAGGCCTGTACTCAAGAGAAGCTATTTTACCAGAGCCTAAACTATTGGGATTTTGTCAAAGCCTAACTGAACTAGAAGAAGGGAAATGCCCAAATTCAGGGGGAATAGCAGAAGCAATATTTGAAGTAATAATGACTGATAATTTCCCTCAAATTGATATCCGACACAAAATCGTAGGTCCAGAAAGCTCAGCGAACACTAAGCAGGATAAACGCCAAAAAATCTACACCTAGGTATAGTATATTCTGTAGAATCGGCATTTCTAAACTGTAGAAAATCTAACATAAAGAAAAAAATCTTGAAAGAAACTAGAGAGAGAGAAGATAAATCTTTTCTATAGAGGTACAAAAATAAGAATTACATCTGACTTCTTTTCAGAAATCTTGCAAATGGGAAGGGAGTGGAGTGAAATATTTAGTGTTGAGAGAACAAAACCCACCAACCTAGAATTCTGTATCCTACAACATTGTCCTAGAGAAGTGAAGAAGAAATAACATCTTCTCAGACAAACTAAAATTGAGGAAATTTGTGACCAGTAGATCTGCTTTGTAAGAAATCTTAAAAGAAGCTCTTGAGAGAGAAGAAAAATGACATAGATTAGAAACTTGGATCTATGTAAAGAAAGAAAAAACATTAGAGAAGGAATAGTGAAGATAAAAACATATTTTTTTCTTACTCTTAATTGATGAGATAACAGTTTTTCCAAATAATAATAATAACAATAATGTATTAAAAAATTACAGCATGTGTGTAAGTGAAATGAATGACAGTAATGGTACAAAGGATGAGAGGAAGGAATTAGGAATATTTTGTTATTATAAG
Source organism: Varecia variegata (assembly GCA_028533085.1). NCBI lineage: Eukaryota > Metazoa > Chordata > Mammalia > Primates > Lemuridae > Varecia > Varecia variegata. The sequence continues at coordinate 5,678,294 of CM052450.1, read as the reverse complement.
GTACTTGCATTATCCAGGAAGTGGTATTGTAGTATTTGAAAGTGGAATTGGGCTGGTTGTGTATTGCAAACTCGAGGACAACCCCCCCTCCAAAAAAAAGTTAAACAAAAAATATAATCGATATGCTAAGAAAGGAGAGAAGATACAATCATATACAATGCTTAATTAAGACCAAAAATAACAGAAAAAGAGAGGAAAGCAAAAATAGGAGCAGGAAGCAAGGGCAGTGATTAGAAAATAGTAGCAAACATGGGAGGTATTAATTCAACTATATCAACAATTTAAACATCAATGTTCTAAATACACCAATTAAAAGACAGAGAGTGCCAGAATGGATCAAAAAATTACCAATATAAGAAAAATTTAAAAAGAAGAAAAAAATACCCAAGTATATATTGTCTATAAGAACCTTACTGTAAATACAAAGACATATGTAAATTAAAAGCAAAAGTATAAAGATATACAATGCTGCCACTAACCAAAGAAAGCCAGCGTGCCTCTATTAATTTCCAACAGAGTCAACTTCCAAGCAAGAAAAATTATTACGGAGAAAGGAAAATATTACGTACAATGAAAAGGTAAATTCTCCCAGAAGATATAACAAGTCTTAATGTATATGCGCCAAACAATAGAACATCAATATAAATTAAGCAAAACTGATAAAACTGCAAGGAAAAATAGGTGCATTCATTGTCTTCAGAAAATGACAGATCTATCAGACAGAAAAGTAGAAAGCAATCAAATTGAAAACAGAAAATAGAAAAAGTCAACAAAACCAAAAGCTGGTTCTTTTAAATGACCAATAAAATTGATATCTCCAGCCAGGCAAAGAAAAAAAGAGATGACAAAAATTACTAATATTAGAAATGAAAGGGGAAACATCACTGCAGATCCCATGGACGTTACAATGATAGTAAAGGAATACTACAAACAATTATTTTACCACAGATTTGATAACCTCCATAAAATGGACAAATTCCTGGAAGACACAATCTGCCAACACCCTCATGAGAAGAAATAGACAATCTGAATTGGTCTATATCTCTTAAAGTAATTGAATTAATAATTAATAACCTTCCAAAACAGAAACAATCAGGCCCAGATGGGTTCACAGGTGAATCCTACTACACAGTTAGGGAACATATATTAATTCTCTACAGTCACTTTTGGAGGATAGAAAAGCAGAAGGAATACTTCCTAACTCATTCTATGAGACCAGCATTACCCTAATACCAAAACCTGACAGAGGCATTACAAGAAAAGAAAATGAAATTCCAATCTCTTTTATGAGCACGTATGCAAAACTACTCAGCAAAATATTATTAAATAAAATCTAACAATGTGTAAAAATAATTATACACCACGACCAAGTCACAGGTATGCAAGGCTGATTTAACATTAAAAAATAAATTAATCTAATCTATCGCATGAATAGATGAAAGAAGAAAAATCACATGATTATGTTAATAGGTACAGAAAAAGCATTTGACAAAATCCAACACTGATAATGATAAAAACAAACAGCAAACTAGGAATAGAGGGGAACTTCCTCAACTTGATAAAGAACATCTATAAAAAAATCTTACAGCTGACACCATAATTAATGGTAAGCAACTAGAAGGTTTCTTACTAATATCAGGAATAAGGCAAGTTTCTCTTCTTTCCCCACTCCTTTTCAACATCATACTGGAGGCTCTAACTAACGTGATAAGCAAGAGAAAGAAATCAAAGTTATACAGATTATGAAGGAAGAAATAAAACTGTCTTTGTTTGCAAATGATATGATCATCTATGTGGAAAATCCATAAGAATTTACCAAAGAACTGCTGGACTTAATAAGTAATTATAGCAACATTACAGCATACAAAGCTAACATATAAAAATCAATCACTTTCCTCTATATCAGCAATAAACAAATGGAATTTCAAATTAAAAACACATTACCATTTACAATAGTATTTCCCCCAAATGAAATATTTAGATATAAATCTAACTAAATATATATAAGACCTATATAAGAAAAATGACAACACTCTGATGAAAATATCAAAGAAGAAATAAATAAATGGAGAGATACTACATATTCATAGATAGGAAGACTCATCATTGTCGAGATGTCAGTTCTTCCTAAATTGATCTATAAATACAATATAATCTCAATAAAAATCCAAGGAAGTTAACTTGTGGAAATTGCCAAACCGATTCTAAAGTTTATGTGGGAAAGCAAAAGATTCAGAACACCCAACTCTATCCTGCAGAAGAACAAAGTTGAAGAACTGACACATCCTACTTCAAGACTTACTATAAAACTACAGTACTCAAGGCAGTGTAGTATTGGCAAAAGAAGGACAAATAGATCTCTTCTTTTAGATAGATCTACAGTTAGAGAGCCCAGAAATCCACCCACAGAAATATAGTCAACTCGTTTTTGCAAAGGAGCAATGGCAATACACTAGAGCAAAGATTATCTTTTCAACAAATGGTTCTAGAACAACTGAATATCACAGGCAAAAAAAAAAAAAAAATGAACCTAGAAACAGATCTTACACTTTTAATAAAAATTAACTCAAAATAGAATATAGACATAAAATGTAAAATTATAAAAGTCCCAAATGATAACATAGTAGAAACTCTAGATGACCTGGAGTATGGTAATTATTTTTTAGATACAATGCCAAGGGCATAACCCATGAAAGAAATAATTGATAATCTGAACTTCAGTAAAATCAAAAACTTCTGCTCCACAAAAGACACTATCACAGAAAAAGAGAAAACAAGTCCCAGACTGGGAAAAAATATTTGCAAAAAATATAACAGATAAAGGACTGTTATCCAAAATATACAAAGAACTCTTAAAACTCAAAAATAAGAAAGCAAACAACACAGCTAAAAATGAGTCAAAGACCTGGGTAGACATGCCTTCAAAGATGATGTAAGATGGCAAATAAGCATATGTCAAAATTCTCCACAATGTATATTATTGGAGAAATGCAAATTAAGATAAAAATGAAGCTGGGGGTGGTGGTTCCCACCTGTAATCCCAAAACTTTGGGAAGGCCAAGGCAAGAGAATTGCTTGAGGCCAGCCTGGGCAACACAGCAAGACCCTATTTCTACAAATCTAAAAAAAAATAAAATTAGCCAGGCATGGTGGCACATGCCTGTAGTCCCAGCTGCTTCAAGGCTGATGTGGGAGAATTGCTTGAGCCCAGGAGGTCAAGGTTACAGTGACCTATGATTGCAATACTGCACTCCAGCCTGGGCAACAGAGTGAGACTTTATCTCTTAAAAATATGTGTACTATTATATACCTATTAATATACTACATACCAAAATCCAGAATACTGTCAACACCAAATGCTGTTGAGGGGGTAGAACAACTGGAACTTTCATTCATTGCTGGTGAGAATGCAAAAATAGTACAGCCTCTTTGGAGGACAGTCTGGCAGTTTCTTACAAAAGTAAATACACTTCAGCAGTCGTGCACCTTGGTGGCTACCAAAATGAGTTAAAAATGTATGTCCACACAAAAGCTGCCAGCAGATATTTTCAGCCACTTTATTGTTAATTTCAAAAACTTGGAAGTAACTAAGATGTACTTCAGAAGATGAATGGATAAACTATGGTATACCCAATCCAGGGGGTATTATTCAGAGCTAGACGGGAATGAGGCGTCACCCATGAAAAGACATGGAGGAATCTTAAATGCATATTAATAAGTGAAAGAAGCCTATCTGTAAAGGCTATACTGTAGGATTCCAATAATATGGCATTCTGGAAAAGGCAAAACCATGAAGACAGTAAAAGGAGTCGTGGTTGCCAGGGGTTGGGGAGTGTGGACAAAAAAGCCGAGCACAGAGCCGAGCACTGAAATGATTCTGCATGATACTGTAATGGTGGATACATGTCATTACACATTTTTCAAAACCCATTGAATGTGCAACACCAAGAATGAACTCTAAGGTAAGCTATGGACTTCGATTAATACTAATGTGTTGTTGTAGGTTTGCTGATTGTAACAATTGTACCACTCTGGTGGGGAGGCCCGTAGTACAGGAGGTGCAGGAGGCTGCCCGTGTGTAGGTGCAGGAAATACACGTACTTTCTGCTCAGTTTTGCTGTGACCATAAAATGTTCTAAAAAATAAACGTTATTCATATATTTTTTCTACCTCTTCTAGATATTCCACTTCATTTTAAGCGATGTGAGAAAACAGCCTCCACCACATGAGCCACAAGACTGTTTTGCTGAAGGCAATGCACATTTGTTTGTTGACAATTCATAGTCCTTGGAAAAAAAATTTCAAGGTTGAATGCTGTAGGTTGAATAGTGTCAGATGCTTATTTAGGGTAGTCATGGAAAGTCTACTTCCTTTCTTAACTAAAACCTCACTCTACCCTAAGGACAGCGACTCCTTTGCAAACATTGGAAGGATTTATTCCTTCTCTCATACCTCTCAGTATTCATGTAAAGCCTCTTTCTCCCTTTCTCAAATCACTATTCTCTTGTTTTAGAGATTCACATCCATTCCAATTGCTTCAATAAGCACTTCAGACTTTCCTGCTTCTAAAGCTATATCTCTACCCTGTCCTCTTACCTGAAACTCAAACTTAATTGTCTGATTATCCCCTGGATCTTTTCACATGATCATACTAAAAACCCAACTTATCCTCTTAACAAAAAATAATTTTCCTTTAATATTTTCCATAGGAATGAATAGGCTCACAATCCACCCAGATATATTACTACTAACATTTATCAGCATCTAACATGCTACATATTCTACTTGCATATCTTGTTTACTACCAAAATGTAGTAAACATTTGTCTCCCTTACAAATATGTAAATTCCATGAAGATAGGGTTTTTGTCTGCTTTGATCACAGTTATATTCCAAGTGCCTAGAACAGTGACTAGCATATACTAGTGCTCAACAAATATTTATTAAATAAATGGGTGAATCTATCTTTTGTAAAATCAACTTCAACATTAGATGACCTTCATTAATCTAACAGTTTCCTAAAAATAGACTTTCCAAATCAAAGGTGTCAACATTTTTAAAGCTCCTTCTTTAAATGCAATTGTTACTGCAAATACTGCTGGAGTCATCTCAACGTAATGTCTGGAAGTGCTGTGGCCATCTTGCACCTGAAGGCCCGGTCAACTTATTAATGATATGAGAAAGAAATGTTTAAAAGAACCCCAGTCCTTGATGGTATTATTGAGGTAGAGTCCTGATCAACTTCCCCTCGAGCTTGTCCCACCTATAAATTTCTTTTTTAGTGAGTCTCAACAGCTACAAATAAGCAGTTGGATTGAATGCATGTCTATTTGAAACATATACAAATGACCGTTGAACAAAACTGTTTGAATTTCATGGGTCCACTTATACATGGATTTTTTTTCAATAAATATTGGAAAATATTTTAGAGATTTGTGACAACTTGAAAAATCTCTCATATGAATCACATAGCCTAGAATTAAAAAAATTAAGAAAAAGTTAGGTAGGTCATAAACACATAAAATGTACGTAGATACTTGTATATTTTGTCATTTACTACCATAAAACCTACACAAATTTATTATATTAATAAAAAGTTAAACTTTCTCAACTTATACACAAACTTATAGACCATACATGGTGTCATTCGCAGTGAAGAGTAATGGAAACAAATGTCAATACACAGTATTAAATCATAACTACGTAATATTCACTGTAGTACATATGGCACAATGGTACTAATTTCATAGCCACCTCTTCCTGCTGCTACTGCAGTGAGTTTAAGGGTTGTAAGCATCTGCTTAAAACCCTTTGTGACGATAATCATCTCCAGGTAAGCAGTTCCTCTCCCCAGTAAATTGCACATTGCAGTAAAATGTGATCTGTTGTGATTCTTGTGTATTTTTCATCGTGTTTGGTGCAATACTATAAACCTTGAGTAATACCATTGGAGTCATACAAAGTGCCAGTAGTGATACTGGAAGTGTTCCCAAGAAGCAGAGAAAAGTCGTAACATTACAAGAAAAAGTTGAATTGCTTGATTGAGGTTGCCCACCATTTCAAGATAAATGAATCCAGAGTAAGAACCACTGTACAAAAAAAAAAAAAATAAAGGAAATTTGTGAAGCTGTAGCTGTAGCTATGCCAGCCAGTGTGAAAACCTTGCACTTTTTGTGAAATATATTTGTATCTCTTATCAAAAAGGTAGCTTTTATGTGGGTGCAGAATATCTATAAGAAAGGCATACTTATAGATTCTAACATAATTTGAGAAAAGAACACACTCATTGTATGACAATTTAAAGCAGAAGCAAGGTGACAGATCTAAAGCTGGAGAATTTAATGCCAGCAAAGAATGGTTTGATAATTTTAGAAAGAGATTGGCTGTAAAATGTTAAGATGACAGAAGTGGCTTCTCTTGACCAAGAGGCAGCAACAGACAAGTTCCCAGACACCATTAAGAAAATCATTGAGAACAGATATCTGCCTTAATAGGTTTTTAATGCAGATGGAAGTGTCCTATTCTGGAAAAAAAGAAAAGGCCACCAAGGACATTTATTAGTAAGGAAAAGAAGCGTGCACCAGGATTTAAGGCAGGAGGGAAACAGACTAACTCCACTGTTTTGAGGAAATGCACTCAGGTTTATGATCAGGACTGTCCTTATCTGTAAATCTGGTAACCCGGGAGCTTTGAAGGGAAAAGATAAACACTTGTACAACAAGAAAGCCTAGATAGTGAGAACCATTCATCTGGATTGCTTCCATGGATGCTTTGTCTCTGAAGTCAGGAAATACCTTGCTAGTAAGGGGTTGCCCTTGTAAAGTTCTTTCGATATTGCTCAATGTCCCTGGCCACCCAGAACACCATGAACTCTATACCAAATGTGTCAAAGTGGTCTACTTGTCCATAAACACAATGTCTCTAATTAAGCCTCTAGATCAGTGGGTCATACGAACCTTTAAGGCTCATTATACACAGTACTCAATAGAAAGGATTGCCAAGGCTATGGAAGAAAACCCCAGTAGAGAGAACAACATGGAAGTCTGGAAGAATTACACACCACTGAAGATGCCATCATGTAACAGAAAAGCCATGGAAGCTATCAAGCTCGAATACAATAAATTCTGGCTGGAGAAAATTGTGTCCAGATGCTGTGGATGACTTCACAGGATTTATGACAGAGCCAATCAAGGAAATAATGAAAGAGATTGTGGATACAGCAAAAAAAGGTGTGGGATGAAGGGTTTTAAGATATGAATCTTGGAGAAATTCAAAAGCTAATAGTTCTCCCAGCAGAGGAATTAGCAGAAGGTAACTAGATAGAGATGCATGCTTCCCAACTAGTCCCAGACGATGAGGAAGAAGATGTGGAAGAAGCAGTGCTGGAAAAATTGACATTAGACCATCTGGCAGAAGGGTTCTGATTATTCAAGACTGATTTTGATTTCTTTTATGATGTGGATCCTCCTATTATATGGGCACTGAAACTAAAGCATACAGTGGAAGAATTGGTACCATACAGAAACATTTTTAGTAAGTGAAAAAGCAAAAAAGTCAGACCGAAATTATAATGCACTTCTATAATGTTATACCAAGTACGCCCGCCCCTCCTGCCTCCTTTTCCACCTCCTCCAACTCTTCCACTTCTGCCACCCCTGAGACAGAAAGACCAACCCCTCCTCTTCCTCCTCTTCTTCAGCCTACTGCATATGAAGGCAAGACAGATGAGGAACTTTGTGATGATCTACTTCCGCTTAAGGAACAGTAAATATATTTTTCTTATGATTTTCTTAATAACATTTTCTTTTCTCCAGCATATTTTATTGTAGGAATTCAGTATGTAATACATATAACATACCAAATATATGTTAATCAACTGATCATGTTATCAGTAAGATTTCTGGTCAACAGTAGGCTATTAGTAGTCAAGTTTTGGGGGGAGTCAAAAGTTATATGAAAATTGCCACTGTGCAGCGAGTTGATGCCTCTAACCACTGCATTGTTCAAGGGTCAACTGTACTATTAGAAGTTGGTGTTAGCCACCACATTCACCTGTCAAATCTAACAGCTTACCATTGCTCTTGAAATAAAATCCAAACTCTTTGCTATGGCCTACAAGGCCATACCTACCTCTCCAACTTCTCACACAACACTCTTCCTCCCTCACTACCATCCAGTCAAAATGGGCTTTATGAGTCTTAATCACATCTAACTCTTTTTTTTTTTTTTTTCCTGAAGCTCTTTGCACTTGCTGTTACCTCTAACCAGAGTGGTTTTTTTCTAGATGATTGAGTTTTTCTTATTCTCAGGTATCAGCCCCAATATCATATACCCCAGTTACTTTCTTACATCTTTTTGTATCTTTACATGCATAACTATAATGGAGGGGAATGGTCACTGTTAGGAATGTTCAAGGAACAAGAAGGCCAGTATGTCTGGTGGGAAGAGAGTCAAGAGGTTTCTGTGAGATGAGGTGGTATCCAGTGTGTAGTAGTTACTTAATATATTTTTTAGGACTGGCTGTCTCTTAGTGATGGGGCTAAAAGTCATTTTTATTTTCATTTTTTTTTGTTAATCTGTATTTCTGTATCTTCTAAATGAATGCTTCTCAGATTTATAATATAAAATAGTTTAATAAAAATTCTCTATAAATGAAATGCCATCAAAAGAATATGAGAAAATCAATTGTGTTCTGTTAGATAAGAATGACTAATTTTCTTCACAGATATAATGCAATTCTTTTCTTCTTTCTATCTTCTTATTATGTATTTCTTATTTACATAGCTTAATTCAATTTTCTGTACAAGATTTAAATCCTTTTTTTGTCAGGCATGATGGCTCACACCTGTAATCCCAGCACTTCAGGAGGCTGAGATGGGAGGATCACTGGAAGCCAGGAGTTTGAAATCATCCTAGGTGACATAGTGAGACCTGTCTCCACAAAAAATAAAAAATTAGCCAGTTGTGATGGTGCGCACATGTAGGAGGCTGAGTTGGGAGTATCACTTGAGCCTAGGAGTTTGAGGTTGTAGTGAGCTATGATCATGCCACTATACTACAGCCTGGGTGACAGAGTGAGACCCTGCTCCTGTCTCTAAAAAAAAAAAGAAAAGTCTTTTTATCAAAGACTATCATTATTGCCAAAATAATTTAATAAAAGAAGCACTTAATCTGAGGCACTGACCACACAACCTTGGACAAGTCCTTGCATTTGTTATTTCTCAATGTCTTCATCTACACAGAAGTTTTTCATGCAGATAAATAAAATATATGGACTCCTTTGAGTTACTAGAAGTAATCTAAATCTAATATATTGAGGCTTCCTGAGATCCATTACTTCAAGGGCAACCTGATCGTTATTGTGCTCTGCTGTTGAGATTTACACGGCTTTGCAATTCCACTGTTTCATTTTCATCTTTTTAATTTTATGCTTTGAACTATTCTCAGATCAGTCCTTGGGCTGTTGGCTATTATAAAAACTTTATCTTCTACAGAGATGATCACAGTGCTGATAAAACATTCAACAGTCCAGAACATGTCTCATTTTTGTGGTTCAACTGGATTCCATTTTGGTAATATTTGAGGAATTGCAAATACTGCTTTTAAGGTGAAGTTCTTCATTTGACATTTAAGTAAAACCTACTCTATAAATCAGCTGTTTTCACTTATAAGTGCGGCATGTAATTTATTTTAGAAGTGAATGGAAAAAAATCTATTTAAAGAAGATGCCCGCTTCCAACTTTTACATTTCTTAACAATTTTTTTCATGTAAAAAAAAGTAACATAGAAAAACAAAAATGGTAAAATGATTTAATGGCTGCATTTAATATTTACTGGGGCATTTATTATTTATTTTCAAAATTTAACTTGAAGCAATCCTCATACATTAAGCTAAATCTTACAGCTATTTTATATTTCTTCTTTGTATGCAATATCTGTTCTTTATGATTGTTGTACATATTGGTATTCCCTTATTTATTTGAAGTATTTACTAAGTATCTTCTATGGGTATAAGCTTATGTCTGAGTCAAAATACAGAGTTTGGTTTTGAACCAAGAAAATCAATCAGACAATGAAGACCTGGCTTTGTGAGTAAACCTGCCATTGGGGTAGCTGTAAATCCCTGGCTCATAGTAATTACTCAAAAGATGTTTGGCAAGTGACAGAATGTGCATGGCTTTCATTCTTCTCTATTTTTGGAACTATGTTACTCAGTCACCTATTTTCATTATAGGCACTAGTAATTATCACTGATTATCAAAATAAGTGCCTGCTTTAATACAGAGGGGAAGGCAGAAGATAAACTAGTAAGAAAAAGTGCATATATTTGCAAATTGAGGTAAGTTACACGAAGGTATTGAACAACGTTCAGTGACCGAATTACAGGTTGGCCAGGGAAGGGCCGTTCACGCAGAGGATAGCATACCTTTGTTTTCTGATGAACTGTTTTTTAAGGAAATGAACCATTGAAATGCCCTGTATGTGGCGGTTTCAGTGCAAAGATTTTGAGTTTTGTAGTAAAAAGTTCTGTAGGAAGACAAAGAAAGCTACGATACCAACGTATGTCATAAAACAGCATTCCTTCTTTTGTACTATTTGATTAAAAAAAAAACCTTAATTATTATTTCCATACAGTTGTTACTCTTCTCTAGACCAATAATTAACATAGGAAAATATCCAGTATGAATTATATACTGTGTTCCAGCAATTTAAAACAATTTAGAGTCACCATCCAGCTCCAAGACAGTGACCTTTGGGTTGAACAGAAACACGAGTGCAGAATTCTAGAAGACAGACAAGAGTCTCTTGATCAGCCCCGGGCCCCTCCCAAGTGGCCTCCAACCCTGAGCCAAAGGCCCTGCACGGAGCGTGGCCGACTCCTGCCACCTGGCCCGCCAGCGCCGCCCTGGCGGCCAAGAAGCCACTGACCCCACTCCGAAGAGGAGGCCGACCATTACGCATTTCTTCTTTGGATAGTAGCGAGTCTCTTTTTAAAAAAGACTGCTTTTGTGCAGAATACTCTATAAATCATAACTTTAAGAACATAGAGCCTTTTTATCATTTTGTAAGTTCCTGTAACTGGTGCATGTGAGGTTCCGAATGAGAGCTGTTTACTAGTCCCTTCCATGGGGGGCCACAGGTGGCTCGGTTGGATCTTTCGCTACAGACGTTGTGCTTGAGCTCTCTGGGATCCCACGTTTTGGGGTAATTTCAGTGATTCCCATTAGTGTAAGAACTGAGACCTTGTATGAAGCTGAGGAGGGCACATTGATCTCTAACTTTCGATAAATTGATTAGCACAATTAAAATGTGGAATTACAAAAAAAAAAAAAGATAATTTAGAGGGATAAGTTAAAATTACAGCACTTTCATGAGCACTGTGCCATTCTTCATTCTATTGTGGCATTTATTAAATATTTCAGGTGAGGTATAATATAGTGTAATTTAATCTTCACAACAGTTCTGATATACAATTTGAAGCCTATTCTGTGGATAATAACACTGGGCCTCAGAGAGGACCTAGACGACACAGTTACTGAATTACAAAATTGAGATTTAATTATTCATATATACATTTTTTCCAACTATACAAAATAAGGACTCTGATTGTTAAGAGTATGGGCTCTGTGTTTAGGTTCTACTAATTTCTTGTTGTCTGGTCTTTGAAAAATTACTTAAGCTCTCTGTCTCTTAATTTTCTGATCTTTGGTGAGAATAAAAATGTAGTAATACATGTGACATACCTAGAACACTGCCTAGAACATAGTCAATACTCTGTAAATCTGAGGTGTTCTGATATTTACATATACTTAGGTGTTATTAATATTCATCACAGATGAAATCTATCTTACTCTTTCTGTGTACAAGTGCTTGGTGAGGCATTCTGCACATGTGTTCTAATGTTCTTTTAAAAATTGATTTGGGGCTTTCCTCTAGGAAATCTCCTCTCTATATATCCAACACTCAAGTGTGTATAATGTTTATTTTCAGTACAAGGTCTAACAACAAAATTTTTGGTGCCTAACGCTTATATAACGCTCTTTTTAAGAAAAATAACACAAAATATCACAGAGAATTTTTATTTGGAATGTGAAAAGGAATCACACAAAAATATAAAATAAAAAACCCAATAAATGCCATATAATCAAAAGACAGAGAAATGACATATTTCATTAATTACATGACATATTTTTTTCCTGTAGTTTTTTGGTTACATGTTATATATTTCTTGATCTCTTCTTTCTCTTATAAGGATTTTGGAATATCATTTTCTACAGAAAAAATAAAAAGATGATTCAGACTTTCCTCCAGCATGGTTGATTGTACTTTTTTATTGATAGTTTGAAAAGGTTTCTTTTAGTGTCACGGCTCATCACTGACAATGCCATGTAAATTTTTTTATACTTGATCATAGCCAAAAGGAGGAGAAAGAATCGAATTGTTGTAAAGTCTGAGAAAATACCAAATTTCTTTTACAATGAGTGGTGAGGTTTCAGAGCATGTCAAGTTTTCTCCTGCAGGGACTAATCTTAAATGTTTTTTAAGTAGACAACAACCAAGTTCCACGAGGCTGAGGCTTCTCCCCGTGCCTTGGAAGGAGCTGTCACCAGGAAAGAGCACTGAAGCTTAAATTTTGTTATCTTCACAGTAAATCAATCTTGGTATTGAGTTACATTAAAACAATAAACCAGTGTAAATGAATTTTTACCATTTCTTTAAAAATGATATTTCAGTTTCTGTGTTCTAGAATTTAGTTTGGGAAACAGGATCAAAACTGTCAAAGATTGTGAGGTGAGGAATGTAATAGTCACGGGGTTTTTGTTCCTCATTCAAGAACTACCTTTCCATTCCAAGGTTGCCATTTCACAAATTCACAGTTTTGGATGAGAAGGGATGCAAGATGGCTCTGAGCAATTTTATCACCGGTGCTAGAAAAATTCATCCAGTCCATGCTCTACTAAGGGCACTCAGAGGTGGTTATCCTCTCCCACAGCAATACATTTGTCACGAGGATGATAGATATACTGAACCAAGCAGCTGTTCAATAAGTCTTTATTGAGGAAGGAAGGAAGAAAGAATGCGGACCACTAGAGACCTCTCCTATTATTGCAGAACTTTTAAGAACCCAGTGGCTGCGTCTCTGCACAATAATAGCTAACTCTTACATCTGTCTGGTTCTATTATAAGCTTCCACATATTTACTAGTTTAATTTCTAAAACAGCTGGGATAAGTGGTATTATTATCACACACATTTTACAGATAGGGACACTGAGGCACAGAGAAATCAGGTGATTTAGCAAAGGTCACACAAATATTAATTGGCAGAACTGAAATTTGAACCAGGGAAATGTAAGGAGAGTCTGTGCTCTTCACCATGGCTCTAAAAACAAAGGGAAAAAGTTGTTGTTGTTATTATTAAAAAACCCTGGGTCCTGACAGATTTTTAGAGAAAGCCTTCTAGATAAATATTTTCAAGCACCCTCTTTACGTAGAAATATATGCTTTTTATGAAAAACAGTCAAGGAACATTTAAATAAGGATTTATTTAATAGAGTCCTGCTAGAAAAATTTTCTTAATTTTCCTTAGGAGGTTTGTATTATGCAAATCCACACTGAAAAATCACCCCAGTTAGCCAAGGAATAAAATTCTACCTGATGGGTGATTATTATGGTCACATTGTCTCTGAAAATAAATTCATACTAAGTGATTAGTATTTGTCTTCTTACCAAGTCACAATTTATTTTTAGCTGTCCCACCTGATCAAGAAACTGAGGCCAGGTGAAATCTAACTGAAAGATTGATTGTTTGGTACCAGAAACCTGTTTTGAACCCCTGACCGCCCTCAGATATGTGGCATTCTAGCATGCTTCAGGTACTAACTAGAACTAAATCCTGGATAATGCCTTTAATCTCTATATGCCCAGGTTTCCTCATATCTAAAATGCATTCTAAAGTTTATTTTAGCTTTCAAAATTTCTATGATGTTGTAGTAGAAGTAAATAACCAAATTCAAATGAAAAGAGGTCCTTTGAAAGTGTATGTAAATTAAGAAAACTACATAGCTTACATATATATAACGTGAAATACTGAGACCCTTATTCATTCACAAAGTTGAAATTAAAAGTGTTAAATTTAAAGAGTGCCGAAAACCAGCAACGATTATTACAAATGCAGTAAGTAAATATGATGTAACTTTGGTAGTATTTGGGAGGGGGGAAAGTCAGAAAACCTTTTAGTAGATTAGGTTAAAGCGTGATGAATATCCTTGATAAACCACAGGAAATTTAGAAGGGGATCCTCATTTAGTTTTTTATCATATGCTTGCTTTATGTTTATCAAATATCGACTGTTTTTCACCATACCTTGATCACTACAAAATATATGTTGGAGATAATTCCTTACAGCACATTCCACCATCTTCTTTGCAAGAGCTGCATGATATTCCATTGTATCAGTTGTGATTAGTTTTCAGTCAGTTCCATATTTATAGAGCTTATATTGTTTATAGTCTTTTAATATTATAAATAATGCTGCATATAAAATTCTATCATATACATTTTGTTCATTGATGTGAACGTAATGGTAGGAAAAGTTGCTAGTTACACGATTATAAAGCCAAAGTATATATACATTAAAAATATTGATAGATATTGGCAAATTAGTAGAAAGAATTCTTTATATTTTAAGGAAATTAAAATTTACTTATGTCATATTTATTTACACATTTATTCATTCAACATCTATTAATTGATCATCTGCTAAGTCTAAGGGATTGTTCTATGTATATGTCTACAAGAATACAACACCTGACCGTAGCCAAAAAGCCAAGAGGCGATATGGGAATACAACAGCAAGCAAAATACAAGTCTGAAACCAGACACTAAATGAATGGCAAGACACACACACACACACACACACACACACACATGCAACTATTTGGAAAATAATTTTTCTGTACTTGTTCATCTCTGCCCTGAGCCAAGGCTTGGCACGCTTGCTGTCTGTGGTAGATACTGTAGAAAACTGCCTTGATCCTCCTTCAAGCCTAAAGAATTCATTTCCTAAACTGCTGGCTTGGGCTGCTAACACATTTGCTATGAGTTTCCTGCAGTTCAATGACTTTCTACTCAATACAACTTCCTTTGCCACTAAAGATGCTGTTTTCCAGAGCATTCCTTCTTTTATAAACTTCCGTTGTGAAAGTCCCGTCTCAGCAGCTGTTTCCTGGGGATCCTGGGCTAAGACACCATCTGTGTGCACTCAGCGGGGACACGGTGGCCACACGCTCAGGACTGGAGGTTGAGGCTTTTGAATGGGTCTCAGCTCTTCTTGAGCTCTTACAGCACCAGCTTCTCATGACAGTGTGATGATTCCTGCTCCCCAGTGGGAAATGCTTCCCCGTGGAAGAGAATGAGGGGGAATGAGCTTCATCATCTGCCTGTCTATCTTGCCCAGGATTTAGCCACATGAGGAGCTCAGGCTGACTCAGAGTAAGCTCTTGCCAGACTCCTTCCCAGTGTGTTTTGTTTTTTTTCTGATGTTGTGGTTGCTGTCTCTCCCTCTCTGCACACACACACACACACACACACACAAACACACACATACGTATGCACACATATAAAATAGATATATATCTATATTTGTAGTTATTCATATGTTTATATATACATATGTATTTGTATTTACATAATTGTTATTGTTTAAGGATTTTTTAATGCGTTCATATTTGTCAGATTCTTATATGGATTCTGTTTCTAATATCGCTAAAATCCTCTCATGTTGTCATCCGGAACTTTAACTTTTTCATTTTATTTACATCGCACATTTGGAATTTATCATAGTCTAAAGAATTAGGTAGGAATACAGCTTATTTTTTTTCTTCTCCAAATAGCCAAATAGTTACCCAATATCATTTATTGAATAGTTTACACTTTTCACTATTGCAGCATAATGCTGCCTTATCATATTTATAGCCCCTGTGTCTTTGAGTCTCTTTCTGAACTCCTCTATTCTATTGATCTTTACGTATGCTAGTGTCAAACTGCTTTAATTACTATACTTCTATAGCAGACTTAAATATCTGATAGAGCTATTCATTCTTTATTTATTTGGTACTCTTATCTTTATTTTTCTTCATTAATTTTGCAGTAAGTTTCTTGCTTCCTCAGAAACACATTTGTGTTTTTATTGGGATTTCATTACATTTATAAAATAATTAAGAAAAATAAACACAATTATTACACTGAAACTTTTTTGAAAAAAGAATGTATGCATTGCTATTTATCCAACTTTTTAAAATGTCTCTCTTTGGATATTAATACTTTTCATCACACAATTCTTACACATTTAAGTTTTTTACTAGATATTTTTGTTATTGTTGCTATTCTAAATAAAATATTTCTTTTAGTACGTTTTCCTAACTAGTTGTAAGAACAGTCATTGTAGGAAAGCTGACGATGTTTTATATATTAATTTGTATCTAGATTGTTTAATTATTTTTTAAATTTACAATTGAATATCAGTTGATGCCCTTGAGTTTACAGATATACAACTGCATCAACTGAAATAAATGACATTTTCTTTCTTGTTCTTCAATTTTTATGACTCTTATTTCTTCTTTATTCTAATTACTTTGTCCAATTCTTCAAAAATTATGATATTTAATACAATATTAAAGTAGTGGGCATGCTTATTGTCTTCCTGACGTTAGTGAGACTATGAATCTAGTTTCTCAATTAGGCATGATGCGATTTGATTTTGAAGAAAAATGTTTTATTATGTTAGAAATAATCCATCCTTCCAGTTTTGTAAAGGTTTTATTTTGAATCATTACTAGATGTTTAGTTTTATAATATGTCTTTCTGGCATGTATAGTAGTGATTAAATGTCTTATTTCCTTTGACCTTTTAATTATATTAATTATAGCAGTAGATTTCATAATACTGAAAATCCTTCTTTGGGAAAACCCCTCTGAGTCATGGTGAATTATTCTTTTAATCAGTTGCTATATTCTATGAAGTTACTTTTACAAGAACATTGATAATTATATGTAAAATGGGTCTATACTTTTAAAAGATATCTTTATCAGCTTTTGTTATCTATGTTTTATTGAGTATCAGTCTGGATTCTCAACTGGAAGAAGTAAAAACATATTCTGGCTGATGGCAGAAAATGGGTTCATGAAAGCATTTAGGAGGTTCACAGAATCTCCAGGAATACTGAG
This sequence comes from Varecia variegata, assembly GCA_028533085.1. Taxonomy (NCBI): domain Eukaryota; kingdom Metazoa; phylum Chordata; class Mammalia; order Primates; family Lemuridae; genus Varecia; species Varecia variegata. The sequence goes on along the minus strand of CM052450.1, from coordinate 5,661,069 downwards.
AACTAAACTAGAAGGCTGCACACCCACGAGCAATGCCCCAAAGGCCCTCTCCAGCATAGAGAAGAAGACAATGCTCCTGTCACTGCCGATTACCAGACGTTGTGACTTCCGCTGTCAATGCAACAAACATGGACTCCCAGTGGTGCCACCAGATCTGCTGCCACTACTGTCTCTGGAAACCCAAAATGGATGCAACCAACTCTGCAGCCTGTTGTCAGATTTTATGTGGCATGAGCTGTGTTTCCAGAATCTATGGCTGATTCCTTTGTCCCGGTGGGTACATTTGATCGGAGGGGCCTAGGCTTTGTGCCTATCCCTAGCTACAAAGGAGGCAGGGAAAGCAAGGATCTGGCATTTCCTTTTTTTTACAGCAAAGCAACTGGTTTGGTGAATGGAGAATTCCTTAGTCAACGTAGAGGGTTCCAGTGTTGCCTGACAAAACCAGAAGTTTAGGTCCAGGACACCCTGGGTTTGCTTAAAAAAATAAAAAAGAAGAAGAAGAAAAGTAGTAAGATTTTTTTTTTCTCTCTGTAGGACCTGGGATAAGTTAAATATCATTAAAATCATTTATCTGAGTAACTGATACAATTTATTTGTGAAATCTTATACACCTGTATCATTTTAGGAAGTAGGTCTTTGACCATGTGCTCAATTTTTTTCTATTAAAATAAATGTTTGCATTTTCTATTTCTTTTGATTTCAGTTTTTGTATTTATATTTCCCTGAAACAAAAGATTTTTAAAATTCAGATATTTAAATGTTTTTGAATCAAATAGAGCAAAGTATTTAATTCTTATTAATGAAATTTCTAGTATGTGAGTGTGATTATTTTTCTCTTCTCATTTACATTTTTCATTGTTTTGCGGATTTCTACCTTTTCTACTTTGATTAGTTATGCAAACTAGTGGTTGGCTGGTTGATTAGTTTTTGTTTGTTTTTTATGAAAGTAGATCATAGATTTATCTATTATCTGCCCCCCATCCCTGCATTAGCTAGGATCCTCCAGAGAAACAGAACCAATGGGATATATATAAGGGGAATTTTTTTTTATTTCAGCATATGATGGGGTTACAAATGTTTAGGTTACATATATTGCCCCTGCCCACCCCCCAACCCAGACCCCCGAGTCAGAGCTTCAAGCGTGTCCATTCCCTAGACGACGCTCATCACACTCATTATGTGTGTATACACCCATCCCCTCCCCGCCCCTCCCATCTGCCCGACACCCGATTAATGTTATTCCTATATGTGCACTTAGGTGTTGATCAGTGAAACCAATTTGATGGTGAGTACATGTGATGCTTATTTTTCCATTCTTGGGATACTTCACTTAGTAGAATAGGTTCCAGCTCTATCCAGGAAAATACAAGAGGTGCTAGATCACCACTGTTTCTTATAGCTGAGTAGTACTCCATGGTATACATATACCACATTTTATTAATCCACTCATGTATTGATGGGCACTTGGGTTGTTTCCACATCTTTGCAATTGTGAATTGTGCTGCTCTAAACATTCAAGTGCAGGTGTCTATAACAGGAAATTTTTATGGGAATTGGCTCATGTGATTATGAAGGTTGAAATGTCACACCATATGACCTCTGCAAGCTGGAGCCCCAGCAAATCCTGTGGTGTAATTCTGTCCTAAGACTAAAGAAGGGATGGAGTGGGGAGGAGAGAATTGGTATAAGTCCTGACTTTCTTTGGCTCAACAAAAAGGGGCTTCAAAGTCCAAAGAACAGAAGAAAATGAATGTGTTAGCTTAAGAAGAGAGAGAGAATTCACCCTTCCTCCACCTTTTCAGTTTGAAGCCTCAACAGATAGAATGATGTCCACACTCGTTGGTGAAGGTAGATCTTCTTTACTCAAACTTCTGATTCACGGGCTAATCTCTTCCAGAAACCCCCTCACAGGCACACGCAGACATAATGTTTTACCAGCTATCTATCTACACATCCCTTAGAGCAGCCAAATTGACATGTAAAATTAACCATCACATCCCTGTGATCTGGTTATTACTTCTTGCTTTTAGTATATTGATTTCTTCCTCTCCTTTCCTCATTTTTTTGCTATTAGTTGTTTTCTAACTTGTTGGATTGAATGGTCCGTGTATTTAAATTTGTTCTTTCTTTTTCTTAATTGTTTTCCAAAGGTTTTTATATGTAATATTTTCATTATTGTTATAGTCTAGATTTACACAATTTTGATTTTGAGTTTTTTTCTTATTTGTATATTTTTTAGTGGGTCAGAATTTTTGTGTTCTGTTTGTACTACTAATTTTAAATTTTATTACATTGATACTAGAGAATGCATAATAAGTAGTTTGATTATTTAACTTCATAATTTATTGATTTTTGTTTATTTTTCCAACATTTTATTATAAAAAATTTCAAACATGCAACAAAATAGACAGAATATTACAGAGAACACTTATATAC
>CM052450.1:5629310-5658133 GCA_028533085.1 Varecia variegata | reverse complement strand
TCAAGTAAGACTTTTCCTGCCTGTTCCCTTTGCTTTCTCTCCATGCCTTCTAAAACCCTGGAGGAATCAGAGGCAGCTTAGTGAATGGAAGAAGGAAAATAAAACTTCTAGGTGGGACTTTCACTTCCAGTAATGGTGGACTAGGAAATGGAAACAGCCCTCCCTCTGAGAATAACGAGAAATGGTAAAAGTATTTTCAAATGATCTGCTTAACAACATGATAAAACTAACAAGACGGGCCTACCATTTGGGAGAAGACTAGCACCATAGAGCAAAGATAGCAATAAAGTGAGTCACACAATTTTTATATTTTCCCAGTGCACATAAAAGATACATTCACACCATACTGTAGTCTGCTAAGTGTGCAATAGCATTATGTCTAAAAAAGGTACATACCTTAATAAAGAATATGTTATTGCTAAAAAATGCTAATGATGACATGTTCCTTCAGCAAGTCATAAGCTTTTTGCTGGTGGAGGGTCTTGCCTTGATATTGATGGCTGCCGGCTAATCACGGTGGTAGTTGCTCAAGGTTGGGGTGGCTGCGGCAATTTCTTAAAATGAGACAACAGTGAAGTTTACTGCATCTGATTGATTTTTCCTTTTGTGAAAGATTTCTCTGTATCACACGATACTCTTTGTTAGCATTTTATTAATACCTTGAAAATCTATTGTTTAGTGTAGTCACCTTCACCATTTACCTAGCTAGATTTTTCTGGATAACCTGAAGCTTCTGCAGCTTCACTTTGCACTTTTATGTTATAAAGACAGCTTCTTTCCTTAAACCTCATGAACCTACCCCTGCTAGCTTCAGACTTTTCTTCCGCAGCGTCCTCATCTCTCTCAACCTTCATAGAACTGAAGAGAGTTAGAGCCTTGCTCTGGATCAGGCTTTGGCTTAAAGGAATGTTACGGCTGGTTGGATCTGTGCAGAGCGTTCAAACTTTCTCCATATCAGCAATAGGGCTGTTTTGCTTTCTTCTCATTCATGTCACTGGAATAGCATTTTAATTTCCTTCAAGAACTTTTCCTTTGGATTCAGGAGTTGGCAACTGTTTGGTGCAAGAGGGCTAGCTTTCAGCATTTCTTGGTTTTCGGCATGCTTTTCTCACTAAGCTCAATCATTTCTACCTTTTGATTTACGGTGAGAGACATGTGACTCTTTCACTTGGACACTTAGATGGAGACAGGGGAACAGCTGATTGGTGCAGCAGTCAGAATACACACACTGATCAATTCAGTTTATCATCTTATATGGGTGCAATTGATGATGCCCAAAACAATTACAATAATAAAATCAAGGATAACTGATCACAGATCACCATAACAGGTGATTAATTAATACCATTAACCCATTAATACATTAATACCATAACGGGTATTAATAATAATGAAAAAGTTTGAAATATTGCAGGAATTTCCAAAAGGTGACACAGAGATGCAAAGCGAGAACATGCTGACCGGAAAATGGTGTTGATAGACCTGCTTGATGCAGGGCTGCAAAATAACTTCAATTTGTAAAAAGTGCAATGTCTGCAAAGCACAATAAAATGAAGTGTGGCTGTACCACTGCGTGGAATACCCTCTATTGATGGAAATATTAAATTATTTGAAATGAAAACCACACTGATCATAACATGAATTGCCATGACTCATATAATGAATCACTGAGACGAGTCCTGTCATGTAGTTATTACAATGATTTAGAATAATTTTCGTATGAATGTATTTCTGGCAAGAAAAAGAGGAGACTTCAGATAGCCCCTCCCAACCACACCTTAAGCATCATCTCTTGGGTGATTAGTGACAGAACCTGTACGGGTCTTCTATTATTTTGCAGGATGCAAAGCTGGGGGAGGGGCGATTTGTCATTCATCAATTAAAGATGCTGTGTTTCCTTAATTCCTAGATATCTATTGCTTTTCACAATTAAGTTTGGGAAAAATTTTTTCTCAATTATTATACATTTTCTATTGGTTAGACTCAAAATTCTATTACCTAGTATCCACATATTAATAATCAATTCTTTGGTCCAAGCTTGTCTTCCAAATCTTCTATCAAATATTATCCTCTTGCCAACCTGGAGCCCTTCATCTTTTGCCTCAATTTGTGATGTCCTTTCATCCATCCCTGCCCGTAGCAAGCTCAGGGACCAGCTAAATACCACTTTCTTCAAAGCCTTTTTTTTTCTCTGCTTCACCCTCTGTGGAGATAGCTGAAATAGCATTTTAATTTCCTTCAAAAACTTTTCCTTTGGATTCAGGAGTTGAATCCTTTTCTCAACTCATACCATACATTGAATCTCTCTAATGACTTCTCATATACTCTATCTGGATTTTGTGGCAAAATGGTTGTATGTCTTATTTCCTCTGCTAAATTTATACAAGCTTGTTAAAAACAAATCCTCTTTTACTCCTCTTTAAATTGGACTAGCATATTGCCTTGTATATATTTAATGCTCAGAAATATTATTTAAATAAATGAATAAGGATACTAAAAAGATTGTGAGATAGTTGCACTTCTAGGTAAGTAAATGAGAACACAGATAGGAGGAACACCAACACCCTGCTTAATTGATTGTTTATTCATAGCTAATTGGCCGTGTTTACTAGTAACCATAGAAAATATGAATGGTTATTAAGATTTCAAAAGTGCAGAAGATACTCAAATTGGTTAATTCACTTAGAAAACAAGACATCAGATAAATGTGTTTTGTTTAGATGAATTAATTCGCTGAAATATCCTTCTCTATATTTAAGAAAGTTTTGGAAAATTTTACAGGAATAGGCCAGAGTATTGAGATCATGTGCAGTTGCTTCTTATTTCTGGGTCTGCCAAAATCATTCATTTAGTGCTTCTTTTGTTTGTGTATTTTTACTGTTCATTAGGCATCTTATTTATATTTGCTACATACCTAAAATAATTCATGTACAATTTCCCTTGGCTTATGCATTTCATTTTTAAAAAGGAATATAAATTTTTTTATTAATTATAAAATCCTTGAAAGAGCAGCACCCTTCTTTAAAATTAGTATTCTACATTTGCTTTTTGTTTAGCTGCCTTTTATAAAGATGAAGAATTTTATTAATTATACAAGCTCAGAACAATGAATCTTTTAAGTAGAAATTATTAATCAGATAGCCACTGTCTGGTTAAAATCATTAACAAGTGGACTGTGAGGTGTTAGACTGGATTGTCAAGTGCTTGAAGACAAAGTTCATGTCCATATTTGTCTGAATTTCTAACTCCTGATGTACAATTGGTTTTCAGTAAATATCTGCTGAATCAACGATGCATGAGTGAATGAGTAAGTGAATGAATGAATGTTATGCTTCCTGCCTGCTCTAGAATTGGAAGTGACATACCTGTCAGTAAAACAAAACAATAAGCTTCATCTCCAACTGTTAGAATCAAATAAAATTCAGGGCGTGAGAAGACCTGTTTCAATTAATTGTCCAGTGACTTTTTATGAAGTATGATTAGTTTTAAATAAGGAGAACTTTTAGTTTTATGCTTCACTCATCTTCCACTCCCACCAATTCTAGTGGTTTAGAGACTGTTGTTTCTCCTTGGGCATAATTTGACTTTTGGTCAATGATGATTCAGATGGGCACCTCTAGATGATTCAGAAATATGTGCTGCACCTAGGTGATCTATCATTTCAGAATACCTTTTCCAATTCTGACTCTGCCCAGTTTTGTCTCGAATGTAAATCTCATTAAATCACAGGTGTTATGACTACTGGCCAGCAGGAATTTATTTATTGCACATGTAGAATTAACTTATAAAGTTCTAAACTTCTTGCAGAAAACCCAGAACTGTGGTTAAAAAATATTAGGGTCATTAATGGACTGTCATTATCACTGTCACCCACCACTTGGCACTATTGGCCATCCACCATTTACACAGTTCCATAGTAGGAGATGACAAAAAGCAATTCTACTTTTGAGAGGATTAAAATATGTTCTGAGACACATGAGACACAATACAAAAAAGGGAAATTAGTAATTCATTTATATTTATATTAAGTTAAAAATGAATGTGTCTACAGAATTACCTGTGATAAGGCAGTCACTGAGATCTCAGATGCTGTATTCAACTGGGATTGGTCTTCTAAGTGCTGTGGGCATTTTTATGAGGAGACTTAATAGATTGTTGCAATATTGACCTTCTGGACCAAGCGTGGGAAAAGTCCTGCCACTTTGAATACTGCTGCCTGGATACAAGGGTAGTCATTAGCTAGGAGCCACCTCAAATTCCTAATTTTACATATATAAATTATCTTAAACTTACAAATTTTCCATCATATCAGTGGAGGAGACGCCGACCTGACATTTGCTTCCTCCACTTGTACTTCAGACCCTGGCATCTCCTCCTTCTCCAGTTTCCTTCTCCTGGTTCCTTTCCAACAACATTTAGCTACACTCATGTCAATTTCTCATCTGAAATAAGAAAATTCCTCTCAGCTTCACAGCCCTATCTATCTACTGTCCTCTTTCTTCATCTCCACTTTAAAGAGTAGTTTTATCCTCTCTTTATCCTCGTTAGTTATCAAAGCACCCAATCTGGTCTAACCCCAAACTCCTCAGAAACTGCTGTCAAAAATTTCACCAATTTCTTCTATAATTATTTATCTTACAAAATCACCAGTGATCTCCTTGTCACTTAATCCAATTAATATTTTTTTTTGTAGCCTTAACCTCATGAGAACATTTACAATTTTGTATTATTCCCTTCTTTTTGAAACAGGCTTCCCTAGGTTTCCATAATTATAGTACTCATCAGTATCTACTTCTTTTTCTTCTTTTAAATGGGATCTAGATTTTTTTCACAGATAATACCACATTCTAGGAAAGTCTCCCCAGTTTCCACTCCCAGTGACTGATTTAAGAGAGCATAAGTGATCCAGTTCTTGCTGATAAGGCGCACGGAGGACTCTGATAGAGGGTACAGAAAGCTCTCTCAGCCCTGGAATGAGTTGTATGAGGACGTGATGTTTAAAACTCTGACAGTCATAAGTAGAAAGGAGAGGCATTATAACATAGTGATTAAGAGCAGGAACTCTGAAGTCTGATGTTCAAGATCCAGTACCCCAACGTGCTATCTTACAGCTTGGGTAAATTACTAATTTTTCTGTGCTCACATTTACCCATCCATAAGCTTGGAAAGATAATAATAATAGTAACCACCTGAGAGGGTTATTTGAAGTTTAAATAGTTGATTTTTCCAAAGCATTGAGCTTGGTATAGGATAAATGTTTGTTAAATACACTTGAGAACAAAACCCAATAGGGTAAGATGTACGCAGAGGAAAAGAGCCTGGGTTCTGGACGCCTCATTGAAATATTGAACTGACTACTTTCAGATAACTTGTTTTGTGGATAATAAATCCTTACTTCTAAAGCTATTTTGTAGTAGGACATTCTTTTATTTTCAATAAAAAGCATCCTAACTAATATTTCTCACCCAGTTTTCTTTTTTATGTATTTAATATTTAGTTCTTTCTTCATCATATTTGAAGATGCCTCAAGTATTGTCTATCTCTTGGCTTATACAGGATTTATAAGTGTTCTATTGCTTGGTCCACTCCCAAGTTATTCCAAGTTTCATGGTTCCAGTTAGTATATAATGATGACTCCAAAATGAAAATGTAAAATAGAGATCTCACTTTTTAACTCCAAATCCACCTATCAGATGATTACTGTATTTATATAGGTGTCTCAGAGGCAACTCAAATTCAATATTTTAAAAACTAAGCTCACTGGCTGGGCACTGTGGCTCACACCTGTAATCCTAGCACTCTGGGAGGCCGAGGCAGGTGGATCATTTGGGCTCAGGAGTTCGAGACCAGCCTGAGCAAGAGCGAGACATCATCTCTACTAAAAATAGAAAGAAATTATATGGACAACTAAAAATATATAGAAAAAATTAGCCGGGCATGGTGGCTCATGCCTGTAGTCCCAGCTACTTGGGAGGCTGAGGCAGGAGGAATGCTTGAACCCAGGAGTTTGAGGTTGCTGTGAGCTAGGCTGACGCCATGGCACTCTAGCCCAGGGAACAGAGTGAGATTCTGTCTCAAAAAAAAAAAAATATATATATATATATTTTATAAACAAACAAACAAACAAACAAACAAAAACTAAGCTCACTGTTTCTCCTATCAACTCCAAAGCCAGTATTCCATCCCTACTTCCTTTCTTGGTACGTGCATAAGTTTAGGCATCATCCTAATTCCTTCTCTCCTTCACCTCCTTTATTAATATGTCTAAATCAATCATTTGGTCTTGTCAAAAAATTCTAGGAGCAGCACAGAGACCAATGTGGCTGGAGCAGAGTGAGCAAAGGGGAGAGATGGGAAGGAGATTAGGTCAGAGAGGTGAGGTAGGACCCTACCACAAAGGCTATGTTAGCCTCTGGTTTTTCTCTGGATGACATGAGAAGCCATAGGACTGGAGGGCGGTACTGAAACAAAGGCATAACATGGTCTGGCTTCTTTGTCAGTAATAGATGGATGGTGGGGAAGGACAAAAGCGAGCCAGAAAATTAAGATGCTATTAAAATAATGTAGATGAACCATGAAGGTGGCTTGGGCTAGGGTTGTTGCAGTGATGTTGGTGACAAGTGATTCCATTTTGGATATAGTTTAAGAAAGAGTTCATGTGATTTGTTAATGGATTGATGTGAGATGAAAGAAAGAATCAAAGCTTTTGGTCCTGAGTAACTGGAAGTACAGAGTTACCATCAACTGACATGAGGGAAGACTGCAGAAAGAGCAGATTTTAGGAGGGTGAGTTAGAAGTTTATTTTTGAATATGTTTAAGTTTGTGATGTCTATTAGTAATCCAAGCAGAGGATTTGAGTAGGCTGTTCAGTAGATAATTCTGGATCCAGGAGAGATTGACCTGGAAATTATCAGCACATAGATGACATATAAGACCATGAAACTGGTTGTATAACCAAGGGATTGAGAGCTGAGAGGAAGGATAAATAGTCCAAGAACTAAGCCCAGAGTTACTCCAATATTCCTCAGAGAACTATCTGGAAACTGAGCAGAGGAGATTGAGTGAGAGAGACAGGAGGAAAGCCAGGAGAGTGTGATGTTCTAGAAGTCAAGTGAAGAAAGCTTTACAAAGATGAGGAAGCAAGCAACTATGTCAAGCCTGTTGATAACTAGTTCAAGTAAGACGAAGATTGAGAATTGACCATCAGACTTAGCACCATGAGGACAATGGGGATCTATGCTAGTTAAACTCTATTTACTTTAAAGTCTCTGCTTAGACTTTACCCCCTCTGGGAAGTCTTCCATGACTGTGCAAAGCTAGATTAAGAACCCCTCAATGTGCACCATATCACACCTTTCATTTTACACTCCTCCTAATGTTTTAGAATTGTCGTTTTACTTTTCTTTCTCCTCTAAACAATATATTCCTCAAGGGCAAAGACTTGAGTGTGATTACTGTTGTACCTTGCACAGTATCTGCCAAAGAGTCGGGATGATATTTGCCAAGTGAAATTTAATTGAACTAACATTTGTGCCAGAAGTCCACCCCTGCCAGGCCAAAAAAAAAAGGGAGGGCGGGTGTTGGATATCAGGGAGTAGCCAGGTCTAGCAAGTATCAGTGATGCATACTTGATGACAAAGACCAATGTTGTTACCTCATTTGGTTTACCTTAGATTCAGAGAAGCTTGTTAGAACAATCCAAAATGAGCTTCTAATGGAATATCTCGAATATCTAGGTGTGTCGGTTACCTGAGGGCAGGAGAACAGCCCAGTGTCAGCCAAGCAAATTAGTGAGTAGTTGTCATTAGTCAGCCGTGCCCACCTCAACAAAACCTTATCAATGGATAGTTTGTAATTTTCCTAAAGCTTTCAGGGGAGAACTGGGAAAAAAGGGAATGCAATGTGCATAGCTCAATTATACACATCTACTAATGGAAAAGTTGGCCAAGGGATACTAAATTTTTTTGCTGGAATCAAAGATTATGAATTGGTTTCCTTATCATTTCTAAAGATTTATATAATTTTTTCCATATTTATTTTGAGGGTGGAAATATTCCTAAAAGTAGTCTGTAAGACTAATTATAATATCAATTAAATTAGTAATTACATAATAAAGTTATTGATAATTACATGATTAAATAGCAATTATAGTAGGTCATTTTAAGAAAAGTAAATGATATATGTTAATGATGAAAACTACTCTAACTCTATAGGTTTTATTTATAGGATTTGTGGAAAACTAGTTAAGTTAAATTTCTTTCTATAGGTAAGAGTAGACCTCTAATTTTGAACTTTTATATAATAAGTTAATTTTATATTAGCAGTAGGTCACCCCTTACTAATTACTAAGTTACTCTCTTAAAAAAGCATCTTCAATATACTGAGTTTACATTACATATCTGCAAATACACCAATATCTCTCTAGTACTATATTGTATATATACATAATATAATATACATGTATTTATATATATAAAATATTGGAGAGATTGATGTAATTATATATTAAAATTAGAACTATAAAACTCTTGCTAGTTTGAGTATAACTATACAGTATAACATGAATGACAAAACATGGAAGTAAAAGATCTCTAATACTGCTTAGGAGTGGTTTATAATAGAACAGGAAGAGAAACAAGTAAAAGTAAAGTGGTAAAGTAGTAAAGTAAAATGATTCTTTTTTTTTTAATTTAATTTTTTATACAGATGGGGTCTCACTATGTCAATGAGGCTAGTCTCAAACTCCTGGCCTCAAGCAATCCTCCTGCCTTACCTTCAAAATTGCTTGGATTATAGGCATGAGCCACCACACCCTGCCTGATTCATTTTTTAAAAACCATATTTTCAGAAATTATTCATCTGAATGAGTACTGGTCTATTCAAGGTAGTAACTTTGTTAGCTATAAAGTTAGTCCATTGTTTGTTCAACATTTTCTGACCTCTTTGGGAATTTTGAGTAGTGACAGTGTCATTTTATTAAATGTCCAGTATACTAAGGAGATTAATTTACCAGAAAATATTTATTTGAATGCACTAATAAAGAGGTAAATGGTTAAAAGTTCATTCACCTCTTTATAGTTATGTAGACTTTTTCTTAAATATCTCTGCAGTGGGGTCTTACCTGAAGAACATAATCCCTGATCATTCTACTTGCATGAGATTGAGTAGCTTTATGGATAGAATTCACTTTAGGAGTTATATTGCTTGTATTACGTTTCCCTACTCACCTCTAGAACTTGTGCCATAGCACAATGAATTGGAAGGTACAAGAATAATGACATCCACAAACCAGAAACAAACAATACCCACAACACCCACAATAACACAAAGTAGGACCTTATCGGAGTTTAAGCCAGCCAACATAAAGTAGCTTCTGCTATACTCACCCCTGCTTTATTATCCATAGATAATAAAGACTTAGATGTTTTTGACTTACCTTTATCAAAATTATCCCATGTATTGATTTATTTGTTTGTTGTCTATTTGTGGTCATCCTACTCTTCTTTTTCCCAGGAGTTGTTTTTTCTACAAGCAGATGATCTCTGCAACTTCTCTTATTCTCGGCTCTCTGCTTTGTGTCCAGAATAATGCCTAATATATACTAAGTGTTCAGTAAATATGAGTTGAATGAATGAGGAAATAAATGAATACTCAACTGATAAACAAAATAAAACGTTGCCGGGCATAGTGGTGCATGCCCGTAGTCCCAGTTACTCCTACTTGAGAGCCTGTGGCAAGAGCATCACTTGAGCCCAAAAGTTCTGGGCTGTAGTGTGCTGTGCCAATTGGGAATCTGCATTGAGTTCAGCTTCAATATGGTGACTTCCCCAAGCGGGAGACCACCAGGTTGCCTAAGGAAAGGTCAACTGGCCCAGGTCTGAAACCTAGCAGGTGAAAACCTCCATGCTGATCAGAAGTGGGATCCTGCCTGTGAATAGCTGCTGTGCTCCAGCCTGGGAAACTCAGGGAGACTCAGTCTCTAAGAAAAACAAAATGCTATATACATTATTGCTTCTTCAAAATGATATTGTGGCTTCTAAAATAATACAAATAATACTAGAAAGCAATAAAATTTTGTAGTCACATAGTAACCCTAAGGATTTTTTTTAAAAAATATCAGCTGATGCTTACTTTTCCCTCTGTCTCTGCTTCCAGATACCTCCCCAATTCCACTTTAAACACATTCTGTAATAAAAGCATCTTTAAAATAGTGAGGTTTATATTAAATAGCTGTGCACTTACACCAATAGCTCACCTTTTTCCCTCACTTTCTCTTTCCTCTATCCCTTCCTTCCATTCCTACCTTCTCTCTTGAATCAATCATCTCTCTTCTATAGCAGGCAACAAATTAAAAAACGTCCCATCAACTTAGAGGAAATGGATTCCAACTTCATACTGGAGAAAAAGATTAATATGGGCTGGGCATAGTGGCTCACACCTGTAATCCTAGCACTCTGGGAGGCCGAGGCGGGTGGATTGTTTGAGCTCAGGAGTTCGAGACCAGCCTGAGCAAGAGCGAGACCCTGTCTCTACTAAAAATAGAAAGAAACTATATGGACATCTAAAAATATATATAGAAAAATTTAGCCGGTCATGGTGGTGCATGCCTGTAGTCCCAGCTACTCAGGAGGCTGAGGCAGAAAGATCACTTGAGCTCAGGAGTTTGAGGTTGCTGTGAGCTAGGCTGATGCCACAACACTCTAGCCCGGGCAACAAAGTGAGACTCTGTCTCAAAAAAAAAAAAAAAAAAGATTAATACCTTCATTTTTGTTGCCTATGCTTGCTACAGAAAAATTGGGCAACCATTTCTGTATAAGGTTTTCAAAAAAGTACTGAATCCTCCCCTTTCTTCTTGAGCATAGGCTATACCCAGTGACTTTCTTCCAAAGAGTAGAGTGGAGAAAATTGGCAAACACTATCTTAACCAAGCCAATGTGGCTAACTTTCCCCAGTGATACAATGTTGATACTACCTACCTTTAATATGATGTGATGAGAATGGGATCTCACCTCTGCGATACTCTTCCCCAAATCCACAGCCCCAGTTTAACAATGAGAAAAACATCTGACAATCACAGAATGAAGGTCATTCTACAAAATATCTGACCAGTACTCCTCAAATCTGTCAAGGTCAACAAAAACAAGGAAAGACAAGAAATTATCACAGACCAGAAAAGACTAAGGAGACCCGATGACCAAATGTAATGTGGTACCCTGGATGGGATCCTGGAACAAAAAAATGATATTAGGAAAAAACTAGTGAAATCCAAATGAAGTCTGGAGTTTACTGAATAGTGATACACTGATGTTAGTTTATTGTGATATATGTACTGTGGTTATGTAAAATTTTAACAATAAGGGAAAGTGGATGCAGTGACTCTGTACTATCTTTGCAACTTTTCTATAAATCAATAGAACTCTTCTGATATAAAAAGATTTTGTTTTAAAAAAAGCAGTTACTAAATTCTAGTGTGATGTCTCCTAAAACTTTGCATAGATAGTTTTCAAAATATTACATTCCTTTATAATCCTGTTTCTATGGTAATCATCATTTCAAAGTCTGGTTTTTTGATGGCATAATAACTAATATAAGAATCTGGCACACATATTTCAGCAAATTAACTTAATCATCAGCAAATTTAAAAATTCTACAAGGGTTGTCATTTTTACCATCCCAGGTTTTGTATATTTAGCTGATTCCTGCCATTTCTCTAGGGACTATTAGGACATCAATAAAATCCTGAGTTAACATGTTATTTGAATATCTCTTTGATACTTTGATAGGTTAATTTCTAATGTACAGTGTTAAGCCAATAACTACGTTTATTGGTAGAAAAAGGAGAAATATAGTTGACCTTTGAACAACAAGAAGGTTAGGGACACAGACCTCTTTCATAGTTGAAAATCTATATATAACTATTTTTTATGTTTTTTTAATTTATTTTGTTATTATTTCAGCATATTGTGGGGGTACAAAAGTCTAGGTTACGTATATTGCCCTTGCCCCCCCACCTCCCCGAGTCAGAGCTTCAAACATGTCCATCCCCTAGACAGTGCGCATCGCACTCATTATGTATGTATGCACCCATCCCCTCCCCCCACATCTGCCTGACATCCGATTAATGTTATTCCTGAATGTGCTCTTAGGTGATGATCAGTGAAACCAATTTGCTGGTGAGTACATGTGGCGCTTATTTTTCCATTCTTGGGATACTTCACTTAGTAGAATGGGTTGCAACTCTCTCCAGGAGAACTTAAGAGATTCTATATCCCCATTATGTCTTATAACTGAGTAATACTCCATGGTATACATATACCACATTTTATTAATCCACTCATGTATTGATGGGCACTTGGGTTGTTTCCACATCTTTGCAATTGTGAATTGTGCTGCTATAAACATTCGGGTGCAGATGTCTTTTTTATAGTACATATAACTTTTGACTCCCCAAAAGCTTTAATATTAATAATAGCATACCGTTAACAGGAAGCTTTCGCTGTAACACAATTAACACATATTTTGTATGTTATATGTATTATATAATATATTCTTATAATAAATCTTGAGAAAAGAAAATCTGAAGGAAGAGGAAATGTATTTACTATTCATTAAGTGGAAGTAAATCATCATAAAGGTCTTCATCCTCATCAACTTAAAGATGAGTAGGTTGAGAAGAAGGGAGAGGAGGTGTCCCAGGGGTGGCAGAGATAGAAGAGGAGGAAGAGTTGGAAGGGGAGGCAGGAGAGGGAAATACACTCCATGATACTTTTATTTTAAAAAATCTTCAATTCAAACCTGTGTTGTTTAAGGGTCAACTGGTATTAGCTTTTCTTTATTCACTTTTCTGTTGTTTGATTTGCCACATGAACTTGTACTCTTAATAGAATATTTTTAATAAAAAAAGTAGTAAAGAATGATTATCAATCCAGACAAAATTTACTGATCATCAATGGACATTATCATGTTGTTAGATTAACCACAGTCTGTCTGTTTTATAGGGAATTGTATAGGAATAAATATTGTAGATGTAAGAAAAGCAGTTGTCTGAAATGTCCACCTATAGAGCTCCATTTGTGAATTAGCTGAATAGATTTACAGTGTCCTGGGATGGTACAGGTTAGTAAGGTTTTGAACTTCAATTTTGGCCTCAGTTAATAAGTAATTTTTTTTGCTACGTCAGTTCTGTTTTATTTTTTTCCATTAGCATGAGCCTTCAGAGGAACAATTATTTATGGTTTTGAAAATTGCTGGCTTGCTACTATTTATATTCATTAACTGCTAAATACTCAGGGCCTATGTGCCTCAGGGAACTGGGGTAATTGTCCATGCTAACCCAGTAGAGTGATAAAATGTTTAACAAATGAAACTTTCCACTTCTACTTCCCTTGTAGGAAGTTTATTAACATTTACAACCACCATGATGTTAGGAACCAACACTTATTAAAAACCACTTTGTGTAGGAGGACTGCCAGCTTCATGCCAGCTCTGGAGACTGAGGAGACCGGTTGGCAGCAAGCATGAATGGGTTTTGTTCTCAGCTATTGGCGTTACCTAGACTTTAATTCGGAAATGACCACAAGAAGCACTAGTTCATAGAGCTAAGGCAGCCGGTATTTCCCAAACATTTCAGGACTGCTTGGGAATCTTGGTGAAAGGCTTTGCTCATTTCAAGGCATTTCAGAAATGAAAGGTATTGACAGCATCATAAAGTGGCCAGGCTTTGATCTGGAAGTCCTATGGTATTGTATCTCTTACAACAAAAAAGTACAATGGGTTATCTTCATCTTTCTCCCATATAGCAGCTGTGTACACACTATCGATTTAAAGATTGCAGAAATTTGAGAAAATCATTAAAGCTTTCTGAGGTCGTTCACCTCATCTCTAGGAAATGGGGAAAACAATAAAAAATCCTACAGGTCACAGTAAGGAAAATAAAAATCAATATAGATTAAAATGCTTTTTAAAATGTAAAGCCAGCTTGAGCAACATAATGAGACCCAATAGGTACAAAAAAAAAAAATTAGCCTGGCACGGTGGCATGTTCCTGTAGTCCCAGGTACTCGGGAGGCTGAGGCGGGAGGATGGAGGATGGCTTGAACCCAGGAGTTCAAAGTTGCAGTGAGCGATGTTTGCACCACTACACTCTAGCCTGGGTGACAGGGCGAGACCTAGTCTCAAAAAGGAAGAAAAATGTAAAGCACGTGTTGGCCTTTCTTCCTGATATTACCTAGTAGATACAGGAGAAGGATGAAAAAAGAAACTGGCTTTTCATCTTCATTTTTGACTACTTCCACTTAACCCATACAAATACAATGCTAACAAAAAAGATGGCTAAATTGTTTCAATCATGGACAAAATCATCCCTTGAGTTTCTTTCAAGAAAATTGAAACAAATGACTCAGTGGAAATCTCTGTGTTTCTGTTATTTGCTTTGGTGTACAAAAGTTGTGGATTTGCAAAGACACTACATTCTAAATATTTAACTTAATACAAGGTATTTGATTAGTAATTCCATCCGATCACTTCTGAACATTTAGTGCCAAATTAGGCTTTTCATTACATAATCATTTCTCCATTTGGATCTCAGAGTATAAACCCAAACTCCTCTTTTGGGTGCGTTTGTGTGTGTTTGTATATGTCTGTGTGGGCTTGAGTGTTTTATAAATATTTGGTACTTAGTAGATTTTTTTTTCCCAACAGATGTTCATTGACTACTTCCATGAATTTGTACTTATCATGATCAAACTAACTTTAAGAATGACATTTATACATGGAAAACAGATATCTTTACCATAAAAAGAACTGGCTCACTAAATTCCTTTTGAAAAATTCTAGTTTCTTCATCCCTAAAGAGAACTTATAGACTATAGAGATTTATGAAAATCACCATTCTGGTGATTTTATTTAACAAAAGTTTCGGGTGAGTAACATTTTTGAATGCTAATTAACTCAATTTTTTCATCTGCATTCATTATGCAATATAAATGTATAATTTTTTCCTCAAGTGCTAGATACTGTCCATCCATCAATTACAGACTGATTGAATGTCTATATTCATTTTTTCTGTGTTTGGCCTATCCAGGACAGATGAGGTATATGCATCTTTCCTAGCTGGAGAACCACCCATTTGTTAGATATTTATTTCTAAACTAAACAATAGAGAGGAGAAAGTTCAAAACATCAGAGTCCAACAAAATATGTAGCTAAAATATGTACATAAAATACTGCAATAAAATAGTTCACAGTCACTAAGAAATGTATATCCATTAACTGCTACGTTACCAAATTCATACCACTCAGCAGCACTGCAATGCTGACTAATACAAAAATCAGCATTTTCAGTAAGCGTTATGGTATTCTCTGATCTGGCCATGGAAATAATCAGGTGTCCACATGCCCTAGGTGAGTGCTAATAGGTACCTCCCAAACTCTTGCACCGCCTTTACTTCCCCTGGGAAAATATCAGTTAAAGTTTGGAAATGTAGAAGGCAGCAATGTAATTTGAATTTTAAATATCTTTGCGTTGTCCCTTCATAAACTGACATCCACCTGTTGATCCTCATTTGATAAGTAAGTCGAATTATGACTCTCAGGGAGCTGGTCATGTGTGGTATCCAACTCCTGCTTTAGTTTAAATTATAACTTAAAACTAGGGACTGGTTGAGAAAATTGACTACACAACACATTGAACATTTCAAGCAATGTATTGATTTCCTGAGATCTACCGAATAGTGTGTGTCAAAGCTGAATTAAGACAGGTGATATTTTAACATAAAAGTCATAGAACTGCCTTTAGTCACTAAGCACTGGAATTCAGGCCCAGCCCTGTTCTCATCTCTCTGACACAGCAGAACAATAGAAAGCAGGATTCCTGCCCTTTGCTAGCATCGTATACACATGGCTAAAACAGGAAAATATTTAAGATTGAAATTAAAAATTTCTCTTTTAAGACAACCAGAATTTAAGAACTTAAAATTTGTGTGTGGGGAGAGTATCAGAAAAAGTTTACTGAAAAAGTTAGACCTTTAAGGGGCCCTAAAGAAGGAGTAAAAATTAGTCAATTGTTCTCAACCCTGGCATTAGAATAAGCCTGAGGGCCTAAGGATCTTCTAAAAACTATCTTATAAAAATATCCTTGGTCCCACCCTTAGAAATTCTGATTTAATTGGTCTGGGGTGGGGCTCAGGATATTTTTATAAAGCTCCTAGGTGATTTTAATGTACAGGCAGAGCTGAGAACCAAGGAGTAGGACAATGAAGAAGAAAAAGGGAAGAGGGAAAGTAAAAGTTCAAGAACATATGGCGAATCATTCGCCATTTACTTACTCAGTAAAAACATTTATTGAGTATCTATTTGATGCTAGTCGAACTAGGTGGTGGGTCAAACAATAGTGATTGAGAAATGATGCTTGAAGTTTTCCATCTAATAATAAAGAGATTCCTATATAAACAAGTAATTACAATGCAATATGATACTTATACACACACACACACACACACACACACGCACACACACATTTCTCTTGTGCTTCACAGCACATTACAGGAGAATGATTATAGTATTTTATTGTTGCTTAGAGCACTGGTTTTTAAAGTTGGCTGCAAATTGGAATCACTTGAAGAGCTTTAAAAAGTACTGATGTTTGGGTCCAACAGCAAGAGATTCTCATTTGATTGGTTTTGGAAATCAGAATTAAAAAAAAAAAAAGAAACCAAAAACCTCTCTAGGTTATTCCAATACACAGTGCTGGAATAGAGGGATTTTCCTGACAGAAGTGAAAGGTGTATTTGGGAGTCAGGTTAGATTTCGAGGCAAAACAAGACTTCTAAGCAGAAGATCTGGGAATCACTACACTGAATGAGTGGCTTTCTTTCCTTGAAGTTTCTCTGTGGTCCAATGAAAAGGACATTTTTAGGAGTATTCTTTGGCAACAGAATGACGACTAGAATATGGGAGGGGGTTTCCAAAGGTGATTTATCTATTAGGCACAGTAGCCACAATGCTTAGGGGCCCAAGAAAATGTTTTAATGTCCTTTAAAATCAGAAAATAAACCCCACAAACTTCTGAGTAGAAGAAAATGTTTTACATTTATAATATTAGCATATTGGTCTTTTTACCAAAACAATAGTAAAATATAATTTTTACTGTCTTTTTTTGGTTTTGTTTTTGTTTTTACAGGGGAAGGGGTCCACAAAGGCAGAAGTACTCAGCTCCAGTGGAAGTCATCATTCAGCCCTAGGTGAAGGGAGAACCCAGTCCCAGCTAATTTTAATATATATCAGCTCTATTACTTATACAAATAAGCAAGCATTTAATTTTCTATTCCCTTGAATTGTCTCCATCTTGATTTTGCAGACCTGGAATTCAAGGGCCAAATCTTTTATCTTATTATAGTACCTACTTCCATGGTGGAGAGAACTGATTGAATGAAATGAAAAGTCTGGTTTTGAAAAGCTGTATACTTCCACAGGACACACGGTGCTCCCTCTACTTGGAATGCTCTTACTCATTTTGTCCAGCTGGAGAACTCCTAGTTATCCTTTAAAACCTACCTAAAACTTTTGAGCTCTGTTTGCGACTTCATCCTCTCCTGCCACTTGCCTAATCACTGTGACTTATCAATCCATCACCATGTTGTTCATCCATTGTTATTGCTCACTCGCCACGCATTATGGCTAATTAAGTGTGGGTCAGTCTCTTCCAACATGACCCCCAACATTCCTGGTTCATTAACTCCTGTGTTCTTAGGCTCTATCATAATTTCTAACATATAATAGGTACCTCAAAATATTTACTAGTTAATGTAGTAGATCAATATGCTATTACATGTTATAAATATGCTACAAATTTGGACTATTTGTTGGAGGAAAAGTCCAGTAACTGAATTAAAGTTCTAGATAACAATTTTTTTTTTAGCCAAATGAAGTTAGGTTACTTCTCAAACAATTCATGTTTCGAGTAAGGTAAGACACAAATAGGCGAAGAATGTTAATTAAAACCTTACAGTTCTTGATAGACCTCGAAGAATTTATTTTCTTTAACATTTACCATCAGAGGTTCCAAAATAGAAAGGCCTCAGCAGGAAAACATAAATTTCTTGAATTTTTGTTTTGAACAAGATTTTGGACTTTGTACCATGTGATGTTCTTATTTTTCTGCCGGAGCTAGAAGATACGTAGACCAGTATTGGTCACACATCTAAAGAAACTTGAAGAATGTAAACTAATCATTCTAAAATCAATGATAACCTTTTGTTCATAAACTTTTGTTTAAACAGATCCATCTGTTCACATTTAAAATGTGCTTTCTTTATCTCAAGTATGATCAGACTGAAGGTCTGGCTGCTTATTAGTATTTTCCAAGAAGCACAAAGTTCCAGAGCACTATTTAAGCTGGGACATTTGTGTAAAGTCTGGTTCAATTAAAGAAAGAGGAGTATTGGAGTTATTTTTAATCTATGGGTTAACTGTTTTTAATCTAGTCCCTAAAAAGCAAATTGCATTGGTTGTAAAATAGTTCATCACACCTGAATCTTAATGTCAAGTATGCTTGTTTCACCCCTCTAGACATTATGCTACTGCTTCTTTGGTCAAAAATGATGTCCCCCCAAAAGTAGAAACTAAACTGAGGTTGAGAAGGGAGGAGAATGTGTTCACCTGAGTTGAAAGTTTCATGGGTTGCTGTGGAAAGGGTTGGAGGGGGGAATAATGGAAGAATAGATCAAACAATGGAAGAAAAGCATCATAAAAAGAAGAGATGGAGAAAATAGGAAAGATTTGGATGATCCAAAGGAAATATACTTGGACACTGACTAAGTGTGACAGGCATGTGTGTCATCATGGAATTAGTGGACCTTCAGGCTCCAGTGGAAATTTAGTATCACAGAAGATCTAGTTCTTTGAATGGCAAGGTTTTTAGATGGAGTTGGAGTAGAGTGCCTAAAGATATTTTCTGAAGTGAGCTCCAGAGACGATATAAACAGTCCATGACCACGAGAGGTTCACAGGCCGGTAGTAGTGATTGCACGAAAAACCGATCATGCAGAACGATGAATGACCCCAACAGAGGCAGGGGAAGAGTCGGAGCCCAATAGATCCATTGGTGCAGTATTGTGTACCAGTGATGTGAGAAATTAGGGCACTCTCAGTGTCAAGTGGGAATTTATTAGCCTTCTGAGTAGGGAATGAAACAGATCCAAAACCACAGAAACTTAGAGCTAATGAAGACCTGGGAGAGAATCACACCAACTGTCTCCTTATTCAGGTGACAGACTCCAAGGTGCCCCAAAGTGACTGTACTCCTTTGATGAAGGCCACAGCTCCAAAGCTCCACAGCTTCTGTAGTGGTCAAGAGCACAGGCTCTTAATGACTCTACACGGTTAGACTGCTTGGGATCGAATTTGAACCCTACTACTTATTAAGTTACTGAAGCCTCTGTGTCCCAGTTTCTTCAACAGTAGAGCAGGGAGGACATATTAGTGCCTACCTTTGTGTTGTGGGAGTTAAATGAGTCGACACAACTAAAATGCTTAGAACAGTAGCTGGCATGGAATAACTGCTCAACAGATGATAACTGTGCTTATTTATAGCTGCAGAGGCCGGGATGGGCATGGGCAGGTACACACAGACTTACCTCTAGATTTCCAGTCTTTCCCACTCTAGCCTTGTTGGTGTTTACACATCAGTTAAGTAGCAGAACTTCAAGTCTTAGTCTTGTTTTTGCTGTTTTGTTTGTTTTGGGCTGTTTTCTGGTTAATTATTTAACTTTATTAACTCATTTATTAAAAATAATTAAATATTTATTTTAAAGAAGATTATAGACGCTAATATATTTGTATCATCAACAAAACCAACCAAGGTAACCAAGGTACTGAAGTCGGTGGGTGTTCAAAGGCCTTGACCACTCGGCTTTATTCCTTGGGAAACTTCCGGCTACCGGCAGCAATGGGCCTCCTGGCCAGGGCAACGTGGGCTCAAAAATCTCCTCCGAAGAGGCAGAGTCTAGCTGAGAACAGCTGCTCTGCCAGCTCCTATCTCTTGGGCTCAGAATTCCCTGCCCTTTTAGGAAATGAACCAGCTGAATATTGGCTCCAGACCTGGGGCTATATTGGAGAAAGGATTCCTCAACTCACACGGGTACCACGTGCTCCCAAACACACAAAGACTCACACTCTGACATCTGTGAGCCGAACTGTGTGTAGGGATTGTTGTTAAGAACACATCACTATAATTTGCCTATCAGCTGGGTCCCAATAAAAAATAGATTGCACAAAGTGAGTCATTTATGGAGCTTTTAATAAAGTGACTCTTTACAAACACGTGGGAAATGTTTTAACAAAGCAAACAAAAGTTAGTGCAATATTCTGGGAGGACTTTATCATCCTTAGGCCTGAGGAAAGGGAAAGGAATGGAAGAATTGCCAGGACACAGGGAGAGAGCTTTTTAGAATGCACCTCTCAAGAGGCTCTGTGGCTTTCCTTAAAGGAATTCTGTCACCTTGGGGCAAATTGGCAGGGAGGAAACCCCAGAGAAAACTACTCCAAGCTCCCTTTTCTCATGCCCTTTATATCTCTGCCAGTGTCTCCCCTGGGCTGAATCCAGCAGTCGCTATGGGTCAAATCCCCCGGGAAGAAGTAGGATACAGATTGTATCTACAGGGCCACATTCCAACTCCTTTTGTTCTTCATCATCAAGTCTTGTCTGGGTGAAAAATTTGCATCCTCAACACATAGGATAGACAGAGTCCTGTTTACTACCGTGCCATTGTGGGATAATGCCAATTTTGTCATATTTTCACCTAAAATCCAAAATATTAGTCACAACTGGTGCTGTTCAAATAAAGTATTAGAAAAAATAGGAGTGGGTGGCAGTGAAGAAACAATTGACATACAACATAACTACCATTCCTGCTTCTGTAACTTGCCATACACCTTAAGCTGATTAATTACCGCTTCCTTCCTCTACCCCTTACTCCTGCTGCCGGCACCCAGCTGGTCAGGGTACTTCACTTGAAGGGTTACTCAAGCCTTCTTTCTGGTAGGATCTGAGTTATCGGTGGTCCTATCTTTATTAGGGTCCCATAGTTTCCACTGTATTTCTGGTGGGAGCCATCCTTCCTTATGGATCAGGACTGACAAACCCACTGAGATGTTTTCTGAGCGAAAGGTGTGTGAGGTAAAGCTGGGATATTCTTGGGCATGAGCCCGTTGTGCACTTTCTTTACTGTTAAAATGTGTTTTCTGGTTTCTAAGTGATGCCCCCTCCCCCACGACAATTGGTAGATAAGACATTCTCTAAATTTGCAATGATACTAGCAGAAATGCTGCAAGAAGGGAAAGCATTCTACACCAGGAATAAGTGTTTATGTCCCCATGAGGGGAGGGGTTCAATATAAGTGATCTGCCACCATGTAACCCGACGATCACATGGTCAATGGTGCCATACAGAAGCCTTGATATTGGTCTCTGCTGTTGGCAAGTTGGGCACTCAGCAATGACAGCCAGATTGACCGTCCTGAGTGGAAATCCACATTGTTGACCCTGTTCATAATTTCCATCCCTGCCATGCTGGCCACTTTGGACATAGACACTTTGAATGAAAACTGGTGTTGTGGAAAGAAACTAACTGAAATCACATTAAGGACCATTCTTCTGGTGGGCATGTACCCGGGACACAAACATTCTCATACTCTGTGCTTACCTAAGATGTCTATTCTCAAACCTCATTTTCTGATCTTTTTATGACAAACTTGCATTTTATTGTACACAAATTGTACTTTGGTAAAGTACCCCCATAATAAGCTGGAAAAAAAAAAAAAGACATACCATTCAAACACTACCTCCAGATCTAAAGCCAGCATTTCTGGGTAATGTTAGTTCTCCATCCTCTCTGGTTGTGGATCCTCGTGTTCCTGTAACAAACAAATTATATGCACTATTCTCCCTGCCTAATATATCATGGCGGATTAGGGAAAATATAATCAGATATGAAAATTCCCACTCAGTAAAGGAAAGAATGAAAGTCCATAAACATTGTGAAACCCTGCTGTGCAAGCATTGGGAAAGCCCTCGACCCCTGAGGGTGAAGAATTTCCTAGATTAGAAGCCGATTTTACTAATGGTAGAGCAGGCTCTGCCTTTCTGGAAGTTATTCCTTGTGCATTCTCCTTCCTGGCCACCTCTGAAAGGAGTGTTGGAGACTATGCCCTTCCCACAGTACGTCATGGGGTGTAACTCTGGATACCTGAAGATTACTGTAGACATTGATCAATTAGAGGCATTTTTAGTCTGGGTTCATGGTTCTTGGCTATGCGAGTCCCTTAAGAAGGTAGGCTTCTAACCCATTTGCTTCCAGTCCGTACCTGTGCCAGTTACATTTCTAGTCAAAATTGCTAGCTTTGTGTCTTTGCTTCCTGGCCCTATACCTTTCTCTCGCAACTTAATGGCAGCAATCTAGAGAACATGAAGCTTTGGTGGCGTGGGGTGGGGAGAACCCTTGGTTTAGCTTTGTTTTTGCTTTTTGTTTTCAAGAAGGGCTGAATGTTACTGTACCTTTGTAACAAAAATCTTTCCAAACTTAATTTCCATTGCTTGGGTTCTAGAAACACCTGATTTTCCAGTACTTTGAGATTCCATATAATGGTGCTTTATTCCTCTTCATATCTGCTTGCTAAATAGCTACTTCTTGCCTGAGTTAATTTTTCTCTTAATAACATGCTACAAGTGGCCATTAATGACTAGCACGCTTTTATTTTTTTTTTTTGGTTGTTTTTGTTTTTGAGACAGGGTCTTGCTCTGTCACCTACGCTGGAGTGCAATGGCATGATCGTAGCTCACTGCAGCCTTCAATTCCTGGGCTCAAGCAATCCTCCTGTCTCAGCTTCCCAAATAGCTGAGACTTAAGGTGCATGCCACCATGTCTGGCTAATTTAAAAAAATTATTTCGTAGAGACAGGGTCTTTCTATGTTGCCCAGGCTCAACAAACTTTAAACTTTCTATATTCAACCTTCACTATAGCCACGAGTCTACCTGGAACCTTATCAGGGACAATGGCTTCACCAAGTGTTTAGATGCTTAACCCTTCTCACTCATGCCACACAGTTGAGGTTTTCTCATGGCAGTATTTCGTATCCAACACCAATTTCTATATTCGTTGAGGATGCTAGAAGCTATAAAAGATAAACCCTGAAATCTCATAGACTTCAGTTTGTTTCTTGCTCATGTAGAGACCAATCTGTGACAGGGGTACGGATCCTAAGCCACAGAGTCATGTCAGTCACAGGCCTATTATGTCTCCGTGGGCATTGGCATCCCCGCTGGATAATAGGGGAAGAATGAGCACAAACTTTCTGGCCACATGTAACAACCAGATTGGGCTTGGCATTCCAAGGGATTAAAATTAAAACAAACAAACAAAAACAAAAAAATCCCAAACCAGAAACTGAGTTATATGGCCACATTTAATTGAAAAGGTGTCTAAAAAATTAGTCTAGCTATAGATAAAAAAAGTTAGTCTCTGTCAAATAATCTAATGGTCTGGTAGTCAATTAGACTCTTGTTATTTAATGATATTCCTCCTAAAACACAATGAAATGAGGTTGTGTTGGAGCATGCGTGAGCTAAAGCAAAATCAGAAAAATATCACCCTCTGTGATGTTAAACTCAGTGAGAATGAAAAATGAAAGAGAAAGAGTTTGGCCTCTCGCAGGGATGATTTGCAAATGTCTTGGGCATGAATTTTCTAAATTCACTCAAGGTGAAAAAGAATATTAGCAGGAAGATATGAATGTAATACAGATTATGCAATAGAAAATGTAGTATATTCTATAGTTTAATAACTGCTTTAAAAATAGGATTTAAATGGTAAAAATGTGTCAGTGTTTGTATAATTCTAGAAAAAGGCAGTGAGAAGCCAGCTTTATCTGATGGTTACAAATGTTCCGATCACTTAGAAGAACATGTTTTCTACAGTTAAAAAGGGATAATACTCTGTGTTTTATTACAAAGAGGGGTTGATATTCTTCAGGTCCACTTTACTATATCTTTATTCTCACTAGAATTCTGATGATTAATTTTAATAGGTATTTGGGTCATGGCATTGAGTATTTACCATAAGCCAGTCACTAGTCTATGCTCTTTGAAAAGTTAATTTATTTTTCTAATAACTCTTAGTTTTCCATTTCACTGATGAATAAACTTAGAATCATACTGATAAAATGACTTTGCTTGTCAGGCTACTGGAAACTCAGCTGACAAGTTGCACAGTTGGATTTCAGGTAGATTTCTCTGACGCCAAATCCCATGATCTTAGCTAATATACTATCCTGCTTTTTGTGGGAAATAGATACTGCTGTTGGATATCTGTTGGATAGTAGAAAGTTGTATCTTCAGTGAAAACAAATGGATCTATCTTCTGGTTGTATATATCTTATGTGAGTTTTGATGGTTTTTGCAGTGTACCCTCTATCTTTCAGATGGAAAACAATCCGGTATTATGCATCCATTGTTGGTGTAATTTATCTTGTTATTAATAAGATACTTAAACTTCTACCTACTAAATACCAGGCATTACTCATTTTTGCTTAAGAAATATTCCATAGATGGTCCCGATTTTAATCTGTTCGCTTCCTAGATCTGACAGTAGGTCCCAAATCACCTGTTTCAAGAATATTAGGTATACCTCTCCTCGTTAGGAATAAGTCACTGATCTGATCTTTGGTATCTTAAGGTAAAACGATCAATTCTCTCAGGGCCACAAAATACCAGGACTGATTTAAATGAAACATGCAACCATTTACATAAATTTGTTCTTGTTTGGGTCTTGGTCATTTCATCTTACTCAAATATGAAAATCCTTATAACCCTAATCATAAACTCTATCCTGATGCTCTCTTGGGGTTGTTCTTACGGGGCCAAGTTAGCTCTGGCCTATCAAAATTGCCACCAGATACTTTTATATAAAACAAATTTCATAATTCCGATATCCTGAAATTTAACAGAAAGTATAGGCCATTAATGTCCTTTTAAAACACGGCTCATGTTTATTCCTATGCGGTGTTTACAGAACCCTATGAGACCTTATTCTGTTTGGATATGACCCTTTCGTCTGTGTGCTGTCTCCCTCTGGCTGTGGCATTAATATGTTTTGACCATTCTATGAATTGCTTGAAAACAATATTTAAAAGTTTGCCTTGTAATACCTTGTAAAACTGTATAGTAACCAAAAAAATGCAAGTGGAAGGATAAAGATTGAGAAATCAGCTAAGTGAATGATTGGAATTTCTGCTTTATTTTATTTCCTACCTGTTAAAGATTCGGATCTAGAAATTCTATAGTTATATCTGGAAACAAGGCCCATTCATCTACCAGTAGTCACTGAAGTTCTGACTGCCCCGGGAGTCACAGTCCGGTATGGCAAGCAGAAAGGTTCACAAAGGAAACAACCAGAGTGCAAACTGACAACTTTTAATCAGACAATTTTGCTAGAGTGACCACGGTTAATCCTCTATTTTCTATTCTGTTCTTCTGTCTGATGGGTGCTTGTGCAGTCACTTCTGTGTATTTCTCTCTTGTAAAAACAGCCTACAGGTAGCAAAATTGCTGCACAGTATCATTCATTCACATTTACTCATATTTAAAACCAATTTAGACTAGCTTTGATAGCAAGGAAATTCACTGATATATATTATTTCATAGCAACCTGACATTAAAGAAAATACTGAACTGAGAAGTTTGTGCACACACATAACCTGGGCTCCGCATTAGGGAATCCTACAAAATTCCGGAAACATGAGCTGCTATTTTAGTAACTATAACAGTGTTATCAAATACAAATACACAAGGCGTTCTTTTCCACAGTGAGTCTGCAAACATTGGGATTTCCTACCTAAGGCTGTTTTCATTGGAGAGAGCTATAATGGGGTGAAAAGTTTAAACGGTAAGAAGCAATGCTGAACGGGAGTTTGAAGTCTCAATATCACGTCTTCTGTTTTTCTTTTCTTACTGTGACTGACTCATCTCATGACTGGGGTGACTCATTTGGCCTCTGGATGCCTCAGTTTACAAACCAAACTTGTGAGACAACACTGTCCAGATTTTGAATTATGTCTTTGTTTTTGAGATTCACCCCTGGAGGGTAGGTACTGAAAAACCATACTAAACAAGATACAGATTTTTATTTTGCTTAATTCCACTTATAAGAACTGCTTAGAAAGGGCAAAACTATAGGGACAGAAAGACCCTCAGTGGTTGTCTGGGGCTGGGGGTGGGAGCCAGGAGTGGACTGATCACAGACGGAGACAGGGAACCTTGAGAGGGGATCCTGGTGACGATTGCTCTATACAGCTACATAAACGCACTGAAAGCCACGGACTCTATACCAACACCGGGTGGATCTAAATTATACCTCAATAAACGGGTAATGTCCTGTGGCTCCCACTTCACTGGGAGTAAAGGCACAGTCCTCAGCATGGCCCCCAAAGCTTGGCATGATCTGACTCCGTCCCTGCCTCTCTGCTCTCTGCCTTCTCCCCTCTCACTCACCCACTTAGCCACCTCCTACCACAGGGCCTTTGCACTGGCTGTTCCCTTTACCTGGACTACTCATCCCCCATGTGTGCGCATGACTCCCTTCCTTACCTCCTTCAGATCCTTGTTCAGATGTCACCTCCTGAGAGAGGGCTTTCCAGACCACCCTATTTAAATGCAATCCTTCTCGCCAGCTTTATTTCTCCTCGTGGCACTTATCACTGACCTACTGTACATTTAGCTCATTTGTCTTATTCCGTTTGTCCCTGTCCATCTTCCACCTCCTAGCCCGCCCTCAACTAGAACATGAGCTCCGAGGGGTAGGATCTGATGTGTTCACACCTGTGTCCCCAGCGTTCGCGCGGGGCCTAGCACGCAGCAGGGGCTCCAAGCACATTAGGCTGAAGGAGTGAGTGGCACAGCTGTGGCCTGTGTCCGAGCCCCTGGATGTCGGAGGAGCAGGCTGGCTGGGGCTCCAGGCTGGGCCCGGGGGCCCCCTGCTTTGTGCTGGTCCTTAGGGGGTGGGGGAAGGGACAGGGCTGTGGGCACAGCGGTCACTAAGACGCTGCTTGTGCTCTTGGACCTGCATGTCCAATCTCACACAGAGTCCCCAGGAACATCCCCTGAGGGGCCCAGGAGGCAGCTGAGACCATGAGGCTGCACAAGGGGCCGGGGACAACCAGGCTTTCCAGCACGTCCTCACTGAATGCCCGGATCCGCTATGGGGAGCAGAGAATTCCACCTCAGCCCCGGATGTTTCGAGATCCATTCATTTCACAAGTGCTGAGCACCTGCTCTGTGCCTGGCCCTGAGCTGGGTGGTGCCGGAGACACTGTGGTGACCAGGACAGCCCTGGCTCTGCCCTCCTGGGGCTCTCAGTCTAGTGGTGCAGACAGACAGACAGACAGAACGGGCAGGGCTGGGTTGGGGAAATCTGGGGGCTGTGGGAGCACAGAGGGGGCACCTGACCAGCCTGAGAGGCTTGGAAAGGGCTTCCCTGGGGAGGGGACATCTGAGCTCTGCGAGACTCAACCAGGATCAGCCAGGAAGAGAGGGAGGAGCAGGTGCCAAGGCTGCGAGGAAGGACAGTGAGGTACTCTTGCCAGTAAGAGGTTCAGAGGGGCGCCTCCTCCTCTAGTCAAGTGGTTCTTGAGCTGGGGTGATTTTGCGACCTTCCCACCTCCCACCGGGGACATTTGGAAGTGTCTGGGGACCTTCTTGGTTGTCGCAGCTGAAGAGGAGTGTGTGCAGCTGACATCTCATGCGTAAGAGGCCAGGGTGGACCCCCACAATGACGAACCATCCAACCTAAGGACGTCAACAGTGCTGGGGTTTAGAAATCCTAGTCTAGTCTGAAGAAAGACTGTGCAAAGTCTTCATCTGCTAAAGAATTTGTACTTTATCCTGAAGGCAAAGAGATAAGTTTTGAAAGTTCTTAAGCAGAGATGGGACAAGGGAAGATCCGGGTGTGTCTGGAAGCTGAGAGCTATCAGGGCAATCTGAGCCCTCGCCTCCCTCGCGACCCCTGACCTAAGAATCAACAGGAGCTCAGAGGGGCAAAGAACTCCTTCCAGCAAGGCTGGGAGGGCCCTGAATTCAGGGCCAGGGTCTTCATTTCAGCTCTAACTCAACAAGCCTTTCCCGAGGCCAGGCCCCGCTTGGGAATGCTGGAAGATTCAGACCAGGTGTGTTGGGTTGTCACACAAATCTCATCCCGGCGCCCTCCCCAGTGGTTACGATTCAGCTCCCGCAGTTCCTGGCACAGACTTTTGTCACCACCCTGGTCTCCTTTCCAACTCCACTCATGACAGAGACATGGCTGGAGCCATCTTTGTGGCCCTCCTGTCCAGCCCTTCATTTATCACTAGAGAAATGAAGGCCCAGAGAGGGCAAGGAACTCACCCGAGGTCACTCAGAGAGTCAGCTTCATTCTCCCCTCTTGACCAGTTCTCCTGTCCCCAGTGCTGCCGCCCGCATGTCAGCACCGTCCCGGTGAGCGGGTCACAGCACCTTGCTGTCACTCCATCCGTTCCTCAAATGCCTGGTGTGCTCTGCCGGCGCCGTTTAGTTGAGGAGGCAATGGGTCAGAAGTCATCAGCACCTGCAGCAATTCCTCCTAGGATCGGTTTACGCTAAAAATACACCCATCCAGTGCTAGCCACCCTGGGTCAGCCATGTCTGCTAGATTCTACAGGGAATGGTTCCCAAACCTAACCTGGGTGATCTTCTGCAAGCACCTTAGTCTCGCTGTTCCTTGGATTCCCATCTGTAAAATGGGTCTGTCTGCTTCCACAG
>CM052450.1:5558351-5628810 GCA_028533085.1 Varecia variegata | reverse complement strand
GATATCCTTCAAGTCTGCCCAGAAGATATGTAGAGTTCCAAGGCAGGAGTGAGACATATCCTGGAAGAAGCACAGGGAAAGGTGAGTGTAACATAGTGGTTTTTATAAATGGAAAAGACAAGTCAAAATGCTCTTCTCCACCTCTTGAAAGTAATGGCAGAATGGTTCATTAGGCTGTGTTCACAATTCTGATTTAATAAAATCAGTTTCCTTTCTATATATTTTCCAAACTTTGATTCTAACTTTCCTATTTGTTTTTTTTTTATTCTTTCTTTTTTTTTTTTTTTGTTTTGTTTTATTGACTCATTAAGGACTAACTTTCCTATGTGGATCGGAATCATCCCATTACTTTTAATGATACTCCACACATATATTTAAAAAAAAAAAAGCTTTGGAAATATATTGCTGTCTTGTAACTACAGGTTACAACACTGTCAGAAGATAATTTTTTTTTAATAACAGGAAAAAGTGCAAAGACATTAGTGCTTTCTTTAATCCATATATTGCCACTGGGCCACGTTAGGCTCTTAGTTGAGGTGGTGAACAAAAGGCTGTGGAAATTTCACTGAGTTTTCTTATCCACGGCATTCCTTGACTAGAGCTGAAAAGTTATCCCACTGCTAAGGGCAGGCTGTGTTTGGCAGGTGTTAAAAGTGCGAAGGAGTGTAAACTACACATATCACCAGAGGTTTGTCAAGGGTGTGGGCCCAGGTGTCCTGTTTTGAAATTCTCTTTTGCGGCTACCTCCTACTGAGGTAGAGGGCAATGATTTATTTCCCGGTGTGCTATGCATGCTTGAACTGGAACAGAATGAAGTTGACCTGAGAGCTTCGGATTACATTTTGACTACTTGCTAGAATGACTTTACGTATTCATAAACCCTTTTACTTCCTTATTTCTTTTGTGAAAATCTCTCATTTCTGTTTTCAATGACCAGGCTCTGGGGCTGGTCACCGCGCAGCACTGCTATCCTTGAGATCTTAAATTCAGTCATTCCACTCTCTGGCCACAATCTCTTAGTCAGTTACGCCCTCACCATCTGCCTTACCTCATGAGAACCTGTAATTCCAGAACCCCTGTCTTTTGTCCTTACCTATCAGGTTTTTTCCCAATAATTTACTGCCTTCCCTTCTGGCTGGGATTCTACATCTCATCATTCTAACCACTCCTTTCTCCAATCATCCAGATTTCGATCTACTGCCTTGTAAAACCCCACACTTACTGGCTCCAGTGTGTCCACCACTACACCAGAGCTGATAAGCGCCACTGGAGAACATGCTAGGACCTTACCAACTGATGCTGCCATGTTTGTTTTGTTTTTCAATCTTTACCATCACAGGAGCCCACAGCTGTGCCTAGTATTCCACCTCTGAGAAGACATTATCTTAGACCTTTTACAAAGTAAATTTCTACCCAGTGCCTCCCTATTCTTGGAAGAACACCTTAATACCTAATTCTTAGAGACAATGGAAACCATCAAATAAGAGTCCTCTCCACATCCATCTCCAAAACTGAAGATTCACCTGCATCCATACTCCCTTTTCTCTTCCTTCGAGTTGTATAAAAGTGGCCTGTCCCTCCTGCTAAGCTCCCTGCCTGAGCCTTCTGTGTTTCTGTCCCCTCTGACCTCGCTAGGACTTTTCCTGTTAATGAGCCCACCTCTCTCCTCCAGCCTCAGAATATAGAATCACATTTTGTATTTGCTCCTCAAACACTCCCTCAAACACTATGCTTGCTTAAACATCTCCTATCTTAAGAACAACAAGAAAAACTTCCCTTGACCTCACATTTGCCCACGTCTGCCCTCCTTTATCTTTCCCATTCAGGGCAACCCTTTGAGTAAGTTATCTACTCTCGCTTCCCCACTTCCCTTTACTCCTCATACTGCTCTATGTGTCTGTTTTTCTATATATCTACAAGTCTACTGTTCTCACTAAGGGTTACGCCAACTTCTTGTGATAAAAGCTAATTGTTACTCCTCTGTAGCATTTAACGTTGTTTCTCAGTTCCTCTCTCGAAATCTTTCTTTCCTTGGTGTCTGCGACACTACACTCTTTTGTTTCTCCATTTTTCCTTGCTAATTCCTCTTACTTAGTCCTTGTTGCTAGCTTATCTTCCTTTGCCCATTTCTTAAATGGTGAGGTTTCTATAGGCTTTACTCTCAGCCTTCTCTTTATTATATATACACACATGCTCCCAGTCAATCTAATTAAGTGCCATAGCTTAATTTTATACCCATATGCTGATGAGTCTTAAATCTGTATCTCCATTCCAGTGGCTCTTCCGAATGTTGATTCCCACATGCAGCTCCTGTTGGATTCCCCACAGGTATATGTCTGTCTTTGCCTGCTTAGGCTGCTATAGCAAAATGCCACAGAATGGGTGGCTTGTGCATTTTCTCACAGTTCTGGAGGCTGCGAGTCTGAGATTAGGGTGCCAGCGAGGCTGGGTTCTGGTGAGTGCTCCCTTCTTAGCCTGCCAACAGCTGCCTTCTCACTGTCTCCTCACATGGCAGAGAAAGGGAGATCTCTCTCTTTCTCTTCTTATAAGGCCAAGATCCTATTGAATTAGGCCCCACTCTTATGATCTCATTTAACCATAATTTCCTCCATAAAGGTCCTGTCTCCAGATACTGTCCCACTGGGGATTAGGGCTTTAATATATGAATTTGGGGGGGATGTAATTTAGTCCATCGCAATGTCCAAGACTGAACTCATTAGCTCTGTACCAAACCCAACTCCATTTTCCGCGTTCCCCATTTCAGTGACTGGCACCAGAAATGGCACCATGTGGTAGTGAAGAAAACAGGTCTTCCGTGGGCTCAAATTCAGGCTCTTATATTTTACTAATAATTTACCCTCAGGATTCAGTTTTTTCATCTGTAAGTGGGTCAATGCAGTATCTTTCTCATAAGAATATTGTTAGGATTAAATAAATTAGTATAATCCTTAAAACAGTGCCAGGCACATAGGTCCAATTCTTAAAACAGTGCTCAGTAAACATCAGCTATTACTAATGCCATCTACCTAATTAGTTAAGACAAATACCTGCAAGTCATCCTTAACCTTTACCTCTCCCTTCCCTCTTGGATTTATTAAATTTCCAGGTGCTTTCGTGTCTACCTCCTTAACATTCTGGAACAGGTTCACACTCTCTATTCTCTTTCCTGTTAGCCAGGCTGGTAACTACTCTTCTGTATTACTATAATAACACATTAACTAGTCTTCCTTGGGCCATGGCTGACCTTCTTCCAACCTATTCTCTCACTGCACCCAGAGAGGTTTTCTAAAAATGCAAATCTCTTCATGTCAGTGCTCTGCCTAAATCCATTAAATGGCTTCCTGAAAACTTTATAATGGTTAACAAGGCCCTTCATGAGCTTTCCATGCCTGCCTTTATGTCTTCATTTCTCTTCACTGACCGGTTTTCACGGAATGGTGTAGGTGCATCGACTACTTTATTTACTCGAAGGCCGTGCTTCCCAAGAACCTTTCCTACTTCACAATACACAAAAAATAATAATGCATTCATGTCACACTGGGATAAACCAAACAATCTGCTAGTGTCTGAACGTAATGGGCCTGAGATCTCACCTAATTCCCCAAGGATGCTGGAATCACTATTGAAACATGTCTGTGACTTGCTCACAACACAGCAAGGTGGCCAGGGCACATTAGCTCGTAAGCTCTGTTCAATACCTCAGATGTTCTCAGTTGTAGATGCCACCACCAGTGCCATGACTGTAACTATCCCTTCCTACAGCCGTCATAACCACAACCAAAACTCCTCTAGAGAGCAAGCTAATCATGCCTAACCCAGTTTAGAGGTCATTTGTTCTAGAAGCCTCCACACACCCTTCACGTCCAGGTCAGCTGTTTCCTATGTGTTCCGAATAGCAGCTTGTAAGGCCCCTTTCATGGCTTATATGAAAGCATGCTCCTGAGGACCTCTTCACACACATGTATTGATAATATAATAATAGATACATGCATAGGATCCAGCAAGAACATAGAAAAATATGCAGAACGCTGATAAGGATTCAATACTAACAGAAAATGAACACTCAATAGTGCCTAAAGTTCTTACCCATGTCATCACTTCCTGTGTTTAGTTAGGTAGATTTTTCACTGGCTTAACAAACAATTTCTAGAGAGTAAATCAACTGCCTTTTTAGCTACTGCAATGCCTATTTTAGGTTCTAGTATAAACTAGCAAGCTAATTACTTTCCTGAAATAGGGAAGATGTAGCTGTAAGTATCACTGGCTTTGGGCAGCAGAACCTGGAGCAAATCTAACCAAATGGTTAGATATTTACATAATAAAGTTTTTTTTTGGGGGGGGGAATATTTAAATGCTCTCAAGTATCAGAATCTCCTATAAATGTAAATTTCACTACATCCTCCAGAAACAATGTGTCTTAAATGCATGATTAATTTACTCTTTTGGATCCTTGACTCAAGTCTATTTCAAACTGTGTGAAAAATTGAGAATGAACATGACATTTTAATCTCTCAACTCTTGAAAATAACATTGGTTCTACTAATTTCAAGGAGCTTTTAAAGATAAGCTCAGTTTATTTAACATTTAGACTAAATCCTGTTTCATCTTCAAACATAAATCAATCCCTTATTCTTCTTTTAAGCTAATTTATCTGATTTTGAGTTATGACCTATTTTTAAACATTTTTACACAAGAGGAACATATCAGATATGAGAAAAGTAGCTACAGGAATTTAGAATTGTAAAGTAAATTCTTCAAAACAGGAAATTTGGGGGTTTTCTGCTAATAATAATTATATTATTAATTACTTATTACAAAAATGTCAAAAGGAAATTTAGGAAAATCTAATTTAGATAAGACATTAAAGCCAGCTGACTCTTTAGCAAAGTAGCTTTGAAACCTATTATTATATTACGAATTTGGTTTGTTTTCCTTGGAAGGAGAGGAGATTGACCAGATGATGTTTGAGGTTCTCCCAAAGTTGTGTTCTTATTCTTCTTCATCTCCCTTTGCCTTCTTTCGATCAGCCTGGCCCCTTTTCCACTATATTTCTCTCTGTTTTGACTCTTGCTCCTTAGTTGCTACCAAATTCAAATCAGGCCATCATCAATTTAAAAAAAAAAAAAAGTCTTTGACCCTATCTCCTCCTCTGGCCACCAGCCTATTTTCCTTTTCTTTTTCCTAGCTAAACTTATTTAAATGACAACATTTTTTTGTCCTCTACATTTTCTCAACTTTTAAAAAATATTCTTCCACATGTTACAATCTGTCTTCCACCTATTTTTCTGCCGAAACTCTGTTCGGCGACATAACTGATAACCTTTAACTAATATATCTGGGCAATTTATCTCAGTCCTCCCTGGGCTCTCAGCAGCATCAGATACTTCTGATAGCATCTCTGCTGCTTGAGTCTCTCTGCCCCTGAAATGGTGAAACTGAGGCAGTGCATTTGCATCCAGGCCCACCCGGGAGAGCTGGGATAAGCAGACGCAGACAAAACAGAACTCTCAAATGCACCAAGGACTGCAGAAGGGTCTGTCCTTGGGGCAGCAGCCGCTACCACTGTCCCCGCGTTCTCAGGTTGATCTCAAGTTCCCAAAGGAGAGAACTGAGAATAAGGAAAGAAGGAGAGGCTGGCTGATGGGAAGGGACAGAGGAAACTGAGCAAACACTTGTGACTCATGATGTCACTCTCTGATCTATTACACTGTGAGGCACGAGTATGTTCCTGCTCCAACAGAGTGCCACTGGCCAAGGACACAGCCCCTATGGTGGCCACCAGGAAATCATGGAAAACATCCACGCCCCAGGTGTTTGAGTTATTTTCTTCGGTAACTTTATTCCCATTGCCACAGATCTCCTTCCACCCAAACCCATGTTATTTTAAATTTCTGATGTAAGTCTTTGCTGTAAGTTGCTCACTAACTATGGGGTATATCCACTTGTATGTCTATAGACCCCTCAAGGGAACCTGCCCAAAGGAGATTTTCTATACTCTGTTTCTGATGACATGGTTGACTAGGCTAAGGAGGAATCTTTCCTATTACCAATAATAATAATATAAATAAATAAAATAATAGTAAGTGTGATATAGAATATAAAAATACACTCACATATACCTCATGTGTGTATACATGTATGCACACACATACACGACTGTGCTCAGAACAACTGAACAGAAAATCCCAAGTGCCAGAAACGAAGAGGGCACTTAAGATCGGTAGAAACAAGCTCATGCCTCCTTACTATGGCCTCAGAGGATCTTGAACCTGAATATTTGCATTAATGTCTAAGCGGTTGTGGTTTCAATGTCCATGTGAAGAAAGCAGATATGGCATCAGGCATGCAGAAGGCAAGCAGCTGAAACTGAGATGCCTGTGTACACGCAGGACATCGAAAAGGCTGCCTTCTAAATGGGGGAAAATAAAGCCCTGAATGGGAAAAAAATAAACACCTGGGAAATCAGTGCTTGACGTTTGTTGCCTACATAGTTATGGAACCCAAATGGTGCAGTAATACCCTAGCTAAAAAAATAAATAAAAAATGGTTTTACCACAATAAATAAGGAAAAATTGCAACATTTTTAAAACTTGGGGTGCCTTGTACTCCTTAGAAAACAATCCCTACTGGAGATGATTTTACAGTAAAAGTCACAAACTACAAATTGGTGGCTCAGGGATTCAAGCTTCCTCTGTCTTGGAACACTGCCATCTCGGAGCTCTTTCTTCTAACTGTATAGACAGGAACAAGAGTGGAGAAAGTACATACTCTCTGAATTGCTTCAGACTGGGAATGACACATAACTTTCTCTCACCTTTTGTCTATAAGAATTTGTCAAATGACACCACCTGGATATATGAGGCTGAGTAACATGGTCTATCGGTATACTCAGAAGAATGTGACAGCTTCGTGAACAATAACAATTATCTTTGCCATATTGTCCTAGCAAATAGACTATTAAGAGTTATAGATTCTGTCTCAGATATTGACTCATCCAGCTTCTTCTCTTCCCCGATGTCTTCATGTTTGCTTAGGCTGTCATCATCTCGGAATACTGCAATAGTCTCCTGGCTTGTCTTCCTACCACCTGTTTCTTCTGACCACTGTTATAATCCGTTGGTCATAAATAACACTAGCAGTAGCTAACTTGGGAAAATTGGGGAATTATCATAGAAGGCAATAATGCAGGTAGGCTTAGGAAAGACCTAGAAAAAGAGATGTGATGAGAGTAGCAAGACTGCAGCCAATTATTGAGTTTTCATGGTTGACATTTATCTTATTTGGCCTCTATTCAAGAGAACTTTTCTTTCTTCCAATCCATAGTGTTTTTTCCCATTTTTATGTTGCACTACTATTCAGTTGTGTTTTCCTTTGATATGATACCTGTCATAGACAACTTGGGCATGTAATTATTTGTTATATCTCTCTTCTTTCTACAAGGGCAAGGACCGCACTAGGTTATCTATTTCTTTCTATGTTCTACCGATCATAACTTGGTATCTTATACAATTTAGGCAGAGCAAATACTCAATAATTATTCAACAAATCAATAAATGGACAACATCATTATGCCATTTTATTCCACTGTGAGCATATCGTCAACCAACTCTGACCTAGAGAGTTCTCGTACTGGATCAGAATAACAAGTCCTTCACCCTTTAAAACAGCATATCATGACATTTAAATCTCTGAGCAGAGGCAAAAGTGACGCTTTATTTTCTTGACTTAGTGCTACATAACCTACCTACCTACTCTGGCTGTGGCATCGTGAATTGCCTACATGATGTCCAGTGCTTAATCTTATAGGGAAGCTTTGTGTCTTTGCCATGTAAATTTCTGTAACTCAAGAATTTGCAAAGCGCTTTTGCATGCATGAATTACTTTGATTCTTAAAAGTGTCTTGGAAAAAATCAGATATTATTAATAACATTTAGCTCATTATATAATTGTACTCTGTTTTGGAAATTACAAAACTATTTTACATGTATTAATGCATTTTTCCCTTACACTTCCATAGGCTAGACAGATAGGGACAAAACTAGTATTTTTCCCAAGGCATTTTCCCATTGGTGTTCTCCCAAATCTCAAAGTTGGTACTTGATTGTTAATTCATATCTATTTGTTACCAAATCCCACATCTATATCATTGTTCCACGTAGTTTTTAGTGAAACGATTCTCTTTAAAGCAAAAACAAATGTCTTCAAGAAAAGATGGAACATGATAAGGAGGCAGCATAGGGTGGTGGCAGCGAGGGTGGGACCTGAAGCCAGACTGCCCAGGACCAAGTGTGAGTCTGCTGACTTCTTAGCTGTAGTGCTGTAAGCGGGTTAATTTATCCATGAAAATGGATATAATAATAGTACCTCCTCAGAGTTTGTTGAAAGGATTAGATTAGGTAATAGATGAAAATGTACTTGATATGCAGGGCGTGTGGTAAGAACATAATGCCTGTTGGAGAGGCCTCAGAGGCTGTGGGTGCAGATCCCAGCTCTGGACCCAGGACACGAGGGTTTAAATCCCACTTCTACCTTGTAATGCCTGTGTGACCTTAGGCAAGTTACCCAAAGTCTCTGTACTTTGGTTTCTTCCTTTATTAAAATTGGGA
Source organism: Varecia variegata (assembly GCA_028533085.1). Classification (NCBI taxonomy): domain Eukaryota; kingdom Metazoa; phylum Chordata; class Mammalia; order Primates; family Lemuridae; genus Varecia; species Varecia variegata. Next base: position 5,620,204 of record CM052450.1, on the reverse strand, counting down.
CAATAACTATTCCTGCCTCATAGAATTGTTATGCAGAATACATGAGCCAATGCCTGTAAAATGCTCAGTAAAGTTTGTAATTGAAAATTACTCCCTGTTATGGGTCACCCTCAAGATTTTTTTCAACGTTGAATACTCAGTGTACCTAAGTCTGATTAATTTTGTTGTTGTTTTCTTCAAGTTGGCAACTCAGTACCTGTGTATTCAAATAAACAATATTTCCAAATAAATTTATCATTTTTATTGTTGACATTTATTAAATTTAATTTAAAGTTATTGAACTTGCTTCAAGAAAGGAGAAGCAGCAAGAGGAAACCACCTAACTACTAAACTGGCATTGCATATATAGCTCCTTGCCCACTCACTAGTTGGTATGTCTGTATTTCCAGGGACTGATATTTTTCTATTGTTTTCTTCCCATTTGTTTGTTTGTTTCTTGCTTTTTTATTCTTGGCCTTCATCTCCTGGTGATGAGATATTTTCCTATTCTTGAAATTGCTATTTGGGTCTTTGGGGCGTCAGGTAGATGCAGCTTGGTCCATCCCAGTTTCATTCAGACTGTTGCAGATCTGGTGCCTTTTTCTTCTTTTACAGTCTCTTGCAGTGTGACAGGTAGGTGCACACAGATGTGGTTCTTGGTGAGGGCCAAGTTCCTGGCTTAGTGAGGGCCACTACCTCCCTGTGTGCTCACATGACCTCTTCTTTATGCACAGGCAGAGAAAGCTCTCTAGCTCTTCCTCTCCTTATAAAGGCACCAATCCCATCATGAGGGTTCCATCCTCATGACCTGCTCTAAACCTAATTATCTCCCACATGTCACATCTCCAAATATCATCACATTGGGGATTAGGGTTTCAAAGTATAAATTTTAGGGGAGACATAAACATTCATCGCATAACAGATAGATGATTGGTAGATGGATGGATACATAGATAAAGATATTTTCAGCTCTGTTAAGCTACTTATGACAATTCAATGCACTTCTCCTTTCCCAAATAGCTTTCCAACTTAAAATATAAATTTAAGATTTCTATTTCACCTAATGCTTTGTTTATCTGGAGTATTGATTTCCAAAGTACATGTCTATTTATGTACAACTGTTGCTTTTTGAGGAGTGATTCTTCCAGAGATTTAGGTAAATGTAAGTTACTTTTGAAACTAGGTCTTCTTTTCTATTATTTTTCCTTCCTCCCTCTCTTCTCCCCACTCCCTTCACTCCAGTCACACTGGCTGCCTTTCTGTTCCTTGAACAAACCCCTTAGACCTCTGCTGGCTAACTCCCTCACCTCCTTTAAACCTTTGCTCAGCTTTTTATCGCTGAGTTTACTTGAGATTTTTCTGAGGATACTGTTTAAAATTACAACCCTCCACATCACACTTGTGATCACCCTTACACACTCAGTTCTGAATTTTTCCCATAGTACTCATTGTCCTTGTTGGGGCTCAGAAAACGGTGTGCCAAAATATGGTGAGTTGGCATGCTGAGTACTTTGCAGTGAAGAACGTTGGAAGGGCCAGGCATGGTGGCTCATGCCTGTAATCCTAGCACTCTGGGAGGCTGAGGTGGGAGGATTGTTTGAGCTCAGGAGTTCAAGACCAGCCTGAGCAAAAGCAGGACCCCATCTCTACTAAAAAAATAGAAAGAAAGTATATTGACAACTAAAAATATATATAGAAAAAATTAGCCAGGCATGGTGGCACATGGCTGTAGTCCCAGCTACTCACTCGGGAGGCTGAGGCAGGAGGATTGCTTGAGCCCAGGAGTTTGAGGTTGCTGTGAACTAGGCTGATGCCACGGAACTCTAGCCCGGGCAACAGAGTGAGACTCTATCTCAAAATAAAATAAAATAAAATAAAATATAAAAAAAGAACATTGGAAGGCCTCAAAGCAACCCCAGAACCAAGGTCCTCTGACCTTCTCCTGCCCTTCTGTGTCTCTCCCCTCATTTTCCCCTGAACTGAGTCATAGAAACCAAACTTCTTCTTCCCCAAGGCGGGTCATAATAACTAGAACCTCTTTCCCCCAAAGCAAGCCATAAAAACTAAAATTATTATGTAATCTTCCCATACCTTTCTGTCTAGGAATTGGTCATAAAAAAAAAATTCTCCCATCTATCTTTGTCAGATATTAGGTCATAAGACCCTCATTCCAGAGGGGTCCTGCCCCATACCCGGGAGGAAGAAATGCTATAACCAAGAAGTCAAGAAGAATCTGAACAGACAAGCCTTGTTGGGTTTTTCCACTCAATTTATTAGTATTACATCATACCGTTTTTGGTTCAAATTTTTATATGGCTGTCTATTCTTCATCAAACCTAAACATAAAAGTGTACCTTTGGGTTTTCATTCTGAAGGCTCTCATGGCATGTAAAACTTTGATTTAATACATTTGTTATGCTTTTCTCTTGTTAACCTGTCTTTTGTTATAGGTATGCTAGCCATGAGCCTTATGATGGGGAGAAAAGGCATCACACTTTGTCACTTCCCCATTTTCTACATTCTAAAGAAATACTTGTTATATCTGTGGTTATTGTCTGTCTTTTCCCATTTAAATGAAAGAGCCACAAGAGCAAGAATCTTTGTCTGTTTCCCTCACTGCTGTACCCCAAGCATCTACAAGAGTACCTGGCTTGTAGCAAGCATGCAGTAAATTTTTGTTGAATAAATGGGTAGAAAAAAACATGATAAAAGCAAGCAGTATTCTGCTATTCTAAATTGTACAAGTATATGTCTCTATGTTCACAAGTGAATTGTGTGAAATCACTGTATTTCTCTTGTAAAGTGGTAAAGTTGAAGGTACATATTATTCACTTTGCCCTGTTCTAAATGAATCGACATTTCTTTTCAGAACAGATGCAGCTAAAATCAATCATGATATTGTCACTCTTCTAAATGGTAGATGCACAGAAAAAGGAAGTTCATCAAATTTATGATATTATTACTTAGAATAACAAAATAGATAGTTATCTTCCAAAGTAAAAAAAAAAAATGCATTTCTAAACCAGGGGAAAGCTTTGTGAGGTTAAAAAAAAAGTGATTATTAGAGATGGAGTCTGGGCACAGGTATTTTTTGTGCCACTTCGTCTCTTGGTGACTTGCCCTTTAGCTTTCTGTGCCTCAGTTGTACTCTCTGTTTACTGCCTTGCTAGACCTCCTCTCCGCGGAGTTGAAACCGTGTAGACGACCCTCATTTCATCCTCGCTGTTGGCAGGAGGGGCTGAAGAAGTGATCTACTCGTCTCACCCTTTCTGCCAGTGTTACTCTCGCTGCCTTTCCCCATTCTCCGTAATGGGGTTCTGCACACTCAGTGATATCGCCCCGCTGCATTTCCAAATTCTGACAGCTGTCAAGTACTGGCATCACTTGGTGGCTGAGAACCTCCTTTGATCTTTCGAGTTTCCCTCTCTGGATTGGTGCCCTTGCCTGAGCCTGACAAAATGAATATAGTGAATTAGTTTCACTTGCTGAATTTCCAAGTCGCACCTCATCCTGTGGGTGTCCAGCTCTGGGTGCTGGAGCTGCAGCCCCTCCTCCCACACTTGATGCTGTCTTCCGTCTTCTTATCACTTACCTTTCAACTACCTCCTGTTTTTCTGTTTCCATCAATTTCAGTATTTCTCAACCATCCAAAGAATGCTGCATCTGACTATCTAGTTTTCCACAGTGTACCTGGCTATGTTTCAAGATATGAGTTATCTAATCTCTATATCTAAAAAAAGATCAAAATCAATAGAATAGATAATTTGCAGTCTTTTTCTGTTCCATCAGTGTTTATTATGTGAATTTGTAAAAATGAGTAACCAAGCATGCCATCACCTTGTTTATTGCACCTATCAACAGGTAGGCTACACCGAAGAACGAGGAAAAGACACACTTTTGCTCATTTGAGCAAGAGAGGGTGTGATATAGGCTCCATCCACCAGATTGTCTCACTTGAAAACCATTCATTCTATTATTCAATATCAGTAGAAAATATAGAGATTGAAAATTATTATTGGAATACAAGGAAATTTGGAGGAAAAATATCGAGGGGGAACTATTTGGGCAGCTCATTTGGAAGAGAGGAAGGAAAGATTTTATCTTTGGAGAAGCAAAGCCATGACACTCTCTCTGTGTCGGGAGTTGATTGTGCTCTCGCAATGACCTGGCACTTTTAAAATCCTCTTTGGACCTGCTGCCCACTGGGCAGAAGGGAGGCTCTTCTCATAAGCCTTGTTCTCCTGCGTAATCTCTCCCTGCTTTCCCTATTCCACAGTGAGAGGCAGGCCCCTCAACTAGTCACAGGCAGAGTTTCTAGAAGGCTTCTTGCACTGCAAGTCATCCAGAAGTGCTCTGAAGGCCTGCATTAGGTGTGCAAGCACAAGTGGGCTCACTTTGCACGTGAGAGGTGTGGACCAGGTAATGCATTGTCATTTCCAGTTACAATGTCTCTGATTAAATGCATATGTATATGCTTAGGTCCACAATATGTGCTTTCTTTGAAGCTTCTTACCGTGTTTCAGAACCCAAAATTGACTTTAACATATGCCTTATAATTGTCATGTCAATTAAAAAATGTTATTTACATTGCAATCTCAGAAGAGAGATTTTGTCTTCTTTCTTCCACTTCTTCAGGAAATGTGTTATGCCACAAAATGCATAACCAAAAATAGAATAAGGATATGCAATGAAAAATCCTTTACACAAAAAGGGAGCCCGTGCTAATCAATGCAGTTCCTAACATGGAGAGGCTGCTAGAGTTGATTGGCAGGTATTTCTTGCTCATGACCGGTTGCAGCCTGAACTCTGAGCTGACAGACTGTATCTTCTCCTGCCTTGCTTTCTGGGTGCTGGGGACAAGGCCTCTATCTTGAAGGATCTTAGGAGCCACCTAAAGTGCTGGAAAACAGGCCGAGCCTTCAATGAAGGAAGGAGCACAGTGAGGCCATGCATTTAGCATCTAGAAAGGAATCTTAGAGCCCATTTAGTAAAAACCCCTCCTTTTTTAGAAGAGGAAACAGATCCAGAGAAGATTATGAGTCCTTCAAGATCCCATCGAAAGTATGTGGCAAAGCCAGGAACAGAGCCCTGCTTTCTTCACTGGGAGCTAGGACTTCTCCCACGTTGCTATTTTTCTTTCTTCGCCTTCCATAAGGATTTCGCAGCTGGCTTCACTGTTAGAAGACTGAGCTCTAGTATCAGCATCCATTTTTATCCATTGGGAAATCAGGTTTGTAGCTAGACTGACATGGTGGAAACTGCATGGATTCTACAGTAAAATCCCAGCACTTATACTTAGTAGCTTGTGAGCTTTGGAAAATAACCTTGTCCCTATAGGTTTAGTTCCATCATATGTAAAATACATTAAAAAATATATGATATAAATTGTTTATATAAATAATATATAAAAGCTCAGAGAGTTACTGTATTACATCCATTACTGAATGTTCAGCATTCCTTTTGTTTCTCTTCATAAAGTTCCATGTCTTTAATCACAGCTTTGGAAACAAAAAGAAATAAAAATCAGCTAAATATGATTATGAATACATCATTTTAAATGGCTGCTTTTGGATGTAAATTAAGGGGAATTACATATAATGATCATTTAGCAATTAATGCTCATTTACATTTTAGGCTGGGTTGAAATAAAGCATTCCACTTTACCTGTTAGTGACCCTGAGTCTAGTTACAAGAGGCAACTGGAATGGTACAAGATAAGAAAACAAGATATAGCCTAGATTTCTCTAATTATTTTGATAAGCTCATGGCTTTTGGGAGACCTGGTTCCATTCTCAGGAAAGAAAGAAAACAAAGAAGAAAAGAAAGAAAGCTGGAACTGGTCTTGCTTGCCTCCTGCCTACAAAAGTCTTCTTAAGATTATTCCTTTGTTGGATTTCTGCTTCTTACGAGACCACCCTGCTGCCTGCACTCCTGCGGTCTTCGTATTCTTTGCTCAATAAACTGGATTTTCTGTTTTTGTCTTCTTTCTTCCACTTCTTCAGGAAATGTGTTAGCATTTCTCTTGAATTAAGCAAAAATGAAATTTGACCCTGACTTTTCAAGCATACATCATTCATACGTCATCTTTTTCATGTCCTTCACAGCTATTAAGAAAATTTGTTTCTCCCACTCTGAAGTCCATTATAATCTGATCTCAGCTTCAAACCCTCTACTAAAACTATTCTTATTAAAGATATTGAAGGTAATAATATTGCCAAAGTAAATGATTCTTTCTAGTCCAGAAAAAAACTGGTTTCTCTTTATGCATTTGACACTTTTTGTTTGTCGTTTTGGGTTTTTGTTTTTTTTTTTTTTTTTGACACATTCTCTCTCTCTGTTGTCTGGGCTATATATTACAAAATTCTTTCCGGTAAGATTGTATGAAGTTTTGCTTAAAACAACAAATTTATAAATATGTCCTCATCAACTTAGTAGTATTCTTTTAAAGCTTTTTCAAAATATAGATAGAAAAATATTATCCAGCTTTTCAATTTCCATTATTTTGATTACTAGTGAGGGTAAAGTTTTTAATCATGTGATTATTAATGATTTGTCTATCTTATTCTGAAAAAAATTTCATGCATATCCTTTAACCATATTTCTATTGAGTACTTTTTTCTTATTAAATATGAGTTCTCTATATATTAATGATAGCCACTTTTCATACTATATGTTATAAACATGTTCCGTTTGTCATTAATATTTTTGATATACAGTTTTAATCACTCCTGTTTTTGTATGGTTTTTCTAAGATGTTTCCAAAAACAAATGCATATTGAGAGTATCAGTGTGTGATATGCCAAACTTAGGTTAATGATGTTGAAAAGTACAGTATATAAGATAAAGTCTAGCAATTGAAAGCTTTAAGCACTTCATGAATAATTCAAAATAGGTATATATTGCACATGAAAGAACACTGGATTTAAAATCAGAATTCCTGAGTTTGAATTTCAGGCCTCCAATTGCTGATGGTGTGAACTTGGCTACAAAAGTGCCTCTCTGGGACAGGGTGCTTTGAAAATTGCTGCTTAAATGTATCTCAAGACAGGGTCTTGATCTCTTGCCCGAGATTGAATGCAGTGGTGTCATCGTAGCTCACTGCAGCCTCAAACTCCTGGGCTCAAGTCATCCTCCTGCCTCACCCTCCTAAGTAGCTGGGACTACAGGCGTGCACCACCACACCTGGCTAATTTTTTCTATTTTTTATAGAGACAGGATCTCGCTATGTTGCCATTCCCCAGGCTCATCTCAAACTCCTGGCCTCAAGCGATCCTCCCACCTCTACCTCCCAAAGTGCTGGGATTGTGGGCGTGAGCCACCACGCCCAGCCAAATGTTCTATATTTTGATAGAATGGAGGTTACATGAGTTTATCCATTTGTCAAAACTGATGATACTGTACTCTTTAAGATCTACTTAATTCACTGGAGTAAAACAGACCTCAAATAAAAAGTTTTTAAATGATTGATACAAAGCAAATATTAATGGGAAATTAGTATTAACAATACAAGATATTTAGTTTTTCTTTAGCTATTCTGCCAGGCAGGTAGATGGTCATAAAGGCTTCTTCTTGCCTCTCACCACCCCAAACCCTTCAGGGTCTTAAGTTTTTCCGGTTTTCACCCAGCAGGAGATTTATACAGAGCAGAAAATGACTGACACCCATGATGAAGGTCACTATACAGTCTACCTTAATGAGTCAGGGGCAATGTGATCACCTCCTTTGTGCACGTTGCTTTCTGATTCTGCTAGTCTGTCATTATAGGCTAACCTCAATTCTGACGCAGCATACTTCATATTACAAAATATGATTTCCCAATATCATACAGGGATTGGTTGCTGAGTCTTTATTGCTAGGATACATTTCTTCCTGGTCCATAGTTTATTATTCTTTTATGGTCAAAGTGGTCTTTGATGTGACCTTTTTCTCTGCCAGAAATGTTAAAGTCATAAGACTTACTAAGACTTACGTATAATTGGTAGTGAAGGCTTTTTAAAAAAAAAAAAACAATACAGTCTTGTCACATTCTCTTTGATTCAGTGGCGCACGAGGAGAAATGATTGGCAAGCTTTTAGCTCCCTAGGTTACAACAAAAATTCTACTTTAGTATCCTATTGTGTTTTGCATTATGTTTTCCATGTTATTATTTACTCATTGTAGGAGATCGACTGAATAGTACCAATAAGTAACCAGCAGTACCATAGAAACTGTTCCCGAGGGTCACGGTGTACATAACTCTCGGATTTACCGTCCAAAACATTTTTTTAAATTTTACACAGATATATTCCATAGACAGAAGATAAGGAATTTGCAAATTTCTTGTTATAATTTCTGGGTATATACATTGATAAAAGAGACATTTTAATTTTTGTTACTGGGGCTGGTCCGAGTGCAGTGGTGTTTACAACTAATTGATCACAACCAGTTACAGATTCCTTTGTTCCTTCTCCACTCCCACTGCTTCACTTGAGCAGCCTTCAAAAAAAAGATAAAAAATAAAAAAAATAATAATTTTTGTTACTGGGAAGCTTAACTGTGGTAGCAAAGTGCTGAGGATTGAAACAATTTCCAGGAGGTACTTCCTGCCTTTAGTGTGCTGTTTAATATTGTTTAGGTTTCGAGCAAGTGAACAAACATCTGGAGACCTGGAGTATTCTGGTTATCCAGTGAACAACCAGACAACTGAAGTGGACCCTAATATCTAACTCGTTCAACATCCTGTGAGAATAAAGTGTTGATGAATGGTTCTTGTCTTCTGGCAATTCTTGTACTTGTGAGTCTTTGAATAGAGAAAAAAACTACGTCACTGAATAAACTCAGGTGGAGCCGAGCTGCACTAATGACCCTTATTAGCGATCTGGCTGGGGAGATTGGACTTGCCTGAAGCCTAATCTCTTGGGACTGACATGCTTGAGAGTTCTGGAACATGTTTTCCATTTAAAGCTAAATACACCAATTATTCTTTAATATTTATGTATCTGGGCAGCCAAAGCCTGATGGAACTGACCCTATGTGTCGACAGGTAAGGCTGGGTAAAAGGAGAGGACCTCACAAGTCAGCATCTCCCCCACGAACCCTCCCCTGTTCCACTCCTTTCCTCAGTTCACGACATTCCTACATTTTGTACATGTTACTTGCTTTGCACTTATTAATACATTATATTTATTTTTATAATTTTATTGAGATATAATTCATGTACCATAAAATTCACTCCTTCAAAATATACACTTCAGTGGTTTTTAATATATTCCTAGAAATGTGCAACAACTACAGTTTAACTTTAGAACATTTTAACTGTTCATAAAAGAAATCCCATACCCACTAGTAGTCACTCTTCATTTTCGTCCTGTCCCCAGACTCTAGCAACTACTAATCTAATTTTGGTGTCTATGGATTTGCCTGTTCTGGACATTTCACATAAATAGAATTATATAATATGTGGTCTTTTGGAACCAGTTCTTTTCATTTAATATTTTCAAGATTCATCCATATTGTAGTGTGTATCAGTACTTCATTTCTTTTTATTGCCAAAAAACATTCCATTGCATTGATATGCCACATTTTGCTTCTCCATTTATCAGTTGATGGGCATTTGGGTTGTTTTCATTTTTTGGCTGTTAGGAAGAATGCTACTACAAACATCCTGTACAAGATTTTAGTGAATACATTATTTTTTTCTTTTGGGTTGGTACTTAGGAGTGAAATTGCTGGGTCATATGATAAGTGTATATTATATATAGACTATATTTATAGTCTATATAAAAGAGATCCTTCTCTGTTGTCCAGACTGGTCTTGAACTCCTGGTCACAAGTGACCCTCCAGCCTTGGCCTCCCAAAGTGCTGGAATTACAGCTGTGAGCCACCGCACCCCACCTTTTAACATTTTGAAGAACTGCCAAACTGTTTTTCAAAGTGACTGTATCACTTTACATTTCCACCAGCAATATGTGGGAGTACCATTTCTCCACATCCTTGCCGACATTTGGTATTGTCTATCATTTTGATTAGAATCATCCTATTGAAAGTGAAGTGGTAGCTTGTTATTTTGATTTGCATTTCCCTAATAACTAATATTTTGAGCATTTTTTCTTAAGCTTATTGTATATTTTCTTTGGAGAAATGTCTATTCAAATCCTTTGTCCATTTTTATATTAGATTATTTGACTTTTATTATCGAATTGTAAGAGTTCTTTATATGTTCTGGGCACAAATCCCTTATAGATATATGATTTGTGAATAAACATGTTATATTTTAAATATTCTCTCCACTCACAGTTATGATCTCTTGGGTCATAATGATTTTTTTACTTTTCCACATTCTCCATGTATGTGTGATAAGCAACTGTTATGAAATATGTGTAATTTTAAAAGAGGGTTGCTCTAAACACAATTGAAAAGTTGAGGTAAATTATGTATGTCGTTACTTTATCATCCACTGAACTTCTATATTTCTGCATTTCAAAATGGTACTACTTCTGGGATGACACCTTTAATACCCACAGGCAGTGGTTATAGTCCCTTCCCCATTAATGCTCTACTTTTACTCTGATTCTCCCTTATTCCTAGGATGGCAGACATCTGCAGGTACTGGATTTGCCTCCCCTCAAAAACTGTCCCTTAAGAGTAGGAATTATAGGGTTTTTTCCTTTATATTCTCCACAATAGTGGAAATTCAATAGATGTTTGTTGAATGTCCTCAGACTTGAAGAGCATCCTGGTACATTGTCCCTTCCTGTCAGCATCAGAGTTCTTGGCTGCAAACAACAGAGACAGACTCTGGCTAAATTAAGCAGGGAGAAATTTATTGGAAAGATAGACAACATTCCCAGAATCGATCAGTGATGGACAGCTGGGCTTGGGAACACATAGGAAGAAAGGAGATCTGGCAAAGTGACGAACAGGAAACACAGCCACTATCTTGCAGGCAGAGCAGTGTCTTCAGGATGACGCTGTAACGCTGCTGTCCAGATGAGTGACTTTCAGCCATTCTCTTTGTCACTGTGGCTTGCATTAGGCAGGGTTCTCCAGAGAAATAGAACCAATAGGATGGACAGACAAACAGAGAAGATTTATTATGGGAATTGGCTCCCGTGACTATGGAGGCTGAGAAGTCCCACAATAGCCATCTGAAAGCTGAAGAACCAGGAAAGCTGGTGTTCTGATTCAGTCTGAGTTCTAAGGCCTGAGAACCAGGGGAGGCAATGGTGGAACCCTTAGTCTGCAGCCAAAGGCCTGGGGGCTGCTGGTGTAAATCCCAACAGTCTCAAGGCCTCACAACCATGAACTCTGACGTCCAATGGCAATGGATGTCCCAGCGCAAGGAGAGAGAGAATTTGACCTTGGGGGCTCTCAACAGATTGGATAAGGCCCACCCATGTTGGCGAGGGCAGATCTGCTTTCTTCAGTCTACTGACTCAAGCTCTGATCTCTTCCGGAAACACCCTCACAGGCATACCCAGAAATAATGTTCTACTGGCTAGCTGTGCATTCCTTAGCCCACTCAAGTTGACACATAAACTTAACCTTCAAACCACTCTTGCTTAAAAGTTAAAATCTCAAGAAAAGAGTCTGATTTTTCAAGTTGAGGCTACATTCTCATTCCCTAGCTGAACCATGGAGGAGTTGAAGGGAAAAAATACAGACCCCTCAACTCCCATAATGGGAGGAAGCCTCCCAGATAAATATTCCCACAAAACCACACACAGTAGAGGAAAGATAAATTTCCCAAATAAGAGGATGCTCTCAAAAAAGGAGGGGGGAGGGGAATACCTTCTGAATAGCAAGAGTAACTGCAAATATTCTTTGTCTTAGCCACTTTCTAGTCTTCTCTATACCATTGCACCAAATGCCATTCTCTCAGGATCTTTCTTTCTTCCTGGGAAAGGATAAAATTCTACCACAGATTGGTTTCATGACTTTAGGTATTTGACATCTGCAGACACTGTTGTTTCTTTCAATCATCCATCCATCCATGCATTTATTCATACATTCTTCCATTCATTCCACAACACGTTTGAGAATGCAGCGTTTGCTAATCACTGCACTCAGTGTGCTTAGGAAAGGACCAGCAAAATCAGAAATAATCCCTGCCCTCAGGAAACTTATTGTGTGGGAGGCAGACAATGCTCAAGGAAGTACACAAATTAAAAATAGCAATAAATGTCATTAGAGACATAGAGATCTGATTCATCTTGTTAAGACAGAGTCGGATTTCCTGAGGAAGAGATATTTGGACAATTTGATGGAAAAATAAAAGTTATGAGGTGAAAGGGCATGTGAGAGATGTCCTAGGCACAGGACAGAGTAGTGGAATGCTTCCTACAGTGTATCACGGTAGATTCAAAATTGGAAAGAAGCCAGTAAGCTTGAAAAAAAAATGTGAGGAAGAAAGTAGCAGGCAGAGGCTGGGGCTGAGGTGATCCAGGGATACCTCACTCAGAGCAGCATAGGCCACGTTAAGGAATCTTTTCTTTATCTTAAGAGCAATGCCTTACCTTTGAATGGTTTTAAGGACAGAGATAACATGATGAGATTTGTGTTTTAGGCAGCTCACAGGGACTGCCATGTGGGAGAAGTAATTGTAGCCAGCAGGGATAGTATGAGGAAATAGATCAGAAGCCTACTGTAGGAGACCTTGTTATTTGAATTAGGGGGAAAGAGAGAGATGTTCATAGATTTAAGGGTAGTTTAGAGGCAATTTCAATGGGCCTGGTGATGAAGGGTGTCTCAAAGGAGAAGATGTCAAGGATGACAATAGAATGTATATGCCATTCACTGAGAGAGGTGACACCCGGAGAGGACCGGGTCTGAGGCAAAGATCATGGTTTTTTAGTGTTGATCATGTTGAGTTTGAGGTACCTTTAAGACATACAAGTGAAGATACCTAGAAGAGAGATGCATAAGTGTGGAGCTTGGAATTTTAGATACCTTGAGAGGGTCAATGAAGGGGAAAGAATTTTAGTCTGCTAAATCTGTGAAAGAGAAAAGAACCTTGCATATTACAATGAGTAATTGCCTTATCAAATTAAAATACAAGACTAACTACAATCATTTATAAAATTATAAATTTTCTGGAATTCCTTTGAGGGTATAAGAATAAAATAAAAATATCCCAAATTAATACTCAACTTCTTCATAAAACCTGGTCAGACTTGTCTGTTTTTTCTCTGTCGCTTTAGTCACTGCAATAAACAACTTCTTCAGCTTCTACTCCCAACCTGCTCATCTTTTTCCTTTCTGTTCATCAAGCATTTTTGTGATATACTCCAGAGCTTTAGTCATTTATGAATTTGTGCTTGGGTCACATGTGTTTCTATGCATTTGTGTTTTTCTACACTTTTTCCCTTATAGGATCAACTTTTCATAGTGTAGCAAAGGTAGTTGTTATTCATTAAATAAATTATATAATTATAAATAGGAAACAGACCTTTGAGTAAGAAATTAGAATTCCTTGAATAAAGTAAATCAAGCAAACAGAAACCCCAGTAGCTCATGTAATTCAAAAACCTTAATAGTCATATTATGATCATGCTCATGTTAAGTCTGCTCACTCAATAGGCTACGCTTGCTTTCTGGTCTCCAAAACATTGGTAAATATTTACTTACCTTATTCATCTTTGTTAACTTCTAAATCTCTTGGGAAGAGAAATAGTTCCTTTCAACCGATTCTTTATCAGCTCAAAGACTCCGTGGGCGTTTGAGTAGGAAATCATAACTCATTTTAAATGATGGTATTTGGATTCACAAACGGAACTCTTGACAGTGTCTGACAGTAGGAAATTTTATCAACGTCAGAAGCCAAATGTTGATTTAGGCGAAGGATACTAGTATAGTGCTCTTTTGAACTTTAGTATTTGCTATTTGGGAAGGATTCTTGTATGCTGCATAGACTACCTCAATTTCCAGACTTTTTTTTTTAAACAGCTGCTAGATCTCTAGAATCTGTGCACATGTTACCGATCGTCTCTGTGTGACACATCAGGGGCTGCCACTTAGTGTGTCTTTCGCTCTGCCACTGCTTCTACCCGGTCCTCAAACAAACCCTTTCACCTAAACGATGTGTAAAATCTCACCATCATTATGTCATTTCTTTATACTAAAGTTTATATTTCTTTCTTTTTTTTTTTTTTTTTACTTTTTTATTTTTCTTCCTGCTTCTCCATGGGTTGGATAAAGTTTATATTTCTTGATGCAAATACTTCTAGGAATAGTCATTAAGAAAAACCTAATCCTTCAATACACCTTAGTGTGACTATATGAATCGGGTAATTTCCTAACAGAGATGTTTGACAACAAAAGTGTAAAAAAGGATACATTTCGAAGATGAAGAAGCCAGATTAGAGAAGACAGCATCATGAATGAAGAAAAGTAAGGAGAGGCTCAGGAGCCTGGGACAAGTTTTGCAGGTCATCTTGCCTCAAACCAGGGGTTTACATTTCGCATACAGAACACTTCCCTCAAGTCTTTTAACCTTTTTGTCACTTGAAGATTTCAATAGTCTAGGATCCTCAATTTAAGATCAGTCTTTGATTTAGAAATGGAGAGATAATTAAAAAAAAATAAGAAAAGATCAGTCCTGCTGTTAACCCAATTGATAGAATGTATATACAATATACATTGATAGAATGTATAATATTTCTCAAGCATGGATCTTGCAGACAATTTGGGGTGAAAATGTGTTTTCCATTTAAAAAATACAGGACATTTTAAGTAGATTGTTTATTATGAGATAAAATCACAGTTAGAGGACCAGAGTTCCTACCCATTCTTTCTTTTTCCCCAATTGATTTGATAAGGATGGAAATGTCTTTTAAGCTAATGAGATGTGGTACATTTTGACTATTGATTTAAAATCTGCATCAGTGACAGGAGAAAAATGTTCAATTGTTAGAAGAGAGATGAAATAGAATGGGAAGTGGAGTAAATAAAAGATGTTGATCTGAGGACGTTGATTATATTACTGTTAAATAATTAAAATAATGCCAAAAGAATGCCAGTCATTATTGAGCTGGGAGATTCAGAAATCACCTAATCCCTTTTCAACTCTCAAAGTTCATCTTAGCCACTGAGTAAATCATACATTTTTATTGTTTCATAGTATTATAAAGTTGAATAAAGTTCCAGCCCTGCTTTTAAAAAGACCACTGTTTGTTTCTGGGTTGTCCTATACATTTTTTCATTCCTCTCTTTCCCTTCCCTCCCCCTTTCTTCCTCCTTCTCTCCTTTCCTGAACTAATTTTCCTCTTAAAATCATGAGAGAAATTGTTTGTCTACATATAGACTCTCGTTCAGTTTCTCTGCCCACATTTCCCCCCTCTCATACTAAGAAAAAATTCTATGTGAAAGACAGTAATAGAACACTTTTGATCTATAATATACTCCAGCATTTCCCTTTGTAAAACATAATAACTATTCTCATTTGATACATCTTCATGTTACAATGTAAGTTAAGGGTGCTCTCTAATGAGTTTATAATACTTCAGCACAATCCATATAGAGATAGATACTCTAGAAATAGAATGTGATTGATGGAAATATTTTTTAAATTACAGGAAAATTGTGAATATGATATCATGAAATATTGCATGGTATTCAAGGCATAGCAATGCATATCATCAGGAGAGACTTTGATCAACATATCTGCAAATCTTTGCCATGTACCAAAGCACGACAAAGGCTGGTTCACTGCAGCTGCTGCCACTGTTATTAAGCTATTGCTTTGAGGAGGAAATTAGACTGGAGGGAATGTGTGCAGATTTATTGTGCAGATAAGATGCCATTGTTATGTTCCCCTAATCCTCATTCATGTCCTGCAGCTAGCCTCCACACTGGTTTTATGATTTCTGATGGATTTACACTTCAAACTGATTCAGTCTGAAAATGTTATCACACCTATTATATTCAATTTAAAAGTATTTTTAAAAATTATCTCTCATGTTTTTCTTGCTCTCCCTCCCTGGACAAGATTTTATCTACTTGATGACTTTTAACTTGTACTTTTTGGGCCAATAGTATCTTGATGGGAGATACATAGAGGCACAGCTTTAATGTGATGAAATTTGGGCAAGATATTATATCTTACCTACCTCTTTACAAACTCCTTTCCTCATTAACTCTGCTTTAAAGCAGACACTATCTATTTCAAGATAGGAGTAGAAGCTGAAAGCGAAGAATAAATTTCTTAGAGTCCTATTGCATTGACTTTGGTCTTTTTGAGATTTGGAAAGATATTGATTCTTGAAGTAGTGGCCTGAATCATTCAGACCTTGAAGACTATCAAATTATTTTATTTACGTAATATTTGTTAAACATACTATTTTTTATGATGTAAGGCGATTTATTAAGCTCTACAAAGATACAAATATATTCAATTCTATTATATATATATGTATAGATGTATATGTGTGTGTGTATATACATATATACATATGTATATATGTATCTGAAATAACCAAAGCAAATTTTGGGATTAAAAATACCTTTTCAAATGTTATATTTTAATATAAAAATTGATATTGATATACTATAATTATTAAAATTATTTATTACAACTTTTTTCTTGGAAGCCATTGCAGATTCTGAACAAGTCCCTGTGTTGAACAATGAAATAAAATAAAAAGAAATATACATAAATGAGAAAAATTATGAAACATGGCAGGTGCAACAACAAAATAATTTTGAAATGTCCAAACTTAAATACAAACATATCAGGGATCAGTGATCAATGACTTGAATTCATATAATCTATCATTGTTTTCTTCCTTTTACTGTTTCACTAATATAATAAAAAACCTGGATGGAGAGGAAGTCATTACAGCAAAACACATGCAAGAAATGCCTAAATAGGCCAGGTGCAGTGGCTCACGCCTGTAATCCTAGCACTCTGGAAGGCTGAGGTGGGCAGATCGTTTGAGCTCAGGAGTTCGAGACCAGCCTGAGCAAGAGCGAGACCCTGTCTCTACTAAAAAAATAGAAAAAAATTATATGGACAGCTAAAAACATATATATATATATAAAAATTAGCCGGGCATGGTGGCACATGCCTGTAGTCCTAGCTACTTGGGAGGCTGAGGCAGAAGGATTGCTTGAGCCCAGGAGTCTGAGGTTGCTGTGAGCTAGGCTGATGCCACGGCACTCTAGCCTGGGCAACAGAGCGAGACTCTGTCTCAAAGAAAGAAGAAATGCCTAAATAAAAGTACCTACATGACCTCAATTGGAAAACGCCAAAAGATACTAAAGATGAATTCTCTTTTGATTCTTTACTTGGCCCAGCAGACCAAAAAAACACTTACTTTTTGATGTACATGTTCCAAAACTACTTTTTAAGTGGTCACAGATCAAGAGAGACTACCTTCTCTAATATATTTGTGTTTTATAATAGAAAAATATTAAGCACTCCAAGAAAAAAATTCAAATAAAATATTTTTTACCATTGCCTCTTTTATATTTTACTCAAAATAAAATCAAGACAAATATCACTCATGCTGAATTTCTAGCTCTCTGCCTATGAGGCTGCTTCCTTTGTTGGAAAGGTTCTTTCTTTTGAAACCAGTTATGACTTTTCCTTCTCATTTGAGGTTCTGAGAGGCAGGCCTTTTCTCTAATAGAAATGTTATAAAGGAGCAACCAGTGGCAATGTATAATACTCATCTTTTTCCATGTAATGAAATAATTATCACCTAGCAAATGGCCAAGAGTCTTGACCTACCAAATAGGATTTTCTAAGTGTCTTTAGGAATATCTCCCAATCCAGAAATATAGAAACCAGATATTCCTGATTGCTAAAGCTGGGGGGATGCTTCCTGTTCAGCTTTAGCCTCTGCCCACATTGGTTTGAGTTCCTCTCACTGACGGAAGTTTTGAAAGTAACACTTCCATCCCTTTGTACTAACTCTCTTTACCCTTAGGAAGAAGTGACTACTCTGAGCGTCTAACATGCACTGGCTAGGCAGGGCAGCATTTCTCCAGTAAGTAGCATTATAGTGTGAATGGTAGCTGCCTTGTGTTGGCCATCTCTTGCCTCTTTTACTTGTGAATCCTATGCAGTAGACACACATGACAAATGCTCCCCAACCTCTGTCCCTGACCACCATTATGCAGCCATTTTCATGGTGCCCCACCTATCTGTGCCCAAGTGGCTGTAGGTGTAGGGTCCACAGTTTAGAGGAGAGAGAATTCAGGCACAGGCCCCAGCTGTGTTCTCCAGGGCTATTTAGAGGCCATGTTCAACAGTTATAGAGATTAGTACAACTGCTGCTTTGTTTCTCACTTAGCTAGTGATGCAAATGTGAGCAAATGTGTGTCATCTCTTGATCTGAACTCCAAAAACGAGGTAGAACAAATGACGTTCCCTATTTCAAACATTAAAAATCTAAAATACCACAGTATTCTATGAATTGTTATGGTATTTTTCATGTAATAGGAATGCTGATTAAATATTATAATTTTTTTAGCTCTGAAATCAATGATTTCACAATGCCTTTAGAGTTTGACATAATGAGTTCAGTTAATATTGCGTATTAAGATTTTTTTTTACAGGTTTATGTAGACTTTTATAAGGCAATAGGGGCTTACTGTGAATTGTCCTTTTTCCTTTATTCATTGTCTCTGTGCAAGGCATCATAATGGACTTTTATCATCTATCCATCCATTCATCCATCCATCTATCATCATCTCATCCACTAATTCATTGATTTAATCAAAATATTTATTGAACACTTGATATAACTCAGGTACTGCAATATGCAGAAATTTGCCTAGAAACCAAATCTACCTGGAAACTCAGGCATTTTTTTTCACAATTTTCTCTTCTACCTATCTCCCATATTCAGTTGCCAAGTCCCACAGATTTTACTTCCTTAATTTCATTAAATTATGTTCCCTTTTCTTTATTGCTACTAACATCCTCTGGTTCAGCTCCTAGCCACTTCTCAAACAGAATACTAATATTCTGTAAATCAGACAGCATGATTATTCAAGAATGCATAGATTAGGGAAGGGAGTGTTTTTAATGAGAGCAGATTTTGGATCTCTGCTATCTGAAGTCCTTGAGGGCTGAAGAGATAGCAGGGACAGATAGAGAAGAGAAAAGCCTTGGCCTGGACGTAACTTTTATGCCTGTATTTGACTCCGTTTATCCTACTTTTGTTACATTATGCTTTTTATTTCTTACAATTACTTTGAAGGAGCTATCTGTATATTAAATTGGTTACTCCTGGAAGTTAAAAGGATTTGTGAATGGGTGTCTGTCCATCTTTCCTTATATTCAGGGCTTTTCTTTATTGCATTTAAGAATTAGAAAGTGTGGGCCCAGTGGGCACCAGAAGGAGAAGTGGATATTACTGAAGGAAAGGGGATAATAATGAGTGAGAAGTTGGTGATCTTGAAGACAAACCTCCATGTTTCAAATTTGACAATTTTGCTTGCGCCTGGTTGTCATTATTTCCTAGAGAAAAAAAAATCATTTGTGTCTTGTTCTTCTGAGACAATACTACCTAAACCATGGTATGAACTATGAATATCAGAACTTACTGGTATCTTGGTGCATTATAAAATGTACTGGACACTACTAATAAGCCATATTTTTTTCAAAATACTCTATAATTTGAAGTATTTTTGAAAGCTCATTGGAGACCTCATTCAGAACAATGGAGTCACATCACAAGCGTTCTGAGTGAGAGAGGTTTTACTGTTCAGTGTGTATGTCAAAGCCCTAGGTCCCCATAACAGGATATTGCAATTCAAACAATTCCCGTGCGGAAAGGGAAATAATCATGTTGTTACTCTTTAACCATGGACAAGCTTTGAAATAACTGAATAGGGTATTCAGAAACCTAATGAACTATGCTGTAAATACTATTGAAACTTCAGTTTAAGGCAGGACATGGTTATTAGGCAGTCATTTTCTCAAGGGCATACAAAGTTATTCACACTATTGCCTCTTGATTATCTACATCCTGAACTCCCTGTAGTTTTTTTTTTTAAACCAATATCCACATTGAACACACGTAACAGCGGTGATTTTTAGTGCAATGTAAGTGCTTTGAGATAGAGAGTTATGTTCCTACAGTGTGAACATCAGTTGCTCACTATGTGAGCCTTCTTTAACAATATAATGAATCAATTTGTCATTGAAACTCCACCGAGCACTTAATGTTTATGCTTCTAAGGTCTTTCAGGTCTTGTCATCTATGTTGAATATATAGAAAATGATACAACTTACCTTGGCTATGTGTGTAGAGGTGAATTATTGGACACAAAGTTATTTTCAAAAAAAAAAAAATAAAACTTTGTTTAATATAGTCTCCTTGCCTTTGGAAACATTAATTTTTACTCAAAAGTTTATACATTGTCCCAATCTGTCCCCTGGATCCAGATTGCAGGGCCCACATAAGGGGTGAAAGTAAGCTGATGAAAACTGCTTCCACAGTCAAAATATGTACAAAGTCCAAGTAGGTCATGAAGGCGTCAGATCTATGTTTACCTATTCATGCAAAAGACATTATGTAATTAGTTTGCTTTCTACCTCCTCTTAAACACACAGGTTGCTAAATCCATTGAGTTTCAATCATCTGGGGAAAGTCAACAGTAGGTGAGAACAAGCATACAGACTCCAAGCATGAGAACAGAGAACCTATAAGCCCAGCTTCCAAGTTTGCACTGGCATGAAAACAAAAAGAATGGGAACAGCGTAGGCTTTCTTCCCATTTATCCCCCTCAAATAGTGCTTTTTCTCCATTTTTTTTTTTAGGTTTAAAAAACTGAAGTCCTTTTCTTTTATATTTATCCCCAGCTAAGCATTTTTAATTCTTTCTTATTTTTTTTTAACAACTAAATGGGAAAAGTTTCTATAGCCTTATGTTCCTCACTCTTTATCTCTGTTTCCCTAATGCACCCAGAGAATCTTGGTGTCACTAACTATTGCGTGAGCCTTTAACAGCTTTCTACATGTCAAGCCAAGACACCACGGCAGAGTGGGAACTGTATTCTCTTAACACATGATTCAAATTTCACAAAGGAAAACTTTGCCTATGTGTCCATAACACACCACTTTTCTTAAAGTTCCTATATAATTACATGTTCCTTTTCATGCTATTTGTTATGTGAAGCATTCTATGTTTTTTTTTTAAGCAGGTATTTTTCTGTTTCTTTTGAAAAGCATGAGAAACCTGATTCAATACTACTTAAAAATGGGACGATGTTTTTGACAATGATAAACAAATAAGGGCATGTTTTTAAAATATAAGCTAAGAATATTAAATATTTTTATATGATACTATATTAATTTTCTATGGACTTCCGGGAAGGTAGTTCTGAAAATCAAAATAAAGCATTCAATGAGTGGAGGAAACTGAAGTGACAAGGGTCACAGCTGCCGTGGATGAGTTCCATTTGAATGCTTTGTTGGTTGACAGGGCTCTTCTGTACCTGTAGGAGCTTATTGGATGACAAGAAGGCTGGTGAGGTGACACCCCCTGCTGACCTGTGCGAGAATGCTATGTCATTGCCCTTGAACACTTACTCTGTCAGGCCAGTCTCCAGTCATTAAGTTGATTGATGAGGCCAGGTGCAGCGGCTCATGTCTGTAATCCCAGTGCTGTGGGAGGCCAAGGCAGGAGAATCACTTGAGGCCAGGAGTTCGAGTCCAGCCTGAGTGAGACCCAACTCTGAAAAAAATAAGCAAAGTTAGCCAAGTGTAATGATGTACACCTGTAGTCCCAGCTACATGGGATGATTGCTTGAGCCCAGGAGTTTGAGGCTACAGGGAGCTATGATCATGCCACTGCATTCCAGCCTAGGTAACAGAGTGAGACTCTGTTTCAAAAAAAAAAGAAAAAAGATGATTGATGACATATTATGTTTCTTTACCTAAATTACAAAGAAAATTGGGAATTTTAGGAAAGCTTAGAAATCAGTTTGAGAATTTGACTCATTCTTTTCCTTTATTCTTAGCTTCTATGACATCAAAACTGTTTAGCAATTTAATTAATTCTAGCAATGAATGTACTGTCTTGGAGTTATATTGTCAGTCTTGGATTATCCTAAATTATTTGAGCCAATTTTATTTTATTTATTTTTTGAGACAGGGTCTCACTCAGTTGCCCCGGCTGTTTTGCAGTGGTGCAATCAAAGCTCACTACAGCCTCGAACTCCTGGGCTTGAGCAAGTCTCCTGCCTTGGCTTCCCCAGTAGCTGGGCCTACAGGAGGGCAACACCACACCTGGGTGATTTTTCTAATCTTCTCAGAGGTGGGATCTCACTGTCTTTCTAGCTGGTCTCAATCTCCTGGACTCAATTGTTCCTCCTGCCTCAACCTCCCAACGTGCTAGGATTGGAGGCATGAGCCACTGTGCCTGGTCTGAGCCAATTTTAATACAACAATTTTGCACATATGGAAACTAAGCTTAGTAAACAAGGTGGATAAAATGATACATGCTAAATCTAGAGGAACTACTTTTTTGTTTGTTGGGTTTTTATTTATTGGTTAGATTAGTGGGATTGGTACACACTGATACCTCTGTGTGATCTAAGATGTCTTTTCTATTTTTCCAATGCCTAAGAGTAGGTACCAAAGCCCACTACTGGCCACTTCCACAGGGAATGTCGGATCCAAAGCTTTTTTGAATAACTCTTGGCTTAGAATTTGAGCCAGCTCTGGGTTTTCTTCTAATGGACACAGATGTGTGATCATTTTTGTCCTTTTGAATTCTTCCTTTAATTCTCTCAAGCCCACAAAATTTAATGATGTGCATTATACAACAGTTAAAAGAAAGTGGCAAAGCTGGAACTAGAATTTGATTCTAAACTTATATAAACTTCTTTAAGATAGAAACTAGATCTTCCTAAAGTTACTATACCATGAAGGAGGTATAACTAACTTTGGTTAATCTTTTTACCAACCTAAGGAATTAGTGTTAAGAATTGAGAAAATTTTTATTCTATTCACAGTCTCACAGAAATGTTGACTTTATTATAGTTTATCAGTGCATGTCATTGAAAAGTATAAATTTTATATAGCAAATTATGGAGAGTGTTTACTCAATGTTTTCTGTTGAAAGCATTTTCACATTTTAGTCTAACCTCTATCCTCTGTTCCTCCTTTGGGCACATTTACATTTCTTATTGAAGTAACAAAGATGCTAAATTCAGATTTAACATAACTCAGTTCTTAAAGCAGGAGCTGGCACATAAGATGGACTCATAAATGTTAGTTATTAGCAGAAAGCTCCAGAGTGGCAGTTTTTAGAATGTGATACTTGGATATCTTGGGGTCTCCAAGATCTTATTAGAAGATCCGCAAGACAAAATATTTTTATCATGATATTAAGGTATCATTGCCAAGTAGTAATTGTTTAACTATCACTAGTAGTCATTGGACTCTTTGTTATAAGTACTGGTACCAGTATTAGTGGTCAAGGCATCCTTTACTGCGACACAAATAAAGTTAAAAAAAAGAAAAGCAAGTTTCATTTAAGAATGCCCTTGAGAAGTAGTAAAAATGAGTAATTTTTTGAAATCTCAACTACTGAGTTATCTTTTAATATTCTCTGTGATGAAAAGGAAAGAATGAACAAAGCACTTCTGCTGCACACTGAAGACTGATTATGTCTTCAGGAAAAACACACGTGCAATTGTTTGAGTTGTGAGCTAAACGACATCCATTTTTGACAACGTATTATTTTGAAAAACCAACTGACAAACCATTGCTATTTAGACTTTGGGATTTGGCAGACATTTTCTCAAATATTAGTGGAGTGAGCCTGTCACCTTAAGGAAAGCATTTGTTGCCAATAAAAACAATTGAGGTTTCACACGAAAATTAGAATATAGAGAAACTTATATCTTTCATTGTGATCTTGGCAGCTTCTAACACTTAAAAGACTTTTCTGATGAGATTAGTAGTGATATTATCCATTGCGATGTTTCATTTTCTATATATCTTTTAAATGACTAGCATACTATGCTGCAAAATCTTGCACGGGTGAAAGATCTATACAAAGTGCAAGACTGACTAATGAATTCTAACGTAAAAGGGTATAAAATGTTTATTGCTGTTTACTTTCAGATTCCAGATTTCAACTCACCTTTAAGAAACTACCACTTGTCAAGTTTTGGTTGGTATCAAAGAAGAATGCCATTAATTTTTGGAAGAAGTTATTAAAACACTTCTCTTTTTCTTTTTCTTTTCTTTTCTTTTCTTTTCTTTTCTTTTCTTTTCTTTTCTTTTCTTTCTTTCTTTTTGAAACAGAGTCTCACTCTGTTACCCTGGGTAGAGTGCAGCGGTGTCAGCCTAGCTCACAGCAACCTCAAACTCCTGGGCTGAAGTGATCCTCCTGCCTCAGCCTCCTGAGTAGCTGGGACTACAGGGGCATGCCAAGGATGCCCTGCTAATTTTTCTATTTTTAGTAAAGAAGGGGTCTCACTCTTGCTCGGGCTGGTCTTGAACTCCTGTCCTCAAGCAATCCTCCTGCCTCGGCCTCCCACAGTGCTAGGATTACAGGTATGAGCCACCATGCCCAGCTAATACTTCTCTTTTTCCATGGCATATATGTGTGAGGTTAAATTTTCTGAATTATATACTTCAACCAAAACAATATATTGAAATTCACTGAACACAGAAGCAGTACGAGAATCCAGTTATCTTCTATTCAGCCAGACATGAAAAGATTTGAAAACGTGTCCAATAATATCATTCTTGTTACTAAATTTTTTTGTTTGGAAAATATAGTTATTTTCTAAAAATATTGAGGTTAATACACAATGGATTTATTATTGTTATTTAAAAATGAATCTATAGATAATTGTTTTAAAGATTTCTGTTTTGATACCAAATGTAGTAGATATCAACAGCTATAACCCATATAATCAAAAGCTCTTTTCAGTTCTCAATAATTTGATCTCTATAACATGATTACTGAGACCAAAGAGTTTGAGAACCACTGGTGTAGAATAAATGTCTATCATATACTCCTTTAGTCCATATAATCTCTTCAGTCTATGACTCTAGAAGATAGGATAAGGACTATAACTATGTGCAGAAAATGAACTGGAATATAGCAATAATATGAATTTGAGAAATTGATTCTAGAAACTAAAAAGGAGAGAGGGACAATTGGTTGTGACTAAAGGTATATGCTAATTATCAATAAAATGTTTTTAAGAGGTTATTTATGATTCAGTTTTAGCTAGAAAGTTACTGTTTACTGTTCTTGTCAA
This sequence comes from Varecia variegata, assembly GCA_028533085.1. Classification (NCBI taxonomy): domain Eukaryota; kingdom Metazoa; phylum Chordata; class Mammalia; order Primates; family Lemuridae; genus Varecia; species Varecia variegata. Next base: position 5,595,009 of record CM052450.1, on the reverse strand, counting down.
AATAAATAAATGAGATCTGATCAAATTAAAAAGCTTCTGCACAGCCAAGGAAACTATCATGAGAGCAAACAGAATGGGAGAAAATATTCACATGCTACGCATCTGATAAAGGGCTGATAAGTAGAATCTATACAGAACTCAAGAAAATCAACAAGAAAAAATCAAACAACCCCAAATGTTGGCGTGGATGTGGAGAGACAGGAGCACTCATACACTGCTGGTGGGACTGCAAACTAGTGCAACCTCTGTAGAAAGGAATATGGAGATACCTCAAAGAGGTAAAAGTAGAACTACCTGATCCAGCAATCCCATTACTGGGCATCTACCTAAAGGAAAAAAAGACATCTGCATTTGAATGCTTATAGCAGCACAATTCATAATTGCAAAGATGTGGCAACAGCTCAATTCTCCATCAATCCACGAGTGGATTAATAAAATGTGGTCTATGTAGACCATGGAGTTCTACTCAGCCACAAAAAACAAGGGTGAACTAGCACCTCTTGTATTATCCTGGATGGAGCTGGAGCCCATTCTACTAAGTGAAGTATCACAAGAATGGAAAAGCAAGCACCACATGTACTCACCATCAAATTGGTACTAATTGATCAACACATATGTGCACATATGGTAGTAACATTCATCAGGCATCAGGCAGATGGGAGAGGGGAGGAGAGGATGGGTATATTCACACCTAACAGATGTGGTGCGTGCTGTCTGGGGGATGGGCATGCTTGTCAAGCAGTGCAAAGACAATTTATGTAACCAAAGCGTTTGTATCCCTGTAAGACTCTCAAATAAAAAAAAATAATTTTTTTTTTTTTTAAAAAGACAGGATACAGGTCAAACGAAAACAGAAATAAAAAAAACAAAAATCCCCTCTTGGGGTCAAGAGATTCCTCCTGGACCTTCTTTGCTCAGGGTATTGATTCGAATGCTAATCTTTTCCAGAAACACCCTCACAGACACACTCAGATATAATGTTTTACCAGCTATCTGGGTCTCCCTTCACCCAAACTGACATAGAAAACTTACCATCCTACTCCATAAGAATGTTTATGATTACTGTTATTATTATAATGTTTTTGTTTCATAGATTTATGTGTGTGTATATTTTTACATGCCCAATTAGTTTAAAAACCATTGGAGGGGAAGTGTTGAGTAATTCTTTACTTTTGAATACTCCTGGGTAACTAGGATGTAATAAATTTAAATACGGCTTCTTGCACGTACACACGAATTTTCACAAAAAGAAAAACTGGGAGGACTGTGGTAACCCGCAAGTAGTTTTCATTTGTTTTCTTAAGAAAAAAAAAAATACCGGGTGGTGAGTTAGCAACGTGGAGACTAATGCTGCTTTAATTGAGGGATTGTCTCATCATGACGAAAATAGTCTACTACTGAAATCTTGTGAACCACAAGAATTTTTAAAAGATTCCAAGATAAATCATTTGTAACTTTTGAATTGAGAATGAGGGCAAAATTCTGGAGGGAAGGAATGACCCCAAAAAGAGGAGACTTAAGTATGAATCAACATGAAAAATAAACCTGTATTAGAAATGAAGTTTAGCTAAATTCTGGGAAGGTAGCTTGCCTCTTACACATACACACACACACACACACACACACAAAATCTTATTAAAAAGATTAAAGCTGAAGTCATCTCTGTAGCAAAGCTATTAATATTCAATTGACTGAAGGATTAGTAGCTTATATAAAAGATTATGGTACTATACGGAAACCAGGGTGAGATTAATACATTTCCAGGATGATAAGAAATGCTATTAAATTTCCAATAACAAAATACTGACTTGAGTCAGCATATACTGTAGCTATAATTAAATTCTTATTCAGTGAGACTATGGAAGGTTAAAAATAGGCTGGCAAGAAAAGGAGGCCAGCACCGTACATGCGTATGTACACGGGAAGAGAGAGGACAGCAAATAAGCCCCATAGACAGAAGAAGGAAACGAGTAGGATGAAACCAGAGGGTGCACCCGAGAGTGCGATGTCCAGCTGTGTCCTTGTCACTGCCTTTCTCCAGTCATCGCACCTGGCCCTACTTTCCCCTGGGTGCCGTGCTCGGCTCTGCTTCCAATTCTGGAACCAAATCAAGGGCAATGTAATGAAGCCCTAAGTTAATAGTTTGCTGGCCCAGCCTCAAGTGCAAGGTTTGACTAATCCCTCTCTGATGCTGAGCCTTACCTAGGTCTCACCTTTCGCCTCATACACAATGGAATTGATTCCGTGCCTCTTTTGTTTTCTTGTTCCTTTGTTCCTACGCCCCGGCTGGTTTAGCATCCTGCTCATAAACCTATCACTTTCCACCTCTTTCCTTCTTTGCCACGATATAGAACCCATTCTTCTTTGTGCTTTGCTACCCACTATAGAAAAATAGATTACCAGGCTTTCAACCATGGCAGTTGAAAAAGCACATCATAGATTATAAATCAAATTTTCTTCCAATGAGGAAAGAATGGAATTCTGTAAGAATAAGTGCAAGGAAGTTAAGAAGAGTGCCGTACCTTTTACTTTTAAAAAATGAAGCCCAGGGCCCACCAGCAAAGCCATCAGTACCCGTTCCACTGAGCAAGTGCTTGAACCTGTGACAACTCCGTGGAAGCTGGAGCAGTTGAGTCAGCACTTCCGTGTCACATGCTAAGCTGTTGGTGGAGTGAAAGGTCTGGACGATGATGCTCACAACATCTTTATTTATTTAAGTCTTGAGCAGAGTTTTCGTAAACCCTTGCTGTGTCTGGAACGATGTGCTATTAGGAATTCCTAAACGAATGAGATACGGATTCTGTCCTCCAGAGAAGGAGTTGTAGTGACACATGAAACATCATTGAGGGGACTCGGCGAAGAGATTTGGGATTTGGTGATATTTAGCCACTCTGAATAGTCACAATAACGAGCAAAATTGCATAATGTCAGTAAAATTTGGGATGCGATTTTATTCGAAAGTCTTTACTTTTTATTTCCTGAGCAGAAATCGTGACACTCTAATGAAAGATAATGATAAAAATAAATAAATGATGATCTCTAATTTAAAACACTTGCAGTATACCTAGGGAAAATAGAGAGATATATTTAGTAACATAAAAATATTAAGATCAACACTGTCAAAATTGCAATTTGGTACGGCTTAAATAAACTGCTAAAAAACATGATGACAAGGGACTCTCATTTGTACGTGATTAGAGAGGGCATTGAGGATAGTGAAGTTTTTAATCAGAACCTTAAGGTGATGATAGAAATAGATTCTAATTCTATGGCTAAGTCTAGGTAATGACCCATGTTAAGACACAAGGGCAAATATTAGCAAGTTAGTTGAAGGATGACAGTTAAATGTTGCTAGCCAGGGTGTCAAATTTCTGATTAATAAAATATGAGTTAAGGGTTGGCACGGGGAAGATAGCAACCTTCGATTAGAGGCTTACGTGGATCTAGGGACTTGTGTGACCGCCAGTGGGCAGGTCTTGAGATTTTAAAACTAAGAGGCTGGTGAAAACAGCAACCTAGTGGTCCTGAGGCTCTGGACAGTAGGAGTTCATGGCGAGAGTCAGCTGGCAGAGGAGAGATAGTCCTTCCTTCCTTCATCCATTAATCTAATGTTTATTGATCATTTATTATGTTCCAAGAAATGTTCTAGGCACTGTGGATCTGTGGATGCCAAAGGGGGCCCCAAATTTTATGGAACTTAAATTCAAGTGCAGCAAGTCAGGAAATAAACAGACAACAAACAAATAAACAAATGAGAAAATTACCAGATAATAAATTGCAATGCAAAAAAGTGAATAGTATGGAAGAGAGAGAAAGACTGAGTTGTCCTTTTAAATCTGAGGGTGGGGAAGGGAGAGAAGGAGAGAAGTGTTCTTTGAAGAGGTGACATTTAAACTAAGACCTGGAGTCATACACCCAGGGCCGTGTGGCTGGGAAGATCATGGTCTGATGGAGCAATTCCCAGGAGACAGACTAAATTCCAAACCCTGGGGGGCCCGTGTGGTCAAGAAAGAGTAGACAAGAAACAAGCGGCTAAGAAAGCAAGATGGGTGAGGAGCCTATGAGGAAGGACTTCAGGAACTTAAACCACAGTTCTGAGGTATAGAGACGCAGAGAACCAGCTCAGAGAGGAGTGGGGTCCGGTAGCCAGGGTGTGGGCACAGTGGCGGGGATTGAGTCACAGATAAATTGGGCAAAGTTAGAATTTCATACACAGTTTACTTTAAGTAAGGTAACCAGAAATGAGCTCAGAACTGAGGCAATGTTTTCTGGTGTAGGTCTTTATAATAATAATCATTGTTATATAATCTGTTTGTCTACCTGTGACAGCATTCTGTCTCCTCTCTTTGCCTTCACAGCTTTTGCTCAATTTTGCCTGCTGATTGTCATGAAGTATCCCATCCTCCCTGACCTGACTCCCAAATCTTGGTAGCTTAGAAATCCTTACTCAGTAATCCCCTAGCACACAGTGTATGACTGTTCCCCCAGAGCATAACTGCTGTGCTCCATATTTGTGTTTTCATACGTTGTTCCTATGTGGGGTTTTTGAGGGTGAGGGACTGCATCTTATTGAATGAAAGACAAGTAGATGATGGCTTACTGCAGTCCTTTGTGAAATCAGGCAGGGTAATTATGTAAAATAATAGCAATTAAAATATGCAAGTATGTCTAATACATGCCAGGTCCTTTCCTTGCATTATGTCTGTTAATTCTCACAGCAAGTCAATACGGTAGAAAGTGAAATCATGTACCCTTTTAGAGATGAATAAACTGCAGCTCAGAGTCAATAAAGAGTAGCAGCAAGGTCATGCACCTAGTAGATGGACAAGACTGGGACACAGGTTGGGTTCTTCCCACTACCTACACATTCCATCCAGTTTGCCCAGTGCACAGAGCGGATGGTGTTGGGCCCACAGATGTGTATGCAGGAAGGAAAATTTCCTGCTGGAGAGCAGTTTCTAACTGCTATGAGCTTTTTTGATTTTTTTGGGCAATGAAGAACCAGTTAAACTTTTGGGTGAGAGGATAAATGTAATATATTATGAAGAAAATAATCCTTGAGATAATTATTCTTACTACTCTGGAGACTTTGTACAGGTTGAATTATGGAGAGACCAGTCAGGAGTTTATGCCAGTTCTCCAGTTGCAGATTTATCAAGAATTAGGGTGATGGCACCAGAAATAGAAAAGGAAGAAAAATGATTTGAGAGATAATGAGTAGGATAAAATGGCAGAACTTACAGTCTTGTCACATGGGAGATGACAGGGAGAGAATTCATTCAAACATAACTTCAGGATTATGAGCCCGTAGATCTTAAGAGCATTAGGGAATTTGGGATGGCATCTAATTTCAGGAAGGTGCTAACTGCAGTTTAACATTAATGCATAACAATTTTTAGATAATCTAATGTCAGTTTAGATCATGGAATGGTGATTGCAGATCAGCACACAATGCATGTCCCAGCTTCTCATCTTACCAAAAAGCCGGTAAGAATCTTATTAGGTGATCTCAAGGGTCCTTGTCCTCTCTGAAGTTGAAAAATTATTGTGAATTGGGACCATTTCCTTCTTTTATCTGACCCTCCCTTTACTTCCCTTTTTTTTTTATTTCAACATGATGGCCCTGAAAGTGATCATTATCTGGATGTACAAATATGTATAAAAACAAGCATATAATTAGAAACTTTTTTTTCCCAGAATTTCTACATACAAACCAAGTGCATTTTTGGTTTGCAGGGCCTGGAAATATTTGTGACTTTGATTCTTGGCTTCAGTAAGCATTGCCCAACATAACCACCTAATTTGTTTTTTTAATTGCTTAGGATGGGCTGATGAGTTTTCTATTGTGGTTTCCTCTGCAACAACCATTCGACAAAACTCTTCTTCTGTTTACTCTAATTGCAATCATTTCACTGTGGCCCACCCTTTATTAGTGGCCAAGAAGCCCTGCTGTCTTCAGTGATCCAGTTTGGGTATGTTGCAGTCTTAAAAGTTCATTCCAAACCTCAAGGTGAGAAAGAGCAACACACCAGTTTATGTTAATTATGACCCAGCATTCAAGCATCATGTTTAACCAGAATTAGGGAGCGTGGTTTGATAACACAAAGAAGAAGCACTAGAGGAAAAACAAATTATTGCCATATACTAAATACAGAGCAATGATACCTTGAAAATTGTAGTATCAATCCATCGCATTGCCTTTTGAATTAATTGAGATGAACTGTTGAATCTAATAGCAAGAATTCAAAAATAACAAGAGAAAAGGGCTTAGAAGGCTAAGTAAAGGGAATTCATTCATTTGAAAATACTTATTGAACCCCAATGATTGACACATGCAGGCATCATGTTAGACGTTGCCTATACAACAGAACACACAAGAGACAGTCCTTGCCTTCCTAGGGTATGAACCTGGTAGGGAACATGGGCATTACATAGATGATTAGAAGTTTTAAGAAGGAGAATTGCAGGTGGAATGGAAGGAAAGGGAGAGAAACCCCACTTTGGGAGGAGGGAGGGGAGTGTTGACATGGTAAGATCTTCTAGGAGGAAGTGACTTTACATTGAAAATTGAAAGTTAAGTTGGCGTTGGCCAGGCAGAGCTGTTGGGAAAGGAACATGCTATGTATGAAGGTAATTAGACAGGAACATATTGAGACCATATTAAAGAGGATAAGTAGCATCCCAGAGAAAATGGGGAACCACTGAAGGGAAGTGACAAGACAAGATTCGTGTATAACGTGATCACAGGCTTGTTGGCTGCTGTTAGAGAAAGCTGTGGAGGGGAATGTGTGGAAGTGGAGAGCGCATATGTCTGTCTGTGCACATGCGCCACAGAAAATAAAGCTGCTTGCTAGAAATCTGGGCAGTAAGGAAAAGCTATCTGGTGGTTGTATTAACTGAAGAGAGAGCAAGGGGAAATTTGGGATAATGACTTATCGTATTATTATGCAGCCTGGTGAGTCTATTTTCATGATGATCGTACTCATTATGAGATTGCAAACATTTTTACTGCAGAAAGGGTTTTAGAGAGCAAAGTTTCCTCACTATTCTGAGCAAGATATTAAATCATGAGTCCCAGGTTTTGGACATCAGGGATCAGAAAATCTCTTCCCCCCTCCCCTACCAGAAACCAAAACCGAAACCAAAAAATCACCCAAATACAAATTTGGAATACGATTTTAACAGAAAGTTTAAGAAGGACATAATCTCACAAAAAATGGTAAACTTTCTAATTCCTCTGAAAGGACAGTTAATAACATTATTGTGTATATAATTTTTCTTTTTCCTAGTTTGTGCACAAACCTGTAACATTTTGTCACCTTAACAATGACCTAGAGCAGCGGTCCCCAACCTTTTTGGCACCAGGGACTGGTTTCACGGAAGACAATTTTTCCATGGATGGGGGAGGGAGGATGGTTTTGGGATGTTTCAAGCACATTACATTTATTGTGCACTTTATTTCTATTATTACTGCATTGTCACTTGTCACTCTCTGATAGGGTTTGGATATGAGTCTGCAAGCAATGGATTTATTATGGTCTCTGTGCAGTCAAACCTCTCTGCTAATAATAATCTATATTTGCAGCTGCTCCCCAGCACTAGCATCACCGCCTCAGCTCCACCTCAGATCACCAGGTATTAGATTCTCATAAGGAGTGTGCAACCTAGATCCCTCGAATGTGCAGTTTACAGTAGGGCTCTTGCTCCTGTGAGAATATAGTGTCACTTCTGATCTGACAGGAGATGGAGCTCAGGTGGTGATACAAGCGATGGGGAGTGGCTGTCAATACAGTGAAGCTTCACTTGCTGACCCCTTGCTCACCTCCTGCTGTGTGGACCGGTTCCTAACAGGACACAGACTGGTACCACTCAGCAGCCTGGGGGTTGGGGAATGCAGGCCTAGAGATTGAATTTTGTAAGCCCAGCTCTAGCTATAGCACAGACAAGATAAAAACTGGTACTGCCTTTACCTGTGAACCAAACAAACCCCAGGTCACTTAGGCTTTTGAAATATACCTTAATTCCACAGCTGTGCCTTTAGGATAGACTAGAAGAAGGCTTAACCTCTCTGTTAACAAGGAAGCATTATTAGTCGCTTATTCATTGGAAGAGGGCTTTCTCTGGGGGTATTCCTTTGCATGGTGGTTACTAGATTTGTAAATATACCCCCGCAGAATGCCTTGATGACCATGCTGATGAGTCATTGTGTTTTCACAAAAGGATGCTGAATGTGACCTCAGAATAGGAAGAGAAACTGAAAACCTCCTATTTTAAGACTTCCCTGACTTGCCTGTTTTTCTAAGGAACATACACATAAAATAAAATGACTGTGTATACATTCCTTTAGATTGGAACTATTGAGAAAATAAAGATCAAATAGACATCTCGGAAAACATGTTTAGTTCATACAGTAGGCATTACATTTTTTCCTTTCAAATAAAATAAAGGGAATTAGTAAGTGATGAAAAAAGTTGATGAGTAATGACTCCTTTTTTTTTTTTTTTTTTTGAGACACAGTCTCACTCTGTTGCCCAGGCTAGAGTGCCGTGGCGTCAGCCTAACTCACAACAACCTCAAACTCCTGGGCACAAGCGATCCTCCTGCCTCAGCCTCCCAGGTAGCTGGGACTACAGGCATGCACCACCATTCCCCGCTAATTTTTTTCTATATATTTTTAGTTGTCCAGCTAATTTTTTTCTATTTTCTTAGTAGAGACAGGGTCTTGCTCTTGCTCAGGCTGGTCTCGAACTCCTGAGCTCAAACCATCCTCCCGCCTCGGCCTCCCAGAGTGCTAGGATTACAGGCATGAGCCACCACGCCCAGCTGTAATGACTCCTTTTTAACTTTATTCCTCATTGGTTCATCTGGTGGAAGAGAGCTTTGGTAACAGGAAAATGTAATGTCCACCTCTGTATTAAGCAGGTTTAAGAAGGTTTGTGAGTTTAGTACCAAGCTGGAGAAGAGTAAGACAAGCACACCTCTTACTAGCGTGCCAATTAGTTTTTGCAGAAACTTAAACTTGCTTCCCTTATCATTCCTTACATATTTTAGAGCAGAGTGAATACTATTTATTATTATTAGGGCAATTCCTACTTATGCAAAATGGTGAAATAAACAAATAAACAAAACGTCATGGGCTTTGAAATCAGGAAAACTTGAGTTTGCATCTCTAACACTTAGTAAGTTAACTTAGTCAATTTAATCAATTTGTGCCTTGGTTTTCATTTATAAAATGTGGATTATACCCTGCCACAGTGCAGTTGAAAATTAAATGAGATAGAATAAATATGTTTTCTGGACCTTTAAGAAATGGCTGCTGTTCTCTCATGTTCATTCTCCCTATTCTAGCACCCAATCCTCCCTTTCTACTCTGTTCCTTTGGATGTCCAGAATCTTCTCCATCTGGCTGGTCCAGACAGTTTTCCACAAGGAGATGTATTAATAGTAATGTTAATGCATTACTTCTCACATGAAAAATTGCCTCTTCAATTAACTGTGGGTTTGAACTCAGATTTAGTTACAAAAATGTTTATCAAAGTTTTGTTTGTAATAATGAAAAAGTTGAAAACAGCATGACATCTTAAAATAAATTATTTTTTAATAAATTATGGTGTACCTATATACAGTAATATTATACAACCACTAAAAATATCTTATTGGCATGGAGAGATATTTTCAACATGTTGTGAATAGGGAAAAATAGAGATTACAAAATAGTGTATAATCCTATTAAAATTATATCCATAAACATAAAATAAAAAAATGATAGGGCACAAAATGCTAACCATTGTTATATTTGGGTGGAGGAATGTGTGATTTTTAAAATTCTTTCTCTCTTGTATCACTAGATACAGTATGGCTCGTCTAACACAAAATAAAGAAATGTCACATTTCTTTTATTTTATTAAGTCAAAGTTAAACTGCTTCTAACCCCCATCTGGCTAGGAAGTTTAATTTCACGCATTATTGAAACTTCTTTTGCTGTCACATTCTCCACGTTGTGCAAATGTCCTATGGATTTTGTAAAGTCCCAAACATTTGAATAGAATCTTCTGCTTTTGGTGTATACTAGTTACCAGGGATAGTCCCATGCCCAAGACACATCGTACCTTGAAATTTAAGAGCTATTCTCTTGCCTCTGCACTGAGCTTGAGTCTTGGGAACTTCTGAAAATATAATCCAGCGTTACCATGGACACCATGCATTTCATAATCCCAAACTTCTTCATTCCTCCTCAAATTGTTTTTCAAATTTTCACGTGGCAAAATTGTTTCCTAGTAAGAGTAAACTGAGTTTCCTGTTCAAGCATTAGTTTATGAAGTAACTGGCAATTTGAAGATTAAATCTTAATAAATCGTATTGAAGGCATATTCAATATGTGTTGTACCTGCTGCTGTCGTCGTCATACAAACTGAGAAGATTCTTTGCCGATGAATATAATAAAGTCATGATTTGGAATGGAGAAGGCAAAAACACCCATAGCCATGAGAACTGAAAACCAAACAATGACACATGTATTTTTAAAATGTTTAAAAATGAGTTTGTTACTTTCTAATATAAATTTTTAAAAACCAAATGTTATCAGGAAACAGAACAAAGTGTGTGCAGATGACAACTTCCAACTTTTATTTTCCATTTTCTATTTACTTGGAAACCTTTTCTTTGACTTCTAAGGCTCAATTAATTTATCTGTAAGTAGACAATGGGAAATGGCTATATAAAGAGTTAAATAAGTTGAAGTCAAAGGTTTGGTTTGAACTCCAGCTCTGATATTCAATCCTGGGTAAATCGCCCACCCTCTGAAAGCCCATAGTTTCCCATCCTCGCAATGGAATGGTAACACTGTGAGCTGTGGCAATGCTGTCAGGACCTGACCTAAAACCCCAGCTCATCCCAGAGGTCACACACAGCTCCAGTATCTGACTCCCATATGCTGGGAAGACTTTCTTCCATAAGCACTCATGTCTGCTTCTCTGAGAACTTAGAAGCAGAGGACATATTTTATAATTCCAAATCTCCTTTTTTTTCACCAAATTGTCTTTCACAATTTTCAGATAGCAAAACTGATTCCAGTTAAGACTAAAGTAGCTCACTTGTTAGGGCATAAATTCATGAGGTAAGCAGCAACTTGAAGATTAAATATTAAATCATAATAAAATATTATTAAGTACATGCTATGTTTCCCCCTGCCCCACGGCACTGCTTCCATCCTTCAGTTTAACCTGCTGGCTTCCTGAGCACAAGTTTAATAATATCACGCCTTCCTAAGATCCAAGAAACCAGCATGCATCTTCGGCAAACAATCCACTACTAAAATGGAAGCAAAACAGTGCAATTAGCCTCTACTATCTCTGATAACTGGCAGGTTTCTTATGCAGTACAGGAAAATGTTTAAAATCCTCTGTCTGTTAAGACTTTTTAAAGTTTGACCCCTTCATGTACCTCTTTAAAATGATCTCCAACTGCTCTTCCCACAAACTCTCTTTTTATTATAGAATCGCCTTTGTACTTCCTCCACAACCGTTAATTCCTGCCTTTATTTTTGCCGTTTCAACTTATCAAAAAAACCTACCAAATTCCAATCCTAGCTTCGTGGCCCATTTTGGATTTCAGATTTAATTGAGCCCTTCTTTGTCTCTCTTCCCTCACTCTAGCGCTTGCTGTTCAAGGCACTCGTAATGGCATTCTGCCATATGTATCTTTAATACTGCATTGGTCAGTACAGGGTCCTGTGTGCACACTTGCTGCTGCTTCTGGCTGGAACATTCCTCCCACACTGACTTCATGTCTGGTTGGCTTATTCTCATCTTCCACATCTCAGCTGAAATGTGTCCTCAGAGAGGCCTCTTCTGGACACGATGGTTTTTTAAAAAAAACATTATTTTACCTTGTTCCTTGCCTCCCTTGTCTACTAGGATATAAGCTCCATGAAAATACGGACCTTGTCTGTCCTGTTTTCTCTCTCTTCAGTGCCTAACAGTACCCTAGGTACGTGATAAGTAGGAAAGCCCATTGTAAGGTTGGACTATGTTTTCCAGGAGTTCCCAGGAACCAGTCTTGGCATAGAGGCCGCAGAAAAGCTACTTACTTTCAAGGGATGAAGTGACTTGGCCAATAGGCCTGTTGGTGGTAACCAGTGTTTACTGAATTTATTTTTCGCTTCCCCAAGTACTTTACAAATTTTTTATCCTCCTATTGTAGGCAATTAAAAAATTGTGAATAAATGATCAAATGAATGCATCATATTTATTGGGTGAATGGATAATATTTATTAAACAAATACCAAAGAGAATACTGTGTAAGAGTTGGTGGAACATTCTAAAATAAATGATCACACATAACTTGAACCATGTCCCTACATTTATTGCAAATATCAGAATGACTGTTAAAGAAAATGGAATTATCTAGAAAGTCAAATGGGAGACAGATTGCATTTCTAGAGCTATAACTTAGAGCAAAATGGTCATAACCTCTTTTTTTCTATTTTAGTGATAAATCACAATATTATTTGACATTGCAGTGCTTTCTTTAACCAGAGAAAGTTATGAGCAAAAATGAATGTGCGGTTTCTTAGGATACTAGTCTTTTATTTTTAATTCTATTCTTGCACTAGCTTACTATTTTCTGGCACGTAAAAATATCTCAGTAGATGTTTTAGTCAGAGTTCTCTAGAGAAACAGAACCAGTAAGATAGGTACAGATATATATAAGACATATTATGCGGATACGATAATAAGATTTATTATGAGGATTTGTTGTGTGATTATGGAGGCTGAAAGAACCAGGGAAGCAAGTGATGTAATTCCAAGTCCAAGGCCAAGGCCTGAGAACTGGGGGGCACCTTTTGTAAGTCTCAGATTCTGAAGGCTTCAATATCTGAAGGCAAGAGAAAATACATTTCTCAACCCAAAAAGAGAGCAATAGAATTTGCCATTCCTCTGCTTTGTTGTTCTGTTCAGGCTGTCAACAGACCAGATGATGCTGGCCCTGCATTGGAGGGGTGGGGGATCTTCTTTACTGATTCAAATGCTAATCTCTTCCGGAAACATCCTCATGGACGTACCCAGAAATAATGTTTTACCAGCTAGCAGGGCATCTCTTAGACCAGTCAAATTGACACATAAAACTCAACCATCCCACCAGGGTATTAATAAAAAATATTTAAAATATTTGCTGTACCATCAATGTTTTCCTTCATAGTCCCATCATTATGAGCAATTCGGTTGGACCATTTTGCTAATTTGGAATGAATTTGATTAGAGTGAATATTTGTGTTTCTTTTTTTTTAATAGCAGCTTTTGGAATTTTGTTGTTGCTGTGAAGTATCTCAAATTCTACTTCATCTTTAAAAGTAAACTTGGGATAAGTTGTGGAATTTAAGGCCAGATTATAAATGTGGTGAAATTAAATTCTGGCACATGATTATCTTTGTTATTCAGGTGAAGATTAAGAGTTACTCATTCTGCCTCATTGTGTTTCCAATCAGAGAGAGGTGATGTATATTTGGAGAATGAAGACAGATTTCCTAAAGAGAAATCGTTGAACCTGACAACGTATTTGAAAAATCAAATAGCGAAAGTGCTTTAAGTTGCTTAGTCACTGGTCTTATAAATATAAATATAGGAATGGTGTTACTTATCTTAGCCCCAGACAACCAAATGTTCTATTAAAAACCTCCTACTAACATCTATTATAGCTCAGTTACAAGCAAAGAAACACTGGAAATTCACTTAGCAGTAATTCTTCTTACTCAGGGTTACTTCAGAGCAAAGGACACAGACTCAGCCTTTCCCATTGTCGTCAGTACACTTAAATTCCAAGAGCACAAGTATTTTTAAAACCCTGTATAGTGCCTGCATGTAAGAGAGCCTCTGAGTTGAGTAATTGAGCTCATCCATTCCTACAGAATTACTAAAACTAGACATGCATTTGCTTTACCAAATTTAGAGGGCTCCTGGAGAGCAGAAAACAACTTGTAAAATTATTGCCACAAGTAGGTAAGATGAATTAGGACAGCCCAACTTTGTCAAATGTTTCTGAACATGACTTGTCTGTAGCCAACATTTCGACTGTGTATTAAGTCATATTTATTGTTCAATGGTATGAATATTTCTGTTTGCACAGTACAAATTTGTAATCGGTGATAAAGCCTGAAGGAATTCTGATTTAATTTTTACGTATACTTTAACTGCAAAAGAAAAGAAATATTTTTAAAGCATAGCACTGGACGCGATTAGGCCGTGGAAAACACTGGAAGGTGTGGGTGTGGCGGTGGGATGAGGTGATGTCCTGTAGGAAGGTACATCTGTTACGGAACAGATTTTAAGACGGGAAAAGAGATGCAGGGGTCAAGATCATTGGTAGCATATGTAAGTCATAGTAAGGCAAGCGTATAAATTACTATGTTGACAGGAAAAAGGGCAGGAAAATGCGGTTATAAAAAATTTGAAGATGAAAACCAGAGGGAGAATAAAGGAGTGGGGTTGGGGAGAGACGGGCCAAGATAGTGGCCGTTACCAATGTGGGACAGACAGAACAGCGGGGGCTTCCTAGCCTGGGTGCTCGGGATAACTTGGGGTCCATTTTCTGTTAGTAGCTCTACTGCCACTGGTGTCTACCAGTCAGGGATTTGGTTGACTTGGGGACAAGGCTGAAAAGATGATCACACAAAACTTGCTGTAAGACTGAGTATGATATACCAGAAAAATTGTGGACTTCGCCATTGGACAGACTTGGATTAAAATCCTAGCCTCACTACAGATTTTTATGCTTACTTAATATCAGGATTCTAAAGAAAGAGAATAATGTCTAATTTCACGAATATAGTTAGGGATACAGCAAATGTAGTGCTGATACCGGGTACCGGGCCCATTATAGGCTATATATAAGGAATAACAATCAGATTACTAGTACTTTATTTGTTATAATCTGTTGCTCCATAGATCATTACTGCTATATTAGAGACAGAAATGATCTCAGGAGTTTTGCAGGGCCTTGCCCTGAAGGAATATGTGAACCTGTTAGTTCGCATATCAAAAGCTGCCTCGCCTCAGGAGGGCGTCTCCCAGGTCAGTAGCAGCTGCTTTCCAAGGTGATGCTGCAGTCTCAAACCTGTGGTTTTTGCCTGCTTTGAACGACAATAGTCCTCTTAATATATTAAAAAAATTAAGGAGGAAAGAGTTTAATAAAGCAGTAATTTGCTTAATGTGTTCAAATAAAAAATAATAAAGAGAAAATTATTGTTTCCACTTTTTAGGTCCAAAGAGCTTTGCTAGTGAATGGGTAACTACTAGCAAATATTTAGCTATTAGAATATAGTTCTTATTGTTCATAAATACTTTCTCCCAAGAGCTGTGCTTTCATCATGATACCTAGTTTTTGAATTCATGGTTAATATATTTTAATTAGAGTCCATTTCACCCTTACCTCTGGTTAGCTTTGTATTTCCAGGAATTTTATTAGTGTGTGTGTTGGGAGGCATTAAAAAAAAAAGTTTCTCTTCCTTAGTAATGCTGGAGATGGCACTGGTGAGTAGAGTGCTATTTGGGTGTCAGGTTTAAGATATCTTTGACCCCAATATCATGGACAACAAATTCAATATCCATTGAGCTCCAAATGTGTTATGAACTTCAGGTGGGAAAAAGGATTACTGAAATGAAAAAGACTTGTTTCCTGCCTTCATGAAACAAAATACATATACATAGTTTGTATTGCCAAGTATAATACACAATCGGTGCTCTAATGAGTGCACCTAGGGAGTGGGTTGGGAAAATTTTCAAAGTAATAATTGACCTAAGCTTTGTAGGATGAGTAGGATGATTCCAGTGGAATTTAGGGGAAAGATGTGCACAGAGAAGAGTCTCTGTGTTAGTTTGAATGGAAAATGGGGGTTAATTAGATAGATGCCAAAAATCTTCATAAGGTGAGAATTACTTTCATTTTATTCAATTCAGCATCTTACTAACCTGATTAATTTTGTAATGCATAGAGAAGAATGATTCATGTTAATGGTATTCACAGGTACAGATAAATCTCAAGAACACCAACTTATTATTTTACTATAAATATAGTTGGACCAGAAGACTCAAGCATAGCAGTGGTGTAGAGGGGCACATTATTATAAATAAATTAGTTGAGTATATTAGTTAATTGGTAGTCATTTTTCTTGCATTTTGGATTAGATTTCCCTGTTTAACTCTCAACATCCCATGCTGTCTAGTCATTTTCATTGGATATATGGGTTTAACTCTCATATTGTAGTATCTCATTCCTCTTGTCCAAGTTCATGGGACATATCACTTTTGTATAGAGTACAGGATAGGTGAATTGGAAGTAGTAAAAAAGAGAACACAAAGCCACTTTCTATAAAAGAAGAAAAATCAATCATAAAAATACCAGGTTTTTCTTTTTTGCTTTTTGAGCCATGGCTTTTGACAACTAAGTACTTCTTTGTGAGTTAATTTGGCCAATTTTGTAGTTGTGCCTTTTGCTTACTTACCTAGTGCTAACATTAGCTTATTATTCTCAGTCTAAATTTTTAAAGATGTTGACAATTAATAGCAAACTCTGTGATTCTTACTGACTGGAAATAATGCAAAACGTGGAATTGGATTTAAAGAGGCTGCTACAATACTGCTCAGTTTCATAAGGGTCCCAGATGACTGATCTTCGTGGATGAACAAGTGAAGAAGGGTCTTCTAACCTAATTGATCCTATAGACTGAGGCAGGATATGGAAGGCAGGTTCTCTCTTACCTAAGGTGGAAGCAGGTTCTTGAGGTTCTTGAAACCAGTAGGCCAATGTTGAGAATATTTTTGATTTTTGGAGGAAATAGGACAAAGTGAAGACAGCAAATCCGAATTTGTGCCATCTACTTGAGGGTCTATGTGAACAATGAGATCACAAGTAGGGTGGCAAAATGGATGTGACATGGAGACCACAGAACCACAAAATGGGGCAATGGGATGTGGTCACCAGTTCCAGAGAGATGGGGACATACCTGCAGGAGCTTTTATTCACTTTAAATGTGGAGATAGTCAGCTTCATTTAGCAAGCCTGGAAAGACGCAACCGTCTCCCCATATTTTTTAACCCTAACCATAACATATACCGACATTTCCTTTAAAAGCATTTAACCATTTTTTCTTATCATTAACATGTGACACACTATTAGCATCTCCAAATACTGAGAGCTGCTATAACTTTTTATTATCAAACTGACTAGAGCACTATGAAGCTGCTTTTCAAGGGAGTCTTTCTTCATCAGTCTTAGGACAAGCGTGACTGGAAGTACATATTCTGTCTTTCACCAGTTGTACCTGGGGAAAAAGACGAAAAATAGCAGGGTACTCTCTGCTCCTTTATTTAACACACACCACCTTTTAAGAAATTCAGGTCCTTCATTAGGAGGAGAAAAAGCTTTACCCCACGAGACACTTTTTTAGGAAGGAGAGAATTTATAACAGGCGAGGTCAAATTTATGGCAGAAAATAAAAATAAAAAGGAGTTGAATCCTGGGTTACAGAAAGCAGATAATGCAGAAGATTTAAAAACAGAAGTCTGCAGAAATTATATTCCTTGAAAATGTTATACGAGATTGATTATAGACAAAAATAGGAGATCCTGTGTTTGAAAAACAAGATATAGTAAATGAACACATCAATCTTTAAAGACATGAATTGATTCTCATGGAATTTTGGAGAAATTTAAACAGTGCACCTGCTTCATTACAGCATTATCAGGTATTTGAATTTACATTGAAAATTTGGAATTCAACCTGATTTGATTCCCTTCTAAATCTCAACATTTGTATTACATCATTTAGCATGCCTTTAATCTCAAATGTAGGAATAAATGATCATGAACACAGGTGTTTTGAGCTTGGAAAGGGAATATTTGAACAGATTTGATTTTTAAAGTGGTCTCATATTGTTCATTTTTAACATGACATTATTTTATGTTTTGGGTTTGTGGTAAATTTTGTTTTTATAAAGGAGAAAAAAATGCTCTAGGTTATTCACTGTCTTCTCAATTTTGTTCATACTTGTTTGGAAAAAAGGAGGAAGTAGTGACTACTTAAGGGTAAGAAGTGGTTCCAGACACACCCCCACACCCACAGCCACACCCCCCAGCGGCCACGGAATTTAGGACCGGTTAATTTACATATTATTTAAATATGTTTTCTGACTTTAAATTCCTGGTACTGATAACTAAACATTTATATTTAAAATATCAGCTTCTAAGAGTGCTTCCCCCTTCTTCCTCTTTGATTCCACCTTAAGACATTTGCAAAAACCCAAGGAGCCCAGCCCACATTCGAGCCCCTCCCACCAAGGATAAAACTTTCTCCAAGTCCAGAGCTGAGCAAGGATCCTGACAAAGCTAGAGACGCAGAGGAGCCTGCGGATTCTCATGTAACTCTGGGAACTGTAAGCAATGTATTTACTCTCCCCCTGCTCCACCTCTCTTTCCCCCCTGCTTAGCTCGCGCTTTGTAGCGTTGCTTGGAAGGACAGGACAGACGGACGGAGGGGAAACCTCACTGCTTTAGAAAGTCCCCAGGTCCTCTGCCTTTTGAAGTGAGACACAGATCAGGGACCTCAGTTTCCTTCTCACCAATGAGAGTTGGCTTTCCCGGGTCTGAAGGCACCGTGGAGTCAGACGCTAAGGTTTTTCCTTCGGTCGGAGCCCCCCAAAGTCAGCGTTTGGAAGGGCAGTGCGGTGGCGCGTTTTAGCATTCCACGTGATGCCACCGAGAGGCCGCCGATCCCCGCACTGGAGCAGCAGCGTGCTGTTTGACAGCCCCGCCGATCCTGAGAGACGGACGGCTGAACCGTTTACGTTTTAATTTACAAAAAAAAAAAATGTAGTCATTTCGATTACTTCAGCAGTGCTTTCCTGGGCATGTGTTGCAACGTTATGCGAACGAAAGACCACACTGAAAAAATTAATTGTAAGCTGACTGGCAGTCTGATTCACTTTCCCCTAAGTTATTTGACATGCCGGGAGAATAAAGCTCACTACTGGATACTTGAAAGGATTTGATCAAATTATGTAATTAAAATTTGAGTGTACTGTTTTCGTAATTTTGTTTCAGAAGAGGCAGGAGAAAAAGGCATTTGGTTTTGAAATAACTGTGGCTTGATGTATCAATGTCTCCTACAATTTATGATCATTTTAGCCTTAAAAATAATTATTTTCACCTCGACAACTAGAACAAGAAATTCTCCTCATACTGGTTGATGAAGTAGGCGTTTATTCAGCTAAGGCAGGTGGAGAGTACTAGAGGCATACCTTTTGGATCCTGGTCAATTCTAAAGTTACATTGCCAAATACAAAGGAGGATTTGTATTTTGTTTTGTTTCTGTTTGTTGCCTAAATTTGGAATTGTAGCCCAAAAGATATTTGCAGGGAATCATGGTGAAATGAACTGTGAGTCTTAAAATTACATCCTACAGGTCGTTAGATCTTACCAGTCAAGTCAGATGTTGCCAAAAGCAATAGGTATTTGCTTCTTTCATCGGGCTCAGGAAGAGTTAAATTTTAAATTAAGCAATACTTGTGAAATGCATAGAGAAGTGTTTAATCTGCATTTGCTCAAAACAGTTTTACAAACTTCCTGTATGGGAGGCATATTCTATGGGACCAGACACTGTTTCTTTTTGCCATTGTAAGTTACTTTTGAAGTATTTTGCATTTATGTTTAATTAGGGAAAGAAAAATTACTACATGGATTTCATAGCCACTAATAAAGTTCATTCCACAGAGGTAATTTGGCCTGTGTTTTTAAACCATTGGTATCTTTCCTAGTGCTGCTACTTAGAACAGAGTCATAAAACTGAATCATCTACGTATTAAAAAATATGTTCTAGGAATAAAAAGGAAGAAGACAGAATTAGTTGTGGTTCCTTTTCCTCTTACATGCCTTTCAGTTTTTTCCTCTCTTGCTTGCAGATTTTATAGCTTTAGTGACAGCTGTGGACCCCTCCCCAGAAGAATGCATATTATGGCATTCCTACACAAACAAGTTTAGAAACACTGTTAGGAAGTTCACAAATCCCCAGAGACAATTCAGGTCACATGAAAATGCAGTATTTCTTAGGAATTTGGAGTTTTCAGGTAGTATCAAATGGTTAATTAGCAGACAATTTTACTTGTAAGTAAGGAACTGCCTACCAGTGGATATTGCACTGCCCATATTGTCACTTATTCATTGGTGTTCTGGAACTCCAAGCAACTTGGTGTAATGGAAAAAACTGCTTGCCTGGAAACCAAGTGACCTAGATTATAGTATCATCATCAATAATAATTAGCTGTACAATATTAAACTTGTCATTTTTCTATTACCTCTGTTATTTTTTATTGCTGAATGCAGTAAGTAGAAAATTATGGGAAAATAAGATGCAAGTTATTTTTGATTGGATTGTGGGGTGTCTATATTTGGTACTTTTATTCCAAAATTGCTAATGATACTTCCCAGAATGACTGTATTTTGATAATATCATTTATTACAAAGATAATCATGCTCACTTTACATTTTGTTAAATATAGAAAATTGCAAAGAATAAAAGGAACAAATTACCTATTATGCTCCCCCCAAGACGTAACTACTTTTAAAATGTCATTCTTCCATTTACTCAATCAATGAATATTTTTTGAGTACCCAGTATGCATCAGCACAGAGAGAGACAAAAAATTCATGGATATATCTCTGCTTGTACTTCTAGACATTTTTCTATACATATACTCACGTGTAGATTTACAAAATTATGATCATGCTATTCATACGGTTTTATAAAGTGCTTTTCCTTCATTCGAAAAATTTTCTGTTATAACATGTTTTTAAATAATTGTGTATTATGCATTCATTAATATCTTAAAGAAATATTATTAAGTCCCTACTATGTGTCAAGCACTGCACAATAATGGCAGGCTATCCATGAGCAAAAGAGTATGTGGTTCTTACCACATGTAATTTTTAATCTGTGGATATGTTGTATTGGCCAATCATAAATTGTTGGATATTTAGCTTGGTTACAGTTTTCCACTATTATCAATAATGTTTCATCTAGAACCTCTTACATAAAAGTTTATGCACATTTTTGTGTATTCCTTAGAATACATTCTTTAGTGTATATTTTTCAGGTTCTAAGAAAAATTCAACTACCTACAACTTGTGATATCATAAGCCAATTACTTTCCCTTCTTAAAATGATGTTTTCTCAGCTGTAAAATAGGAGTAATAATAATAATTGAGTATTTTGGGGATTCTCAAAAATATTTAGCAAAAATCTCATGGAATGCTAGTTGTTGTTTTTGACACTTTGCTCTTAAGAAAGATTGTATCCATTTATAAGCAGTATAAGAGAATAGAATCTCCCTAAGTCAACTCTGGGTGTTATTATCAAACAGTGCAAGCTACAATAAATCCAACAACTTAGACAGTATATGAAAATGGTATCTTGTTTAAATTTACATTTCTTTCAAAAACAAGGTTGAACGATTTTCATACTGGCCACTTACATATCTATGTTTGTGAATTGCCTCTTCGAATATGATTTTTTAAAAAAATTCTGTTTTAATTTTTAATATGGTAAATATCAATAGATGGTCCTCAATAATTTTGAAGAATGTTAGGAGTCTTAACAATAGAGATGAAATTTTGGACTGGAAATGGAAATTCTATAAACACTGTTTTTCTTGTTTTGGGAGGATTATTTTTGGTGTTTTCTGAAACTCTTCCCCTAAAAATGGGTGAGAATGCATAGAAAATGAAGGCAAATAATTTTTTATCCTTACAGACTCCTATTTTACAAAAAATGGGAAAACTAAAGAGAGTTCGGAGAAGATGGCCAAAACACTATTAGTATCTCCCACAACTTTGGGGATATCCTGGCCTGTATAATGTTAAGATACAAGAGTTAGGACTAAGGGTTAGGTGATTATGTTTGTAAAAAGTTTTGGGAGAAAAATAATGTACAGGTTTGTCAACAACCGACTTTGATAAAATGAGCTCACCATAAGCAGATGTGTAAAGGTGTCCTACCAGTTCAACCACTTCTTTAATGAATTCAAATGACTTTAGAGGAACTCAGTAAACACCTATGAGTGTGGCCTTCATTTTTCTTCCACTCTCTTTTAACACATGTGATTGAATCAACTACTCCCCTTTCCTCAGTCTTCCTCCACATTTGCTTGACTTCTGGAGTCTGCAGGGAAATTTAGGTATTTTAGGTAACAGTATGTTTTGAATTAGAAAGCAAATGTCCATCATATGTGAAATTTCCGTATTCTTCTACAGTACAGAAAACTCTGTATTTGTAATACTCAGCTTATACTTGCTTAGTTTTTCATTTTGTTATTATTTAATTTATGAGCTTTTTTCTTATTACCTATGTTGAAAAAAAATCAGAGGCCCCAGATATCTTTTATTTTATAACACTTTGTGGTTGATAAAAAGATTGCTGAAGAACTTCATTTATTTCTACAATAACTGTATGAGTTAGCAGAACAGGTATTACTATCCACATTTTACTGATGTGAAAAGAGAGCTGTTGAAAAGTCAAGTGGCTTTTTTTATGTCCAAGTCTCAAATTCTATTTTGATAAGTTTAAATGCTTTGATTGATTAATTTATCGGTTTATGTTTTTAATTTTGATATGTATTATTTGACGTTGTCAACCTCTTACTGTTGGGGTTAACATCAGAACAATTATAAGGGAAGGCTCAGAAAGTCCACTGTCCCAATGCATGTTTCTATAATAACTCAATTGTTCTGCCTTTATAACTTCGTTACTGATTAACGTAATAGAGGAAGTTGTGCAAATACTTAAGAATGATTGAAAAAGTCCTGTATGATTTGTAATTTCTTACGTTGGAACTACATAGTATTTTATACAGACATATGATGCTTTAAGAAACTAAAATATATGACATTTTATCCAAAAATACAAAATAAACACACTAAGGAGTAATTTCATAAGTTATATAAGAAGCATTGATTTTACCAAAGGTTTTGCTTCCAGATTGGTAATAGAGAATTATCTTAGAATAATCTAATTTACAGAACATAAGGCTCTTTCTGGCTCTTTTTAAACCTGGTAGTTGGCATAAAGCATGTGTATCAGAATGACTACTCTGACCTTGGATTTATCATTTGTAGAGAAAAATTATTATTATTTAACTTTTTCAAACAATCCAGCAGCTTATAGTAAAGCAGATACTCATTCTCAGAGGTAAAAACCAATTTTGGTTATACACTCGGCTAACTGTGCATTTGTATGATGTTATAATAAATAATACATAGTACATTAGATTCAACTGCTAGATGTAACTGTGCCACTAGAAACGTTAGGCCAGAAAATGGCTTTCTGAATTTCAATCAGAAAATTGATACGCTTCCTATTCCCATTTGCCCACAGCTTTGACAAGATAAGCGAGTTGAGTGCAGTAGTCAGGCAGTGGACTGAGATGTCAACCCTTTTTGGAGATAGGTATTCTTGCTAAATCCTTGAGTTTGTGATTATAGAAGAGGCAGTGCCTGCCTGGGATAGTCTAGGAGCAGATAAATGGTGTCTTCAGTTTTTTTTTCAGGCTTTGCTTTTTTTATTTATTGAAACAAAAGACAGTTTGTTATGTGGGCTTTTTAACATGTATTTGATGCAATATTATAAAAATATTGAGAAAAATAAGTTAGAGTAATTATGCAAAATTTTATAGAAAAGTGAATTGGGGAAAAGTGCCTAAAGATACATGCAGTTATGGGATCATTCTGTATAGACTCCTGCATCAATAATTACGACTTCTTAATATCCATTAGTCACTTGTTCTGTCTACCACAATCCTCAAACAGGTATCAACTTCCTTTTCATTCAAATGCCATGAAGAAGAGGGCTATGAATTTAAAAGTGGCCGAGTTCATGAACGTGGATCTCAAGGAGATGACACTCTGGCATTTCTGTAGTTCAAGGCACAGTCTTCTAAATCACTATTTTCAATGAACAATGGTAATCGTGTTCAGATAATAACTTTGAAGTATTGTTATGTCCTTGATTCTTAGAAGGAGATGCTACAAACACATGTTAGGAAAATTTGTCAGAGTAAAAATTTTAATTTAAAGATGTTTCTTGCTTCATTAAAGATTTAAATGCAAAGCTAATAGATGCTTACTTACAATCTATTACTCAGTACTTATTTCTTGAGCTGGTGCCAACCAGGAATTTATATTTAAAATATATGAAATTTCACAATATTTACATGGGCTGTTTTCCTCATCTTTAATCACTGCCTGTAATGATGCTTCTGGTGTGAATGAAAAGCAATAAAAGAATCAACTTTGTGAGACTCATTCACTGTTTTCCTAAATTCTTACTATCTATTTAAAGCACATTTTAGATTGACAAATTGCTTTGGTTAATTACCCTGTGTATGAATATGCATTAATAAGATATTGATTAATAATAGTATGCATCAAACCCTATGCATTATCAATACAAATTAATTCATGTTCATTGTGAATTAATTGTTTAATACATATTTATCATGTTTTGATGTGTATTAATAATATTAATTGATACACATGTAATTAAATGGAGCAATTTAGATAGCTTGTAATCTTCTTTTTCACATACAAATTTTACATGCTGGGTCAAAAAATGAGGATGCTAACCTCAACCAGGAATTGTTGGTCACTGAGCTGTATGCATTTATTCCTTCACTAAGTCAGGAAGTTTTAAACAGTACCAAGAACATACTGGGCTTCAATAATAGAGAATACCAGGAGAAGGTGGAGGATGGGAAGGGCTCGCTGGGAGAGAGAATTGAAGCCGAAATGTGCTGGATGAGAAGCCATATGTGGGAGGGGCGTGGGGAGGGAATGGCAGGGCTCCAGATGGGGGCTCCGGGCAGAGAACAGCATTTGTAGATGAGCCTGCACAGAAGCAATCAAGAAATTCGATGGAAAACCAGGGATTAAGGGCGATGTCATGGGAGCAAAGAAGGGAGAGTGGTTCCTGAGAAAGAGGTTGAGTAAGTGGAGGCCAGAAAAGTGACCACTACATTTGGAGGTGGTTAGTGATCTTGATAAGAGCAGTTTCAGTGGAGTGGTGGTGGGGAAGTAGAGGTGGGGTGAGGCTGCCTGGGGACAGGCTGAGCAAACAACTCTCCCTTTAGAGGAGTCTGGCAGTGAAATGCAGCCCCCAAGTGGAGACATAGCAGGGAAAAGGAATGTGGAGTGGACAGTTTGCCAATTAGATTATCCAGTTGAAAGTAAAGTGTGGCGATTCCGGAAAGGCATGGCCAGCAGAGTAAAGGGCTGGAGAAGGAGAGAGGGATTTTGCATCCATAGAGCCACGCGTGGCACCAGGGCTGTCACAGGAGGAAGAACACTGCCCGCTTGGTGACGGGGAGAAGGGAACCCAAGTGCATATGCAAGGGAGTTTGCAGATTTGGTGGTGGGAAGACGAGAGACTTCCCTCTCGTGCTTTGTCCCCCCAGTGAAGGAAGATGAGGTCACCTCATCAGCGTGGGCTGGGGTGGGGTGAGAGACTTGAGGGGGAGAAGGGAACACTTCCCCAGTCACTTCCTCCTGCGCCCTGCACCTTCACTGGAGAAGCTCAGAAAGATGCCCTGTGCTGTTGACAGCCTCTGTGGGTTTCGAGAATGTGAAGCTAAAATAAATCCAGCCTGCCAGGTCATGTGGTTTTTCGGCAGCCATGTTTAAATGCTAGGCCCAAGGAAGCTAGATGGCTGAGTTCTTTTAGCGTGGGAGTTTTTAAAGAAAGAAAGAAAAAAGCAAAGAAGCTGGTAATCCTTAAAATGAACAATCAGCGAACTAAGCAAAACAAAAACAAAAACAAAAACCCTCCCCCCAAATAAACATCCCAAACAAAAATGCATAGAAATTCATGAGCTTCTAGAACACAGATCCCTTTATCTAAGGTAATTATTATAGTAACTACTAGGAAGTCGTCACACATTGGCTGATTTCCAGCTCTAGTAGGTAGGAATGTGGCCTTTGTTCTTTTCCGAATCTTGTTGGATTCATTACCGAGCCGGTTGCTAGGGTTGTTTCTACACTTCAGTGAATCTCAGTTACCTGTTCCCAGAGCCATCATTCTGAAATCTTTTGTCTTCCTCTCCTACTTGGTAGAACTCTTGCTGTTGTCTTTTTAAGTTCTGAACGTTTAACAGTTTGTCTCCTCAGCCTTTGTCCCTAGCTAAGTTCTTTTGTCTGGGTTGAAGTGCACCCTTCAACTTTTGTATCCTTCTCCAGGTTCCTGGGGACATGTTAGTACTCCCTCAAAATAAGGCTTTGTAGAATTTGAACCATTGCAATTGTAAAGATGTCTAAACCATTTAGCCACGATAATAGACCATCAAAAAATAGGAACATCCACAGCCCTATCAAAACATATTGTCTTCGCCCTGACATAAATCCTTCATTTTGCATCTAAAAGTCGCTTCCTTTCCTTTTCTTTTCCAATCTTTAGAGTTTTAGAGAACAGCTGATTACCATAATCAAAATGGTATCTTTTCGAAGGTCTAAGAGAACATTATTGAGCTATTGACTCTCATGTTTTCTCAAAGTTAAAAAAAAAAAAAAAACCACAAATCCTTTTTTATTTAAAAGTCCCTTGGCAATTTCTCATAAATTCTCTGAACATGTTAGTGCTTAAGTTTTACACTGTTTGAAGGCGAGGCTCCTCCGTAGATGGAAGCAGTGAGTCTGTGTGGGCCACACTAGGCAGCGTGGTGAGAGGAGGCACGTGGTTTGCTTCGGGCTGTGCCCGGCCCCAGCTGCTCTGCCTGGTCTCAGGGGCTGCTTCTTTCTCCTCCTTTCCTCCCTACCTGCAGGAGACATGTCATGTCTGTACTTCTTTCCTGGTTCTGCTCATATTTGTTTGGCTATGCTTTGGCTGCAGTTATCTCACTTCCTCCTGTCCAATTTTTCATCTGCAAAATGAAGGGGAGACCGTAACATTGTTTTTGTTAATTTTGTATTTTCTAAAAACCCTACTGAAACATTATAGCTCATCAGCAGAAGCTCAACAGAAACCTTATAGATTTTATTGATGTGTTTGGCGCAGTTCTCCAGCTTGTTGATCAAAGGTTGAGGAAATATAAATTTCATTCTGGAGCAAATGACAAGTAGGTCTAGTAATTCATTTCAACGCATGTTAACCCATGTTAACACCTAAACAGTCAGGGTGTGTCCCATGCTCATCATGATGCCAGCAGAGGTAGGTAGTACAAAAATAACTTAGGTTTTTTTTATCATTGTACCCTTCATAGTGCTTTAAGTTCTTCTGTACTCAAAATTTTCATATCTTTAGAACTATATTGGTGTACTCCATAGAAGGAGAACAAGAAAATGTGTCATAAGGCTCCAAAGCATACACGAATAATTGAAGGGTCTACAAACTGCCATCACTCCACGTATTTTAACATAATTGGTTTTCTTTATAAACCAATGCTTTTATTTCATGAGTTTTAAAACGTTATATCGTATCAAGGGGTTCCTGGGCTTCACTAGACTGCCAGAGGGGTCCATGGCACAAAAAATGATTAAGAACCCTGAGGGTAGCCCCCTCAAATGCATACTTTTCTATTTACAGTGTTCTTAACCTTGCAGAAGGCTGAGGTTCTTGCTCATTTCAAAAGTGAATTGCCATTCGTAGTATCTAGAAGCACATTTCTAAAACTTCTTATGACCCGAGAAAAGAATGGTGAGCCTGAATTCCTATCACATGTCACACAATCCAGGACTTGTAGAGTGCTGGTCCCATGGTTAGTGGTTTAACTTTGCAATAACACCTGAAACAGGTGACTAGACAGCTTCTCTGAGCTGCCTCAATTCCTGCGATAATATTTTCCCATCAATTTGTTCCATTTAGAGATCATAATAAACATTCTGTATTTTAAACTACATGATCAACCTCACTGGCTGCCTAAAATAGTTACTGTGCTAGTTGAAAAGCAAAGCAAGCCCCGAATGCTGATAACTTCATCCAGTAATAAAATGACCCTCATGGAACATTTAAGCCAGTCTGATGATTTTCCAGGGGCTTTTCCCTGAGCTGTTTACCTCAGAGAAAAGATAAGGCTTTGGCAATCTTCAGCATGTCATGAAGAAAGGCAGCAATTAAAGAGGGAGTGGAACCCTCAACAGAGCACAAATACTCCCTAGGGGAGCATGTTTGCAAAATGGCCAGTCTGGAAAGAGAAAGCTGTAGAAGGAAAGCTGTTCCCAAAACACACTTCCTTCCCCAGCATTTTGTGCTGCATTGCTGGTTATATTTACAAAGTGTTAACACTGAGTGTATCACCATTATCAGTTTCTTTTCAGTAGAAGGCAGAACACTATATTCTACATTTTCTGAAGGTGAACAGCATATATTTATCACCTGTCAATGTTATTCCATAATGGTCTGAGTGGGAAGAGGCATTTTTTACACAATCTGTCTAACCTTTGTCAGTAAACAACTTAAAATTATGATTCAAGCCTAGAAAATTATCAAAGATGAAAGCTACTTTTTAAAAGCCTTATTGGACCAGTCACAGGGAGAAATTTAGTTGTTCGTTTCCCTCAAATTTATATCTTGAGTTTTCTCTATGCTACCAAACAATAACTTGGCAACTTAAAATTTTGGCCAAACTAAAATTTATAGATATGTCCTTTTAGTTTTGGTTATATTTTCTTTTTAGCTCTAGTGTGTGGTGAGCGGGCGGGGGCGGGGGGTGGTGGGGGGAGGATGCCAGTTGGGTATAAAGAAAGAGAACCTGGTTGAAGGTGAAGAGATATGTCTGGTTGTTTCCCTAACTGGGTAAACCTGGCCAGGTTTCTTTACATCTTTAGGCCTCAGCTTACAAATGTGTACAGTGAAGTCCTTTCTTCATTGGTGATTATGAATATTTCCTCCAACTCCAAAATGTCTTGACCTTAAAATAGAGCCCGAACTTGTTTTTGGCCCCCAAGAGGTGAAACGGTGGAAAATAACAGCAAACCTGAATGGGGAAGGAACAAAAACTAGAAAACTGGCTGGGAGTGAGGAGACATTCTTGTTGTGTTTGTAATGCGGCGTGGGAAACTGGGCTGGCCAGTTTTCTTACCTGGATTAGTACTTGCCAAGTGTAGAGTGGTAAAAGAAATGACATTATGCACTGTTTTATTTATACAGTATGTTTGTGTGTGGGGGGGGTAGGTGGTGGGAGTGGGTGTTTTAAATAATCAGAGGAGGGAGGGAGGGTGCTCTGTCTTGAGGGTGCTTGCTCGCTCCTTTGTTACCTCCACAATCCTCGTTGGGGTGCGTAGCACACACATTTGACTTCTCTAGCTGGTTGTGTCCCTCCCTCCTCAAGCTCCACTTTCCTCGGTTCATCACTGTAGGCTTCTGTGTTGAGCTGCTGTGTTTATGTTATTGAAGTGTGTTAGGGGCTGAATTATGAACCCCAACCCCTGGGACCTCAGAGTGTGAGTGTATCTGCAGACAGGCTCTTTACAGAGGTGATGAAGTTAAACTGAGGCTGGGAGGGTGGGCCTTTCTCCAGTCTGACTGGTGTCCTGGTATGAAGAGAGGATTAGAACACAGAGCCCCCAGGGGCACCTGTGCACAGGGGACAGAGCCAGTGAGGACACAGTGAGAAGGCAGGAAGCTGCACACCAAGGACAGAGGCCTTGGAACAACACAAACCTGCGGCACTGGCACTTTGATCTTGGACTTCCAACCTCCAGACTGTGAGAAAATAAATTTCTGTTGTTTAAGTCACCAAGTCTGTGGTATTTTGTTATGGCAACCCTAGCAAACTAATACCAAATGCCACTTTCCTCATGCCACCTCTCCGCTGAGGCTCTCTAATGACTCTATTGCTTGTTGTTTAATGTTTTACAATCTCTGCATGTCCTTTAGGGTCTTTGGTAGCGTGAAAAAATGACATAGAAAGAAAGAGGATTCTAAGGCCTTCTCAGTTCCCGTTAACCCAGAGGACCTGGGAAGTTTCTTATGCTTCCAGAGAGACAGTTATTCTCTTGTATTAATAGAGCCTGGGTGTGGGAGTCTGCCTTTAGTTTGAGTTGTCCATTAGACAAATCACTTAACCTTTCCACACCTGTTTTTGTTTTTAAATCACAAAATAGGAGATAATAATTCCTATTTTGTTATAAAAATTAAAGAGATGGTGTGCATATATGTGTTTCACTTAACAAAGCACCTGGTACCTGGGAAATGTTTAACAAGTGTGAATTTTAAAAATTAAGTATTCAAATCAGCAGTTGCTAAGATATCTTCCAGTTTATCCTTCTGAGTTCTACGCACGGGCTCTACTTCCCTTTGATTATTTCTCAACACAAGACTTCATCTCTGACATGGCCAGCTTTCCCTGGTACGCTATGCAAATTCTCAATCTTGTTTATTCACCCTTTAGTCAGTAGCAATCGAGTGATCACTCTGGGTCCAGTAGGAATACCGGGAGAAGACAGAACTTCCCTGATGTCACTCCCAGCTAGGGGAGACAGACCCCGTGCGTAGCGGTAATCGAGGCTATAACACTGTGGTAGAGAAGTCAAGAAGTACAAGGGTCCCGACCTAGTAGACAGGTTAAGAGATGACTTACGTTAGAGAGTGAATTTATGCAGAACCCCAAATGACAGGCAGACATTATCCTGCAGGGAAGGTGGGGAAGGGAGAAGCAGCAGTGAGAGTGAGGTGGGGTGAAGCTTCTCCAACATTCCTGACCCTTTCCTGGAGGAAATGTTTCCATTTTCCCTTTTCAGACATCTAACTAAGCCCTTTCACATTTTCAAATATCAGCTCAGCTATTTACCAGTTTTCTGAAGCCTTTTCTACATTAAACCACTGGAAACTCTCCCTTCTCTGAAACTCTAGTAGGTATTCCATAAATATTTGTCTATTTAAATAATGAGCTTTCAATAATACAAATTTGAGATATTCATAAGCAGTGTTAGAGACCTAGGAATAAAAATGGAGACGAAAAACTAATTCAAAAGGAATAGTATGGACAGGACTCGTACGGCACCAGGCGTCTCACTATGGGATATGGTAGCAGGTTCTACACCACTGGGTTCTTGGCTCAAGAAACAGGCCTAGTTAATTAATGTGTGTCTTTGTGTCTGGAGGCATGCTTTCATATTGTCTTGGGAGCAGGGAAGTTCTCTTATCAGGTTTTCTATAGTAAACTGAGAATATGTCTTGCAATATAAAGCAGCTCATTTACCTGTCTTAATTCCGATTGTTTCTTCATTTCTTTGTGTGGGTGATATCAAAGTCTTTGCTTAGCCTGGGTTTAAAAAATAAGCACCAGAAAGTTAATTTAGAATTTAAAACTTGAGTAATGCTTTAGTTTTATATATCTGTATAAGATTGGCAGTGATGGAAACATAACAACACACTGCTCCTTTTTGGTTTTAGAATATGTTTCTATATCCAGCAGAATGGAGACAGCTTTGAATTTGGCAGCAGACAAGTATCCCAATGTTTTTTATTTTGTTAAATTCGAATGGATCAGAAACAGCAGTATTTCTTTATTTCTATTAAAAACTCATTTGCTGAGTGTGAAAAAGTACATAGTCTTTATAAAAGGTGCTCAATGAATTTGGCTACTTGATTTCTTAGAAACTTCCATAGAGCTAAATGAATCACATCAGGTTGAGGCAGTTTGGGGGAAAGTATTAATATCAGTTTTATAAACAACAATAAATGGGTACTTTGTATATTTATGGCCTGCTAGGTACTGTGCTTCGTGATTTATATATATTTTCTCCTTTCATCCTTCCACTGACTTTGTGAGGAATAGGGGCCCCTTTCCCCAGTTACAGATAAGGAAACTGAAGATCAAGATCCTGCAGATAAAGGAGGAGACAGGCTTGAACTTAGATCAGTCTGGCTCCAGTTGAGACACTGTCACTACTTAAATGCTGAACCTGTTATTAAATGTTACCTACTCTGCTCTACACAATGAAACGGAGGGGAAGAAAAAAGTATCCTTTGTGTTCCTATCCTTTCCTCCAGATGCCACAACCCTAGTAATAACCCCTTCTTTTCCTCTTGTCCTATCATGCTTTGCAGAGAGAGAGAAGTGACAAAACGCTCTCGTCTGGGTTTTGGTTCTGTTCGCTTTTCCTGAGAAGGCCAACTTGCCCTGACAACATGACTCAAAAGGATCTTGGACAAACCACTCGCTATTAAGCATTCATTGAAAGCCAACAGTTGCATCGCATAGGCGAGTGTGTGTTGAAAAAACAGCCAAATTTCCCTCTTACTGATGTTAAGGAAGGAAGTTTCTAATTATAGGACATGAAAACAAAAAGGGAAAGAAAGAAAAAAGAAACTGCGAGCTTCACATCTCTTCTTTCAGACATAGAAGACTGTATACACTCACCAAGAGTGGTTATTTAGCATAGTTATAAGAAAAAAAAAAACCCAAAACCTGCTATTTTGTGAGTATTCATAATACTGGTTGTGCAACCTAGTTGCAGTAAGATTTCCAGGACTGAGCCAATTGTGGGAGGAAAACCATTTTCCTAGTGTTTCATGTAGCTAGTTGGACAGAAATGCCTGAATTTCACAGAAGCTTGAAATATCTGCTGCCAGTATTAACAATTACAGGGAGAAAAAAGGATGGATGGGTGCCTATTCCTAACTGGAATTGAAAATGCAATCACTGTCTGACAATAATAACCAGTGATTTTGTCCTAAAGAAAGTGAACTTATGCCAGTGTTTTCTCCATAGGACTGCTTTGTTGCTTCCTTTGAACATAACTTTGGAATAAAAAGTATACATATAAATTAGACCTGCCCATGTGTATTAAATGTTTTAAAAGAAACTTTTTAATTTTGAAATAATTTAAGATAAGAAATTGTAAAAATATTACAGTTCCCATATATCCTTCACTTAGCTTTCCCTAATGTATTAATGTAATACTATCTTACAAAACCATAGCACATTACCAAAACCAAGAAACTGACATGGATGCTATTAATCAAACTATAGACTTTATTTGAATTTCAACAGTCTTTTGTATGTATTTGATTTTATCCAGTCTGACAACCTTTGCCTTTTCATTGGTGTGTTAACTCACTCACATTTAATGTTATTAAACTGTATGGTTGGATTTCCATCTGATGTTTTGCTCTGTTTTCTAAATGTCTCTTTTCTCTTTTCCTCCTCTTTTCCTTATATTAAATAGATATTTTCTAGTGGTCCATTTTAATTCCTTTGTTGATATTGTAATTATATTTTTGAGTGATTTTCTTAGTGGTTGCTCTAGGAATCAAACTATGTACTTTAATTTGGTACAATCTACTTCATATCAATAATAACTTGATTCTAGTAAAGTACAGAAACTTTGCTCCAATATAGTTCCAATCCCTTTCTACTCCTTTGTGCTGTTATTGTCATCTGCATTATGTCCGTGTATGTTGTAAACCCAGTAATACGGTATTGTAATTTATTGCTTTATAAATTCTATATCTTTTAAAGAACTTTAGAGAAGAAAAGAAAATGTTTATAGAATAATTTATATTAACCTACATATTTACTATTTCTGGTCTTCATTTCTTCCTATAGATTCAATTATCTTCCAGTGTCATTTCCGTGCTCCAGTATAGTTCCATTCCTCCTTCTCCTTTTGTGCTGTTTTTTCATATATATATATATATCACATCTTTAAATAAGCACAATAAAATTTTATAATTATTTTCTTATGCAATTGACTTATACATCAGTTGAAAGAAGAAAAAAGAATATGTATGTTACATCTATTATGTATCTACACACATTATCTCTTAACATTGTCTATATACTTACCTTTATTGGTGTTTTCTCTTTCTTTATGTGGATTTTGCTTACTATGTGGTGTCACTTCCTTTCAGCCTGAAGAACTTTCTTTACTATTTCTTATAATGCTTGTCTCACAGCAACAAATTCTTTGTTTTTATTGATGTGACAATGTCTTTATTTCTCCTTCAATTTTAAAGGCTAGTTTTGCTGGATGTAGTATTGCTTTACAGT
Organism: Varecia variegata; assembly: GCA_028533085.1. NCBI lineage: Eukaryota > Metazoa > Chordata > Mammalia > Primates > Lemuridae > Varecia > Varecia variegata. Next base: position 5,560,985 of record CM052450.1, on the reverse strand, counting down.
TTTATTCTTTCAGCACTTTAAATATGCAATCCCACTCCCTTGGGCTCGGATGAGAAGTCGTCTGTTAATGTTATTTTGGTTGTCTTGTGTGCGATGAGCCATCATTCTCTTGCAGCTCTTAAGATTTTCTTTGTGGTCTTCATTTTACAACAGATGGGCTATGATGTGTCTAGGTGTAGATCTCTCTGTAGTCATCCCACTTGGAATTGATTGAGCTTCTTTGATGTATTTTTAATCAAATTTTGGATATTTTTAGCCATTATTTCTTTAATTTTTTTTCTCCTCTTTTTTCTTCCTCCTCTCCTTCTGGGATTCTAGTCTCTGAGACTCTGTTCATTTTTCTTCATTCTTTTTTTTCTTTCTGTTCTTCAGATTGAATAATCTCTATTGCTGTTATCTGTACATCCACTGATTCTTCTGCCAGCTAAAATATGCTGTTGATTCCCTCTAGTTAATTTTTCATCTCAATTACTGAGCTTTTAACTCCAGACTTTCTATTTTGTTCTTTTTTCTCTTTATTGATATCTCTTTATTGGTATACTATATTTGATATGTTTTTGTGTCATACTTCCTTTGATTTTTTGAAAGCATGGTTTCCTTTAGTGCTTTGAACATATGCATAATAGATGCTTTGAAATATGTTCTTCATCTGGAATGCCTCAGAGACAGTTCCTGTTGGCTGCTTTTTTCCTGCATATGCCTCACACTTTTCTGTTTTGTTGTTGTTTTTGAAAACTGAAAATTTTAGATTATATATTAGTTATAAATTTTATATTGTGGTAATTTTGGGTTTTGACCTTTCCTTTGGGAAAGTTATTGTTGCTGTTTTTTTCTTTTAATGACTTTCTTCAACTTGTTCTCAGGGACCTTCCACTGTAGTGTTCAGCTTCTGATGTGTGTACTCACTTGTTTTTTGTTTGTTTGTTGGTTTTTATTCTTGTTTTTATGTTTAAGCCTAGTTTCCTAATGGTCGTACCTGGGTCAGCATAGCTTAGGCTACAGACCAAAAGTTTTACTTAAGCACCTTAAGTGAGTGTGTCTTCCACTCTGCCATTTCACTGCATATGGATCTTAGGGAATGCTTTCAACATTGAGGGAGTTTATAAGTCCTCTCTGGTTTTTACTTTCTGCATTCCTGAAATGCATGTGTGTATAAATCACATTTATACACAGCCTTCCAGACCAACAGGAATAAGTGAGGCCTTAGCAAGGCTCTCTGTGCTTGTCTCTTTTTCTAGATCTCTCTTTTAAATTTTTGGCTGGTCTGCTTTTTTGTTGCTTGTGCCAACCAACATGGACCCAATGGTAGCATTCAACTTCCCTGATTGCTTGCCACTGTGATCTCTATTTGACAGCACCCTCTGGCATGGAATTTTCCATGCTGTGCTCCACATATAGTTATCTTCCACTCAAACCAGCCAGGCAGCAGAGACACAAATCCTCAGGGCTGCCCTGCCTTCCCAGTTGGAACTTCCATGCTGTGGAACTGGGGCAGGTAGAAGAAACTCCTTGCTAAAATGTCACAGGCGCTCATTGTTCTTACTGAGACTTAGTAGATTTTTAAAAAAATAAATGCTTTTCATTTGTTGTAAGTCCCTTTGGTTAGTTTTCAGACTTGTAAAGGGTTGTTTGTGATAATTCTGCCCAGTTTTTCAGTGCTTTTTGGGAAGAAAATTTCCAAAGTTCCTCATTCTGCCATTTGGAAAGTTGGTCCTCTTAGGTATTGTACTTTCAAGTGGAAGCTTTGACCAAGACCCTAAAAATATAAAATACTCAAATGGCATGTGAAACAGCCTACCCTTTATGTTTTTAAACAAGCAGATGAACAAGAAGATTATATAAATCTAAGTCTTACCTACTTCACAGTTATTAAAACATTGAAATAGTAGAGATGTGAGGAGGGATTTGGAAGAGTTTTGTCGCTGTTGCTTATTTGTTTGCTTGTTTTGGAGACCACTGTTGTGAGGACGGCCCCTCTTCTTTTGAGGACGAGATCTGGGAGGAATGTGCCTTGTAATCCCCAATCAAGAGAGCAGCCTTTATGTCCACTCAGAAAGCTCATCAGAGGGTTGAATATTTGTCTCCCGCAGTAGGCTCGTGTCTAGTCATGCTTCGGAAATATAAAGGGACATGGGTAGCAGAACAGAGAGTTTGATTTGGGAAGTCATTGCATTCTCAGAGTCTGTTGAAAGAAAGAAAACACGAGTATTTTCCGTGGACTAAAGAGAACCCTGGGAAGAGGCCTTAAATCGCATACAAGGGGTTTTCCTGGAGAAGTGAAAGAACCTCAGAAAAAGAAAACTGGAAGTGGACCACTGGGTGCATTGGGGCTATAGAAGAAATCACAGGTTCTCAGCTAGAATAGAGACACGTTTGCACATGTCAGGGGACACAGGGAAGAACTCTCAAAAATAAAGAATCTCAGAAGAATTCACAGAAAGCATTCATGAAAGAAAGACTCACCTTTAATTTGTACCAGGCCCAGAGATCACAAAGTCAGCTTATAAAAGTACCAGTGAAGTAATAGCTTTCTTGCCTTCCTTATGTCTCCCGCTTCATTTTTCTCTAACGATGAGAGGTTAAAAACCAGAGTTATGGAGCTTAGAGAGCATTAGACTCCAGGCAGGGGACGAG
>CM052450.1:5533809-5557851 GCA_028533085.1 Varecia variegata | reverse complement strand
GAAGAAGCCAATGACTTCACTCTTTTCTTTCTGTAACAGCCTCTGGCTTGGGTAGGAGAGAGACTTCGACCCTAAATGGACCAGCATTTCAATTTCTAAATTCTTCTTCTTTTCTTTTTATATCCAAGAGTTAACATAGAATTTGTGAGACTGAGTGAGGTTTCATCAAGGCAGGAGGAGGGTTATCCCTAAAGGGAATTAAAGAACAAAAGAAATTTGCTCTAAGATTAAATGCCATGACTCATGTTTGTTTAATGCCTAGTTATCTTCTAGTTCCTAACCTAGTGGTTTTTCACACACGCACATGTGCATGCAGGCAAGAGACACACACACACAGAGAGAAAGAGAGTGAGAGAGAACAAGCTAGACCGCAGTTAGCTATCTTAACCATATTTCTTGCTTTTGGCTTTTATACCAGGGGAGTCGAAATCCAAGTCTTGCTGTAGGATGGCACGGTGGCTAATAGCTAGACGGCGAACAAAGTGGTTGTGAATAAAGTCACTGGAAATGAGAAGAGGAACTAAAGTTGCTGACACCAAACTTTGGGCCCCAGAAACAGATTTCCTCTAAACATTTGTGTACTAATCTCACTTGTTCTGGAATTTCACTTGTTCTGCTTTTTTCCCCCCTTTATAAGTAGAGATTGCTATTTAACATCCTTTGCCATTAAGAAGAGTTAGGAATAAAAAAGAAGGACATCAAAAGAGAGTGTAGCACTATTCTGTGAATTTCCTTCATGCATAAACCTGCGTTACTTTGAGTACTATCATCCATGCGTCCATCCGTCCATCCATTCACTGAACAAATCTTTATCCTGAGCCTACTACGTACGTCAGGCTCTGTGCTAGGCACTAAGGATAACTCCGTGAACAAGACAAATACGGTCTCTGCCTTTATGCGTCTTTAGTTCTCTCGGGGACGGCAGACACCGTGTAAGTGGAGTGAAGGGCGTGAAGGAGGCGTCCAGCGTGCCAGTGGAGCCAGTCGTAGGTACCAAACGTGCTCCGAAGGTCCCGGAAGGCTTCATTGTGGATGTGACATTTAAACTGCGCCCTGAAGAACGGGGCAGATTTATAGCTGGTGGAACAGGAGTTCCCTACAAGGCCCCACGTGATCTTGCCCCTGCCTGTGTCCCCAACTTCACCGTGAGTGAGCCATGTTCTGTTTGCTCACCAGTCGCCAGACACCTCTTTTCTCAGGTCCTCCAATCACCCTGTATGGCTCACTCCTTTTAGTGCCCAGCCTCAACTTGCTCTTTGTTTCTGTCTTTTGCTTCTCTCCATCATTTTATACAACTCAGTTTCTAATTGTTTCATTTATGTCTTGGATTCCTTGTTTTCTGATTGTCCTTGAGAAATGCAAGCTCCAAGAGGGAAGGGGGTGTGTCTAACTCATCGCTTTTGCCCCTCCGGTCCCTGGAACAATGCATGACACATAGTTATGCCTTCAGTGTTTGTTACTAAATGGATGAATAGAAGGGGTGTGTTACAGCCCTGAGTGGGAGGGAGCTGGACACATGTGAAGGAAGGAAAAGAACCAGCGTGGCTGTAGCATGGAATGAAAAAGGAGAGCAGTGGGATGAGCTGGGGATGTGAATAGAAATCCAGTCTTACAGACTTTAAGACCAGTATTTTTCAGATTGCTATTAGTGAGTCAAGAAATCAATTCAGTGGGCTGCTACCAGCATTTAAACAAATGAAAGAGACTAAAAGTCAGGCCACAGGATACTCAGTAAAAGTATTGCATCCAACTTGCTTCCATAGTTTACATATATGTGTGTGTATCTATTTGTGTATAATATTGGGGTGCAAAAAGGTTTTCCTGCTTTAGTTTGTAGTAAATAGGTATAAAATCCACAGTTGTAGGTCATATTAAGGATTTCTGATTTTTTACTAAGGGAATGGGAACTCACTGAAAATATTTTCACAGAAGAGTAAGTTTCAAGATTCCTTTCCAACTGGAGACATTAAGCATAGAAAGGGCTACTTCTTTTAGCAACTTGTGTGCATGAAGAATCAGGCTAGGCTGCATTTATCACCACCCTGGACTACTTCATTTCTTAAAGGCAGGAGCTAGGCTTTATTTGGCATTGCGGTCCCAGTGCCTAGCATACACTAGGCAGACAGAAAAGACATGTTTTTTGAATGAATGAAAATATTGTATAAAGCTACTGTTTGTGAATCAAGTGGCTTAGAACCCAGCAGATGCTCGTCTGCTATGCCACTGCCATTATTACTGCGTGTAACACAGTAAACTTTGGTGAGAATAACAACCAGATTAATAACAAATTATTATATAATGATTATTATATTATTAATAATATATGACAATTATGATATATAACAATTATATTACACATATAATAATCATATTATAATAGTTATATAATAATATTTTTACTAATTAATAATTATTTTTATTAATTAATGATATGATTAATAACTACCTGTTTGCTTTTTGAAGTTCCACTATGGAGAGTGTCAAGTGTAAAGTCTATAGGGCCACAAAGTTTCATAGCTCACACTTGTCTGGTTCATCATTTGCTGCCAGGCACCTTGCATAGTGCCAGGTATATTGTAGGAATTTGTTAAAGACAAATTCATCAAAATTTCCTGATATTCTACAGTTGCAACAATAATCACAACAGATAGTACATATTTCAAATGAATATATAATGTCATTAGTAATCAAGCTATGTAATCTTTATCTTAAGAGGAAAACTTATATGCGTTGAGTATCTATTATGGGCTAGGTACATTTCACAGCAGTGCTATTCCGATTTATGAGAGTGTAACCTGGGTCTTATAATGTGAAACTGGAACTTGGAGTAAAGCTTTTCTGATCCCATATACAATGGTATTTTTACCAAATGATGCTGCTTCAGTAAAGAAAATAATATGATTTTCCTTCAGGCGTTAAATCCTTGATAGCAGTGGCCTCACATTGCCCTACAACTGCGTGGATGTTTCAGCTTCTGGGGAGAGGCCCTGTCTCTCAGGAAATACGACTGCAGCAGTTTAAAGGCCTCATCCTCGGGGGCCCAGGAGCTTTATGTGGTGTATTGTATGCTTGGAAGGATTTATATTAAGAAATTATGTCATTTCTGAGGGGTAATGATATAAGGGACATAGGTTGGTTAGGGTGAGAATGAGACAGGAGAATTTTTACGCTGTATCATCCATGAAAATATATTCCACCAGCAGCTGTAAAGTATTAACTGTATTCTGACTTGGGAACTGATGTAGCCATACCTTGAATTTAATCAGCGTAAAAACTTCAGCAATACCTGTAGAGTAAGTCATTGCTCATCATTTTAAATGAGATGTAAATAGAAATAGCTCAGAAAATGCTGATAATGAGAAGTGCTAAATAGTTAGGATCATACCACCTGATATAAATGTATATTTCTTATATCAGAAATTCAAATACAAATACCAGAGTCACAAGTTACTCCATTGTAGTTTTGTCTGTATCTTTTTATTATGTCATTTCTTCAATATAAAATGTAGTTTCACCAGTACTTAGAGCCTAATCAAAGGCACTGTATAGTATAGTAGTAAGTGGATAATCATGTTTTTATGATGCATGGAATATGTAGATAATTAGGAAAAAATAATGAGAGGGAAAAGAGAAACTCATGTCAGTATTAATAGAGTAAGATGGTGTAGAAGAGATTAGCTAGAGGTGGGGATAATACAATTGACGGATAAATGGAAAGTGAACTTGTCTTGACTTGATTAAAATGCTTTAGTGGGCTCGAAAATTGTCCCTTCTACTTGTATAAATATATTCTCTCATTTATTCATTCACTTATTAATTCATTTAACAAATATGTATTAAGTGCCCACATGTGCCTACATAGGGGATGGGAATGGGAAGTTCACAATGCATAAAACACACAAAAAATCTGCCTTCGTGAAGTTTCTATTCTAATGAAGGGAGGCAAGATAGACAAACACAACAATAACTACATAGTAGATGTGAGGTGGCCATAAAACAAGAAAGCAGAGTTTCTACCAATTCTAAATAATATGGTCAGGGAAGGCTTAACTGGAAAGATGATATTGGAATAAAAACCTCAAAGTTACTGACTGTAACAGGCAGATCCAACCAGAAATGTGATAGCTGAGTGCGTTAGTCTGTTTTGTGCTGCTACAGCGAATACCACAGAATGGGTAATTTATAAAGAACAGAAATTTGTTAGCTCACATTTCTAGAAGCTGGGAAGTCTAAGGTCAAGGTGCTGGTAGGTTTGTTGTCTGGCGAGGACATTCCTTTCTTCCAAGATAGCCATCGTTCAGAGAGGAGGAAGGCTGGATCCAAAATATGGCAGAAGGTGGAAGGGCCAAAAGAGAGAACCCATTCCCGTGAGCCCTGTTCATAAAGGCATTAAACCTACCCATGAGTGAAGCCCCCATGGCCTAACCGTCTCTTAAAGACCCTACCTCCCCATACCATTCCATGGGCAATTGAACTTCAACATGAGTTTTAAAGGGACAAACATTCAAACCATAGCACTGAAGCCAGTGGTAATTGGCTAATGTTATCAGCAGCAAACTTTTCTGTTAGGTTTAAAATAAGCAAACGCAAAACGAAAACTATCGTAGTTTATTACGATAAAATCAGAATGATGGTTTGGTCTCATCTTGATTTAAAAAGCTGTATAAATTTTCAGCCTAATGAACATGCATGATGAGAAGATAAAAATAATCATGTTTTAGAGCTTCAGAAGTAAGTGATTGGGCCGGGCGCAGTGGCTCACGCCTGTAATCCTAGCACTCTGGGAGGCTGAGGTGGGAGGATTGCTTGAGGTCAGGAGTTTGAGACCAGCCTGAGCAAGAGCGAGACCCCGTCTCTACTAAAAATAGAAAGAAATGATCTGGACAGCTAAAAATATATAGAAAAAATTAGCCAGGCATGGTGGTGCATGCCTGTAGTCCCAGCTACTCGGGAGGCTGAGGCAGGAGGATTGCTTGAGCTCAGGAGTTTGAGGTTGCTGTGAGCTAGGCTGACGCCACGGCACTCTAGCCCGGGCAACAAAGTGAGACGCTGTCTCACAAAAAAAAAAAAAAAAAAAAAAAGAAGTAAGTGATTAATGTAAATAAATGTTTTACTTTAAAAACAGCTATTTTTTCTTCCTGATAAAAATGATGATGATTGAGGGACTATAATGAAGAAAAAATGAGATTCTATTTCCTATAATTTAAAAATAAGGGACTATAGGTGATTTTTACCTTTCTTATAACATTGGTTCCTATTTTTCACATTGAAAAATTATAAAGTGAGTTTAAAAAAACAAGGGCATATGAGGAGATCCCATTTTTGTAAAAAGAAAAAACCCCAAATTCAACTTCTCTTTTTCCCTTTTACTCTAACTACATATATACGTATTGAAATAGCTTGGAAAGATACACATCAAAATGAAAATGGTGATTATACTTTACTCACATCAGCAGTTTGTGTTTGTGACAATGAGCATGAGTCATTTTTATGATTTTTTAAAAAGGTGATGTTTAAAAAGAAACAATCATTTAAAATTTAAAACATATTTGATTTATTCTGAAATACAAACATTTTAGAAGTTACATATTAAATATAAATATTAAAGGTATTTGAAAAGATTTTCCAAAGTGGATGTGACTTATAGAATGCTGAAATATGTGTGTGTTGCTTTATAAAGTTTCAAGGAAAAGATATAATGAAATGATGAAATAACAAGGATGTTCATTGAAGAGGTTTTTTTTTTTTTTAAATTTTAAGTAAAATGGAGTAACTGTAGAAGAAAAAAGGAAAGTATACAGAGTATTTTTCCATTAAAATATTTTCCTTTAACTGCTTCTAAAGTAAACTGGTACCTTACTTAGAATGCACAAACTTTTCTTTTAAAATGTCATTACTAAAGTTCAAATTCAGCATGAATGTATTTTTAAAACTCTCAACAAATAGCTAAGGTGAAAAATCTTCCTTTCTTATTGTGAATTTGTGTAATGTTGACCCAACTGAGAAACAATGACATGTGGCTTTTTACTTACAAACAGTATAAAATAATTTTAATTTTCCATAATTTCAATGCATTTCTCATAAAATACTTGGCAAGTGACAAAAAAAAAAAAACAAAAAAACTTTGCAGTTTCCTAATAATAACTCACAGAATAAATTTGAACAAATAAATACAGAAATTAAACAGTCTCATCAAAATATACTTACCCTTTCCCTAAGTTATGTGTGATGCCCGTTAATATACACAGTTAGGGAACTCAACCCATCTGGCTCCCTTGGGTAGACTTTTAACTTCCTATGTCCCAGGCATACTCATCATCACTTAAATCCTGGAACTGCATCCAAGAGGAAGCTTAACAATAGTGATTGTTTATTTTATAGGTTTTAAAGAAGCTAGAGTGCCAGAGAAGATCTTTGAAGTGTGAAAAGCCTTCCTGTAATTGAAACCAAAATGTCATTTATAGATCCTTATCAGCACATTATAGTAAGTCATTTACTGTTTCTGGATTCTTTCTGGGAGTGGGGAAGATGTGTTTCTGTGCATTGCCGGTGTTGGTAGTAAAATGAAACTCTATGACAATCCCTATAATAACTTTGTTTTACATTTTATTTGTTTTTTATTGATATAACCTCTTCCAGTTTCTTTGGTTAGGGTATGTATCCTTTTACTTTCAACCTATATTTTCCTTATATTTAAAATGTGCTACTTGTAAAAAGCATATAATCAGGTTTTTTAAAAAAATTGTATTACATAGTCTTCATTTTCTGAACCAGTATCCTGTTTTCGTTTCACAGTTATGGATTTCTAAATTAGGTTCTTTTAAATTGCTTTTTCATATGAATGAACTGTTTCTCTATCTTATGTACATATTCATTTTTGTTTCTGACCCCATCACCTCAAGAGAGGTGGGTAGTTTCTGTAACTCTCAGAGAATTTAATCAAAGTGTTCCTTCTCAAACTTAACATGGAGTCTGACATTTGGAACTGAGAAGAATGAAGATAAGGTTACATGTAGGCTTTCAATTCATTCTACCTCTAAATCCGTTTCAATTTTTTACTGAGCACTTATCACCATTTATTGAAAGCCACTGTGTACCACTTGTCGATAGATGATATAAAGGTGAATCAAACAGACAGAGTCCCTGACTTGGTTGAGCTTATGTCTAGCAGAAAAGATGAATAATTTATTTATAATAATTACCATACAATAATTACCATAATGTAAAATAATGCAAGCCCATCATGTAAGGGTTCTGATAAGAGACAATGAAGATTACTCTGGGAGTATGAGACAGGAATAATCAATAATAGGAATCCTTGTGGGAAGAATTCTTAGAGGAAGTGACATGTAGACATAGACCTGAAGATTTAGTTACTCAGGTCAAGAAAGAGAAAATGACTTTTCTGGATCAGGGGAAAAAAGGCATATGTGAAGTAGTCTGCAAGTGAGAAAGTACATGATTTAAGGAAAGGAAGAAGTTCAGTATGGTTGCAGCACAATACATTTCAAAGAACATTGTTGTTTGGAATGACCACCACTGTCCCGCCTAACCTGGCCAGGCCTTATCACCGACTGCTGTGTGGTCCCCAGGTGTCCCTTGTCAGATGACCTGTGAACTGGCCATTCAGTTTCTCCTTTTAACACAGCAGAGTTTATTTAAAAATCAGACTGGATATCTTAAGCCTCAGAACTGGCACTTTTTCTTGCAGATTTTGTTAACGACAGCAAAATATTTAGGCTAAACTAAGTACTTAGGTAACATTTTAATCTGATAAAGCATGAAAAAAACCCCACATATTTGTATCACATTTTTCTTCACCTTCTCCAACATCAGACTCAGACACTCAATTAGTATTCCAATGTTTAGCACTTTTAAATGAAGAGATCTTAAGAGCTTTGTACTTTTTTTCATCATTCTTGTTCTTGCTCTATGTATGTAAGAAAAAGAACTGTGGATGCACATGTATGTGTGTGAATTGCTTAGTGACAAAATGCCCTGCTCCGGTTTTCACAGAAGGCTATTTTTCAAATACGTAAGTGAACACACTCAACACAGAATAATGTTAGTGAGAAGGAAAGATGGGGGGAGATCAAGCCAGCTCGCTAGTAATGAGCAGATGGTGCCAAACAGGCTAACATAGCTTGGGCTGCCTCCAGGCACAGAACTCCGGGCTCATTCACACCACGCCTGTGATGCAGGAACATGCTAGGGGATCCCGTGGGCTGATGCAGCAATTTGCAGTCAACAAGCTCTTCTGCTTCCAGTCTTTTAAGAAGGTGGTAGAAAATAGAGTGATAAATACGTGACAGAATTTAGTTCCCCCATGTCTGGAGTTGTTGGGAGGTACATTTCAACCTTAAGCATATTTGTGCCTTCAGAATTCATTTAAGTTTTTTTTTTTTTTGACCAAGGAGACATCAGCAAATATAAAATATTTATAAAAATTTCCATCTTTTTACTCTGAAAATATGAGTCATATCCTTGAACTAAAAAAAAAAAAAAAATCAACTCCTCTTTCTTGCATCTATTAGCAGTGGAGGTGCACTGCTCACATTCACAGAAACTAAGGTGGTCTCCTTCTCGTTAGGACAGTCAACCACATGAATAGCCAGCATTATTTCCTGCTAAAATACAAGGGCTTTTCAAAAATATCATTGTAGGATGACTGGAAATTTTACCAAAAATATAGAAAGCTATTATTCCAGATTATTACAGTCACATAGGAAAAACCCACCACTGGAGAAGGAATCAAAGAACTAGTGTTCTAGTGGCAGTTCTAGTCTTACCGGTTACGTGGTCATAAGCACGTAGACTCTTGAGTTTTAGCTGCCTCATCTGGAAAACAAGGTAGGAACGATGCCTGCTGTGTCTGCCTCACAGACCTTTTTTTAAATAATAAATTGTTGTGTGTACATTATTCTTTTGAAACTCAATAAAGTAAAATATTTTCAGAAAAGTCAGATGCTGCTGCCGGGAAATCAGAAATATAAGAGTGATGAAACTTTTATTACCAAAGCACAGCACTGTGCATGAGTTGATAATGAGTTTTATGGCGAATAGTTTAATCTTTGTGAGCACTAACACCATCTAGAAAAGTGAAGAAGGGGAAGGCTAGCGTATTGGGATTTTCCAGAGAAACAGAACCAACAGGAGATATGAATGAATGAATGAGGAGGAGTTGGCTCACACGATTATGGAGGCTGAGAAGTCCCAGAGTCTGCTGTCTTGAGCTAGTAATGCAGTTTGGTCATGGTCTGAAGGCCTGAGCACCGGGGAAGCTAATGGTGTAATTCCCAGTCCCAGGGGAGGACGAGATGAGATGAGATGTCCCAGCTCAAACAGCGAGGCAGGAAAAAGGGAGTGACTTTCTCCTTCTGCCTTTTGTTCATTTCAGGTCCTCAGTAGATTGGCTCATGTCTGGCCACATTGATCAGGGCGATCCACTTCACCCGGCCCACCGATTCATGTGGAAACACTCTCACCGACACACACATGGCCCACTCAAGTTGATGCATAAAATTAATCGTCGCAGCTTGTGATAAGCGTCTGCCCTTTTCCCTGATACCAGCCATGCCCTGCCATAGGCCTCTCTTTGGAGGCAAAAGTGCACACATTGAAAGTTGTGTTCGTGTTTCTGCTCCTTTACCACAGAACATAGAAGTCCCTAGAAGGTCTCCAGGTTTATCTTTCAGTTCTCAAATTGCCATTTGGTTCTTTAAAAAATCTCAGCCAGTTTTTGTAGTTTGCAGTTCCATATAGTTGTATTTCAACCCGACATCTGTTTCCTTGAACACTGTGTGTACAATGTAGCTGGTGTATGGATGGGTTTGTTGTGGTGGCCGTGGGTTAATTCTGCTGGTTTGTCGTCTTGGTGTCATGCCTCCTGATGTTCCCAGTTATCTTTCATTGTGTGCTGAACATTATAATGAAAAATAGAAACAATCTTTTAGAGAGAACTTAATTTAGAAAGTAGCAGTTTAGGACAAATGGAATCCCAGTTGCAGGTTGGGTGTTTCTGAGCGGCTCGGATTACAATAACATGGGCTGCCAGTACTTGGAAGGGCTGTTCGCACTTAGTCCTGTGTTGCAGTCTTTGGAGTTTTCAACTGAAAACGGGAGTGTGGTTTACTAGGGTCCTCCTCCTTACAACACTCATAATCCCTCAAGACTGCTCTGCCTCTCGGCGCCCTCCCCCTCTGGATCAGCAGAGGCCCCCCGGGTGGTGACGCTGAGCTTACCTCTCTGGGCTGCTGTGCTCACCTTGATCTCTGCTCCCTGTCCTGGTAGTGGATGCTTTCCTATCTTGTTAGCTCTTTGTCACTTTCAGGAAAATGTTTATTTTTTAAAGCTTTATCCAGTTTTTAGTTATTTTCAGTGGGAGGTGGTCACCCAGGTTATTTAATCTGTTATTATCACAAATGGAATGCCCCAGTGACTTTTTTTGCACTCAGTGGTGCCTCCAGATAATCTTAAGAAGGTAGATAGATGATCAGCCCATTTCAAAAGATTCCCACAGATGATAAGGTCACCCCCCAAAGCTGACGTTCAGTATTGCTCTATGTGAAATTCTAATATTGCAGTCTGGATTTCTGCCAGGGGGCCCCTGAGAAATCCTATGTCATTGGCCAGACTGTTGATTCTTTCACCAATGGCAGTTCTTCCTACATCTGGAGTGTGGATCTTCACTGCTTAGTTACGTGAAATAAATAAAGGAAGGATTGCTCACTGCCAAAGGCTGTGTGATGACAGTAAGAGAAATCTAATTTTACTTGCTATAATATATATTATTTTACTTAAGCAAAGTAATACTAATATTACTATAATTATATTATGTTACTAATATATTATTAATATTAACATACATATTAATTTATATATAATTATACAATATTATATTATATGACATAATAATAGAAATAATAATGATTATAATGAAATATTGAAACCCTTACTTTTCTGTTCTTAGTCCTTTTTTGTTCCTCCTCCTGGAATTAGGAGAAGTGTTCTTAGTTCTTTATATATAGTCATGTAATTCACAGAAAAATCTTATGAAGCTGGTAATATTATGGTTACCATTTTACAGATAGGGAAACCAAGGCAGAAAACTGAGATAGAAAATGTCAGGTACATTATCGTAAGTGCCCTTCTGATTTGTGTCTGTGTCTTTTAGTTATGAAGTTTTCATTTAGTGCTTAATGAAAAGAACAAGTGGGGCAAAGAGGTTTTTAAGAAGTCCCTTAAATAAGGATAAAATACCCAAAATGGCATCTGTAAGCATTTCCATATTTTCCATATTGGGTCTACTAGTTGTAAGGTTCACATCTGAAAATCATCAGTGCAAAGACATCTTAGATCTGAAGGAACATGATACATCCTCTAGGCCAGTAATTCTAAGCCAAACAGATATGATTGCTTCCCAAAGTGTCTTTAAGACTGTGGGAAGATGTTCTAAATGCACATGCTACTTCATGTGTTCAAACGAGCGCCTCGAGGAAGGTGAAGGTGCACGGTCCTTCCCTAAGCCATTGTTACTCCGGGAGAGTATAGATTTTTTTCAGGAGTATCGAGGTGGGAAAAGGCTGACATTCAAACTTTTTTTGTGATGTTATGGCTATTTAATTACCATTGGACTAGAATCACTACTATAATTCAGGTGCTAGAGATTGCAGTGATTGTTTCATTTTAAGTATCTTGAAGATAAATTTATGGTGAATATATCATTAAATATTTTAGAACCAAGCTATAACCATCCAATATTTTCTGGTTTTCACTGCTGGAGCAGTGTCTGTAATCTTTTTTGCTTTTATGCATACCTCACTTTTTAAAATATTGTTTTTAATTGACACACAGTAATTGTACATATTTATGGGGTACAGTGTGATGTTTTGATAAATGTATACATTGTGTAATAATCAAATCAAGGTATTTAGCATATACATCACCTCATACATTTATAATTTCTTTGTGGTGAGAACATTCAAAATCCTCTCTACTAGCAATTTGGAAATATACAATTTAATATTGTTAACTATGGTCACCCTACTGTGCAATGGAACACCACAACTTATTCCTCCTTTCTAACTGTGACTTTGTACCCATTGACCAATCTGCCCCATCTGCCCCTCTTCCCTACCTTCCTCAGCCTCTGCTAAACACTATTCTCTCTACTTCTATGAGATCAGCTTCTTTAGATGCCCCATATGAGTGAGATAATGTGGTATTTATCTTTCTCTGCCTGGCTTATTTCACTTAACATAATGTCCTTCAGGTTCATCCATGTTGCCACAAATGACAGTATTTCATTCTCTTTTATGGCTGAATAGTATTCCATTATGTATATATACCACTTTCCTTTATTCATTCATCCATTGATAGACACTTAGGTTGATTCCAATTCTTGGCTACTGTGAATGGTGCTGCAATAAAGATGGAAGTGCAATCATCTCTTCAACATATTAATTTCATTTCCTTTGGCTAATTGGGGTGAGGTGATATCTCATTGTGGTTTTCATTTGCATTTCCCTGATGATAATGAGCATTTTTCATATACCTGTTGGCCATATATATGTCTTCTTTTGAGAAATGTGCATTCAGATCTGTTTTATAATCAGATTATTATTATTTTTTGCTATTGAGCTGTTCAAGTTCCTTATATATTCTGAATATCAGTTCCTATAATCTTGATTAAAATAGAACTTAAAGTGTTCTTACTACAGTGAAAAAATATATTTACTTTAAAGATAGATACATACATAATGAAATATATTGCAAAATTTGATGCATATACATATTGTGCAAGTGAAAAATTTCCTGTTCAAGGAGATAAGAATCTTAAGTCATATTTCTGAATATGATTTTCTTTTAATGGTGACTGCTAGAGCCAACAAGATTCTGTTGCCAGATTAGGTATTTAGAACATTAGGATAATTTGTGCACATGACCAACCCATGACTGAGAATTCTTAAAGCAAGTTTAGGTAGCTCTATAGACTATAAATAGATAATGCTGATCATTCTTTAAAAATGTGGGGGAATAACAGCACAATGTCTGTGCTTCTGAATTGTATTAGAATGAAACTTCATGCCAGGAAGTGAAACTAAAAATAAGTATCTTATTGAAAAAAGTATCATGATTTCTGAATGACATCAGTGCAGCAATATTTTTAAAATAATTTCTGAGATGTTTTAAATTGCCTTGTGCTGATTGTGTTGATTGTGAGTTCAGTAAGAAGATTTGGTAGTCTTCATCATACTACCAGTCTTTTAGTTTGGGTTAAAGTTAGGCAAAGTTAGCTTGCACAGAGAAAAACTATTTGCATGCAGAATCTATTTTCTTTTCCATCACACTTCTTTTATGATTGTTTTGTTGGTTCTTGACATGTAACAGGAGAATTTTAAACAGATTAGGAAAATCATCAAATTGATTTGGTACAAACTGGTTCTTTTTTCAATGCCAGGCATCTTAGTTACAGATACCAATATAATTCTTAGGAATGCATTTAATTACAGTAGCTGTTTTCCTAATGATTGGGAAATTATAATTGTGAAAAGAAAAAGGTCTTGGTTTTTCACAATGGAAAAGATTATGGATGAAGAAAGACACTCAAAGTAAAGTAACTCAAGACCTAAAGTCAAGGCTTAATCTTGGTGACTAAGTCCGTAGATTGAATTTGGTTTTGACATCTCAATTGAAATATGACATCTTTTTCTGCCAGCTGCTAATTAGCATTGTCCTGAGTCATTAGTTTCCCTTGGAGAACACTGGTTGTGGACTCAATAATATCATTTCCTCTGGCACTGTCCCTAAGACATAACCAAAAGTCTCCTATCCAAGTTGGAACCTCGCCCAGTCTGGTATTGGCCCGAGGAAACATGGCAAAGGATTTTCAAAGGACTATTTGGATAATCATTTATTGAAACCGAACATCTTTTTCCAAGAATATGTACTTATTTTATAAATACTCTTTTATTAATTTTTATAGCTCTTCGGAAGAGATGGGCACAAGTTTTGACATTTGTGCTTTGAGAATAATTTACAGCTGATCTGAATGCTTATGTTTCCAAAACTAATGTAAAAATAAAGAAATTGATCAATTTATTCTTATTTCTGTGAACAGTACAAGAGTACTTTAATCACTTTGGATAAGAAGCAGAATTGAAACTGATGAAAATAAAAGCAAACTAATAAGGAAAGCTGAAAAGGTGTGGAGAAAATAACCCAATTATTAGAAAGCCTTTATATCCACTACAGATATCATAGACTAGATTGTAACTATATATACTCTACAGTAAATGGAAATAGCTTTTATTACTATTAAATTTATTGGTATTGGTATTATATTATTATTGTCTGTGTGAAGGACACAATGTGTAAATAGTAAAGGCACTGGGATCGCAAAACTGGATTGTAATTAAAGTTTACTATTTACTCTCTATGAGTTACTGGGAAATTATTTGGTCTCTAATATTTTTATTTTCCTCATTTATAAGTATAAATAATAACAACATCTAATTTATTTTATTTTATTTTTTGAGTTTTTAAATTTTAGAATAGTACAGGGGTACAAATATTTTGGTTACATAAAGTGTATTTGTACCATTTGAGTCAAAGCTGTAAGTATGCTTATCTCCCAGAAGAAGTAACACCTATTTTATAGGGTTTTTGGGAAGATTAAATAAGAGTTGCATCTAGTGGAATGTGTAACATGTTCACACACAACAAGTCCTTATGTAATAATAACAACAACATCATCTTTTTGTACGTGTTATTAATAGACATTTGGCTTTGCGGCAAGTTTAAAATTCAAGTATTAAATAACAGATAAAAATATTGCTCATAATTTTTATATTACAAGGAAGTTTTTAGGTATTTGGAAATCCATGTGATACTAGAAGTTCTAGAATATGGAAAAAGAATATAGATTATTTGGGGAGAGAAGCATCTTTATATATGATATATTAATAATAATTATTATTGAGAAGGTCTCTTTAGTGGCAGAATGTCTCTCCATTTATTTAGTTCTTTAATTTCTTTCATCTGAGATTTGAAGGCTATTAATTATTGACTCAGTTTCTTTACTAGATATGGGCCTATTCAGATTGCCTATTTCTTCTTGTGTGAGTTTTGGTAGATTGTGACTTTCAAGGAATTGGTCCAGGTTATCAAATTTGGTCCAGGTTTCATTCAAGTTATCAAATTTGTAGACATAGAGTTATTCATAGTGTTTCTTTTATTATCCTTTTAGTATCCATGAGATCTGTAGTGATGTCCCCTATTTCATTTCTGATATTTATAGTTTGTTTCTTTTCTCTTTTTTTCTTAGTTAGCCTTGCTAGAGGCTTATTGATTTTATTGATTTTTTTTAAAGAAACAACTTTTGGTTTCATTAATTTTCTCTATGTTCTGTTTCTAATTTTATTGATTTCTGCTCCAATTTTTACTATTTTTCTTCTGCTTACCTTGGATTAAATTTGCTCTTCTTTTTCTAGTTTCCTAAGGTAAAAGCTTAGATGATTGATTTTAGATCTTTCTTTTCTAGTATATGAATCCAATTCTATAAGTGTCGCACTCAGCACTGCTTTTACTGGATTCTACAAATTTTGATATGTTGTATTTTCATTCACTTCCAAATATTTTTCAATTTCTCTTGAGACTTCCTTCTTTGACCCACGTGTTGTTTAGAAGTATATTGTTTAATTTTCACATATTTTGGAATTTTCTAATTGTTTTTGGTTATTGATTTCTAGTTTAAGCAGACATTGTATGATTTATATTTTTAAAAATATGTAAAGATGCGTTTCATGGCCCAAAGTGTGGTAAATCTTGATGAATGCTCCATGTGAACTTGAGACGATTTTGTATTGTTCGACTATTGCATGAAGTAGCATATAGATGTCCATTGTTGTTATGCTGTAGGTGTTGATTGATGGGACTGTTGAGTTCAACTATGTCTTTACTGATTTTCTGCCTGTTGGATCTGTCCATTGCTGATAGAGTGGTGTTAAAATCTTCAAGTATAATAGTAGATTCATCTATTTGTCCTTGTCAGTTTTTGCCTCATGTATATTGATGATTTATTGTTTGGCATATACATGTTAAGGATTGTTATATTTCTTGGAGAATTTACCCCTTTATTATATGTAATATTCCTTTTAATCCCTGATAATTTTCCTTGCCTTGACATCTGCTCTGTATGAAATTAAGATAGTTACTTCGGCTTTCTTTTGGTTAATTTTAGCCTCATATATCTTTCTCCATCTCTTTACTTTTAGTTGGCCAGATAATTTCTTTCTATTTTTAGTAGAGACGGGGTCTCACTCTTGCTCAGGCTGGTCTCGAACTCCTGAGCTCAAACAATCCGCCCGCCTCGGCCTCCCAAGTGCTAGGATTACAGGCGTGAGCCACCGTGCCCGGCCACCATCTCTTTACTTTTAATCCATATGTGTCTTTACTTTTAAAGTGAGTTTCTAGTAGGTAGCATATGGGTGAGTCTTATTTTTTGATCCACTCTAACAATCTCTGTCTTTTAATTGATGTATTTAGACCATTGATGTTCAGAGTGATTATTGATATAGCTGGATTAATATCTATCATATTTGTTACTGCTTTATATTCTCTGTCATTGTTCCTTGTTCCTGTTTTGTTTTCTACACTCTTTATCCCTTTTGTCATTTTTAGTTACCCATTCATTGAACATATTCTATATTTTCTCCTTAGCATGCCAGTTGTATTTCTTTTTTTTTTACATTTTCTTCTTAGTGGTTGCCTTAGAATTTGCAATATATATTTGCAACTAATCTGAGTGCACTTTCAGCTTCACAGTACTGCAAGTATCATATAATAACAAAATATTTCCAAATTCTCCCTCTCATCCCTCATGTTATTACTGTCATTCATTTCACTTACACATAAGCATATATATGTATGTAAAACAAATACACAGTGTTGCTATTAATATTATTTTGAACAAACTGTTACCTGTTAAATCAATTAAGAATAAGAAAAATAATACTTTTAATATTTTTTTGCCTTCACTTATTTCTTCTTCGATGCTCTTGTTGTCTTTATGCAGATCTGAGTATCTGATCTATAACATTTTCTTTTTCCTCTCAAGAACGTCTTTTAACATTTCTTTCAAGGCAGGTCTAATGGCAACAAATTCCCTCAATTTTTTGTTGGTCTGAGAAATTCTTTTTCTCCTTCACTCTTGAAAGATAATTTCATAGGATACAGGATTCTATGCTTTTTTTTTCTCTCAACATTTTAAATATTTCACTTCACTCTCTTCTTGCTTACATGATTTCTGAAGAAAAGTCTGATGTGATTCTTATTTTTGCTCCTCTATACCAGCTATCGTTGGAAGCTTCGTTGTGTTATATATTACCTCAATGGTTCAGAAGATTTGATGGTTGATATAAATATTCAAAGTGATTTTCACCCCTTGTAGCCTGGTCTATTATTTATATTTGGCATATTTTTAACCAGGCATATTTAACATAAAATATTTATGAGGTTTACATAGAAAACACATATGTCAATGGATTAAACTTGTGGAGATTGCAGTTTTAGATAGAAATTATTCAAAGTTTTTATCATTGCTTATAAACCTGCTTTTTTTTGGTAATAGGGATGCATGTGTGGTTTTGGTTATAGTAAAAGGCAACACACTTTTTTAGAAAGCATGTATATTTTTTATGATTGATAATTTTATTTGTGTAGAATATAATTTTGTCTACTGAGAACTCTTTTGGATGTTGAAGATATTTCTTTTCAAAAATAAAGTTGAATAGTTGATCTTGAAGGATTTTCATGCTTCTCTGGCTGTTGAAACAGGGTATGCTCATTTTCCATGACTTCATCTCTTCTTTGATGCTCTTATAAATCTGAATATTATTTATTGATAGAGAGTGATTTCTTCTGAAACTATTGAGTGCTATTTTTTCCCCTTCCATCTTACTACTGCTTATGAATCTGTCTATACTTTTGACAATTTTTTTTTCTGGCTCCCTGCTTTTAGATTGTTATTAATTACTTCTCAGTGTTGTTAGTATCTTAGCTTCTTTTTAATTCATTATGGACTTTTTAGCCAGCTAAGCAAGCCTATTAAAATTAAGCAAGATGGCCTCTTTTAAGGTTGAAATAAAAAATGCTTGATAAAGCTAAAGGCTTTGTAATCTTTTCAGTTGCTCTGAGAAATTTGTGAGTTCCTGCCTCCCCATTTTGTTTTAGTGAGTAGGATTGTTTGATAACTAATTTCCATTTAGGTGAAGTGTTTTAGTCTTCTACCTGTTGATACTTATGTGTATGCAAACTCTTAGGCTAATAGAAACTTCTAATATTGTTGCATATGATTTATAACAAATGGAATAAAATTAATGTATGTAGTTTGCTAGTTATTGTCTTGGGTCCAGAGAGTTTTGAATACTCCTGGAAATGTCATGCAGAAAAAGAGTGTTAATTGATTGAGTCATCGAACAGCAACAACAAAAACAAACAAACCCACAACAGCTTGGTCTGAGTTCACCTTTGTATACCAGGGCTTCCTAGTCAACCAATACAAAGCCTTATTGTACTCCTAGAATACTTGCCATTCTAATTTACATTTTTTCCCAAGTGCGTGGTAAACCTGACAGCAAAGAAGTGCTAATAGTCCAGCTGTAGTGACATTTTAAAGCATGCTCTAAACTTCTCCGTGATTCTGTGGGGGGAGAAAAGAGAGTCAAAAAAGGAGAAGCCTTTGGATCAAAGAATGTTTCTGGTGTGCATGTTACTTCTTTTCAAGTGGAATTATTTTAATTAGTCTCAAAGAAACAATGAGATACTATAATGGAAGCTAATTTTAAATTTACTATCATTTTATTTCTAGGTGGAGCACCAGTATTCCCACAAGTTTACGGTGGTGGTGTTACGTGCCACCAAAGTGACAAAGGGGGCCTTTGGTGACATGCGTAAGTACCCTTATTTGCTTTGCTGTTGAAAATGTATAATTATGGTTCACCCTGCAGTTGCCTGAGTTCCTTGACAAGCCAGGTGCTTTGTCTTCTTCATATGTTGTTGTCTTTGTCTAAATCTTTAAATGATGACACTTTGAACAGTTCTCTGATGCTGTTATCTGTCAGAATAGCATTTCACCTTGGCTTCCCCTTAGCTGAGAGCACGTGGAGTCAGACAAAAGGACCCTCCTGTGATGCACACTGCTTTGGAATTTGAAGACATTTTGTTTAATTCTATTTTGGAAAGAATGCTGAGTCAAGACTTTAAATAAGCTGCCTCTTTGAAACTGAATTTTCTCTTTCTTATACTTCTGTATGGAACAGCTATAGAAACTGGGGTAGGATAGCCTGAAATGATGGGAACTACAGCCTGAGAATTATGCTGAATTAACTTGTTGGTAATATCCTTCTTCATGCTTTTAAAAGTAGTTTTCCTGATGACTCTTACCATTCAAATGGCTGGGGTTCATTCAGGTGAGAATACAAAAAAGTATTATGATGATGAATTTCGTAAAGTTTTAGATTATTGCCAAAATACAGGAATAGGTGATCTAGCTCTCAGAACAGGTTTTAGAGAAAGAAAAGAGATTGCAATTTATCAGTCTGGGAAACAAGGCTGGCAGAAGTGACATTTAGGCTGGTACATGAAAGGAAAAGTATGTTGGTGATGAGCAAGAAGTCTTAGGCAGAGAAAGCAACAAGTTCAAAGGCAAAAGAGGAACAGGGTGCTTGTGAGGAGCCGGGACAGGTCCAGGGTTACTGGACAACAGCCAGCAGAGGTGGAGGTTGGAGGGCAGACGAGACTAGGATGACAGGCACGAGTAGGACAAGGACCAGAATTGAGATTTTACCATAAATGCAATGAGAAGAACTTTATGGCATTTAAGTAGTAAATCACATAATTGAATTTTCATTTTAAAAAATGTTCTGGTTTTAGTATATCGAATATGTTGCAGAGGAATGTGGAAGATAGCTTTTTTTTTTTTTTTTTTTTTTTCAGACTAGGAGGGTCTTGAGCTTGCAATGGCAATGAAAGGGCCAATAGAGAGGGAGAAGTTAATTACTAAGAAAAGAAAGAATGCAGCTCCGTGCCTTCAGTGAATGAAGAGTGCCCAGGAAGTAGATAAATGTCAGAAGTAAGGGGGGGATTGTGATGGCAAGATTTTGGGGTGAGCAATAGTTTTCATGACAGGGGAGGGAAGGGGAACAATGGCAATTTCTTCAAAACTAGTCTGGATTAGAGGTTTACATTCTAAATTTGATCTCAGACTTTCAGTCTAACCAGTCTAATCACTCCTTTACCAATGTTTTTCTTAAGTCATTCTTCTTCTTCTTCTTTTTTTTGTTTTTTTGCATTTTTATCACTTTAAATTGGAGTTTCCTGGAGGAAAGGCTTCTGGGAAAGAGAAGCCTCATTAGGAACCTTATTTAGAGACTGGTACCCACCAAGCCAGTTAGAGAAAGCTCAGGCCTCACAACCAGAGAGCTTGGAGTGTTAGTTGGAAAAGCCATTCTTAATTCAACTAAATGCTATGTCAGTAGCTTGCCAGGTATGCAAAAAGCAGAGGTAATTTGACTTTTAAAAATAGAGTTATTATGTCTTAGACAAAGGAGCAGCAACCTTTCTCTATCAATGCGGAGTTCTGTCCTGTAGAGTGTCACTATGCCGAGTCTAACAGCAGTTCCAGTTCTGCACTCTGTGAATTTCTTTCAGCTGGTCGTGGATCTGATTCCTCAGCGACTTCCACCATAGGCCCCGGGCACTTTGGCAGTGACTATTTATTATAATTAGGAGAGGGAAGACAGTAATACTGCAAGTGTTGTTTTAAAGCTCTTTGAGTCAACCTTGGTAACATTACTAAATAATGAACATGAGATGTTACTTCATCTCGTGAAACTGAGAACAGGGTCACCTTGGATTCCCACAGCACAGGCAGCACAGGTTAGACCCCAGGTTTGAGAAGCTCCCTTTTTAAAGTGTTTTTATACTGAGGGACCCATAGGAGGAATAGCTACTGGGGATCAATTGCTGTGGGCTAAAGGACGATGTTATGGCAATCTGTGAAAATTTTCATTCAGCATTTCTAATTTGATTTTTTAAAAATTATTACATTGGTTTTTTGGGGAGGAGAGAGTTGTTGCCATCCCTTTATATCACTTTATTGACTTTGCAGGAAGTCAGAAAGAGATAAAAAGAAAGAATAAAAAGGAGTTTTAGAGAAAGGAATAAGCTTAATATGAAAAAGTGACGGGATGGCATACAGTGCCAAACACCTTATTTTTGAGAAGTTGTAGGAGGTTATAGTGAGAAAAGTTATTCCTCTCACTTTTCTAAGAGGAGTTTTGATGATGTTGTTTGGTGAGCTTAATCTGTACAAATTACCAAGTCAGTTGACTTTGGGACAGTTGTGTATAGCAGTCCTTAAAAGATAGACAAGAATAGAACTATAAACACTACAAAAGATGTCCTAAGATCTGGGAAGACCAGAATTACAGAACCCTACATCCTCTTCTGTTGTTTATAGTGTTTGCATTTATTTACAAAGGTAAATTTCCACAAAGCTCTACATGTTAGTAAAGAAGGATGACTATTGGAGTTTTCTGCTTTCCCTGTATCCGTGGGGGCTTTCTCAAAGATGCCACATGGATCAAAAACCAAATAGCTAATTCCTGGCAAAACATCTCTATCTGCTTTGTAAAAAGATCAGACTGATATTATATCTATTTTTTATTTTGTCCTTTGACAAATCATCCTGTCCTATGTTTAGAAATGCCCTTCGGTGCTGTTAAAACGTCAGAAGGAGATCAACAGTGCCCCGTGAACTATCTTCTGAGGGGTCAGAGCTGACATTTGAATTTATAACATCTCATTCCTTTCCTTGTTTTCACCTGAGGGCGTTGTCCAGCCCAGAACAAGACGGCAGCCAGTCCCTTCCCAGAGGTGGTGGCCAATCTCAGTATTTCTCGAAAGCATCCTGGGTACCCAGGGCTCCAGGGCTGACCCCTTCTGCATTCTTCTGCCCACGGTTCATACAGAGAGGCAGTTTGAAGGTCAAGTTTGCACCTGACTCAAAATCATTGCTGTATTCTTATTTTTTTAAAAAAGTAGTTTGCATTTAATTTCATAATATTAATATAACTCTTACTTTTAAAGCTACAGAAAGTTGTAGTAGATGTGATATGTAACGAACAGCACGTCATCATTGCATCAGGCGCTAACCGTTGGGTGTGTGTGTGTGAAACTCCGGGTTCTGTATTGTCCCTTTCCCCTTGTAACAGAAGATACATGTTTGCAGAATGACCAGGGTGACAGTTAAATTTCAGTTGATGATAGAGTTTTCTTTGTGCTTCTATGTAACAGAACCACAGCCCTAGCCACAAACCTCATTTTCCAACCAAATGAAAGAGCTCACACCAATGCAGTTGCTACCTAAACTGAATTTCTGCTCCTTTTAAAACATGTTGGGGAAAACACAGATCACGTATGATAATGGCAGGCTGGTCTCAGAATTCAGGGTGCACACAGCCATGTTTTATTCCCTAAGAGGAAGTCAGATGATAGATTCTGTAGTGTTTTTTAAATGATAAAATACCATACAAACATTACATTTCCAGAATATCCTAATTATGTGTATGTACTTAGGCTTCTTTTCTTGTCTGGTTCCTTTAAATAGATACTTAATTCTCTTTACAGAATGAGCATCATAAACATTAGGGCTTCTAAGGACAGTTGTAGCATCGCAGGTGGATCTAACTTCCCTTAAGTATTCAGGAGACAATGGCGCTTAATGACCACATTTACACTTTAAGAAAAAATAAATGTCTGTGGGAGAATTACAAACACATGCATTTGATATATATTTTATAAGATTGTATTGATTAATATCTTAAAGTACTCTAAGATTTTTTAAAGAAACTTAAGCTTTTATTATTCAAAATATCTGTGTCTGTGGGTAAATGATGTTTTATTTCAGATAAACTCACAGCAAGATCCGGATCAAGTCACTGATTTCCAAAGGGTCGTGCCATCTGCTGGTCTGAGGCTAGACCTAATTTTCCTAAAATAGAGCTTCTTAAACTTCAGTGTCTGTGAGAATCCCTGGGAGATCTTATTAAAAGTGCAGATTCTGATTCAGTAGGTTCAGGGAGTAGATTCTAAATTTCTTATATACAAGTGATGCAGACACTGATGATCCATGAGCCACATTTTAGAGGGTGGAGTCTAGACAATTTCTTCTGTTTTATGTTTGCCTACCCTGAGATCTGAAGGACTTATGAGCAGAACAAAGGTTTTATATATTCCATAATGAAACAAAGATTATTCTAAGGGTTTTTTTTTTTTTTTTTGCTGATTTTACTTTTTTTAAAAAATAAAATAATCACGAACACCTTGATATTTTTTATTTTTTAAATTCCTATAAAGTATGCTTAATTACATGACCCGTTCGTTACATTATCATTGAGAATGGTAGAAATAAACACAAATGCCTTAATATCACAATTATATTTTTAAATTCTGAAATCTTTAATACTGGAATCACGAACATATCAGCTTATAAGCAATGGAAAAAGAAGAGTATGCATTTTTATTGTTCCAAAGGTCACAGTGTTAACTTGAAGTCAAGTAATGTATAAAATGTACTATACACACACACACATTCACAAATACACACTTACCCTTCTATACATCGTTATCTTTCATAAGTATTTTAACACAGTTTAATGCTCCCTCAAATTAATCTGTGATATTTATGTGTGATATTTATGATACATCTAAGAACTCAGGCAGCGTAACTCTGGGCACTGTGCTTGGAGCCACTGCTACATTGCAAAACGTTTTATCCTGCCCTCAAAAGAGCTTTGGCTGCGCTGTGGCATGCCTGTGGTGTCGTGGAAGTGTTCCCACTGCGTGCAATGTAGATAAACCCTTAATGTTAATGAAAACATGACTGTTCTCCAAAAAGGATGTTTAAATTTTCACCTTTCGTATATTGTCTGAGAATGTAAGTACAAAACCCGGGTGAGTCAAACAATGGAACAGTTTTCT
>CM052450.1:5461716-5533309 GCA_028533085.1 Varecia variegata | reverse complement strand
GTGGGCCTTGTGACCTGAGGGATGCCTGTTAAGCATCTGTAGGATTATTGAAGTAACTACAAAAGTTCCTTTACAAACCGATTTTGACTACATGTTCATGTATAAAGCAGATATTGAGCACTAAATATTCTCAAGTGTTCAATTGCTTTTTGATCATACTGTGTTGCTTTTTGCATCTTTGCAGTCCTGCAGAGCAATTACCCTAAAAGTTAACACATCACAGTGTGGTGGCGTGGATATTCTACATGTTCATACTCAGGGCCATGAAATCTCACCTGACATGCTTTTTCTGAATCACATTCATGTTGATTTGGAGTCCCCACTCGCCACAGTAGGTGGGTGGTCTCCCCCTCTCCAAGGTCCGACAGGAATTCTAGGCATTTAGAGTTGCCTGTAAATTAGGAGTAGGGCCTGTGTAAGCTTCACTGTATAAGCTTTGGGTAAATGTTGTTTTCGTGGATCCTGGCCTTCCACTTTTGACAGACACTGAAATGCCTCCTAGAGCAGCCTTCCCTAGCAACCGTATGCACACTTAGGACCCTACCACTGTTCTCCAGGTGATGGTGTTTACATTGCAGAATCCACGGCCATCCTGTAGTCACCGTGCCATGTACAATGCACAAAAAGCATGGGTTTCTAACACTTGCAGAAAATCAAAAAAAAAAAAACCCAAACCCATAAAAGTTTTAAGAAAGGCAGCCAGCCCTCTTTCCTTCAGTCTTCTCTCTCCAAAGCAGCAGCCTCAATCCCCTCGCCTGTAGGCCTATCCACTTAATCCTCTTCAAGGGACCCAACTTTCAACACAAAGTGTTAATAATTCCCTGGGAAAAGGAGCTTAGAACTTAATCTTCCTATTTGTAAATGTTGGGGTGAGGTTGGGTATATGTGTAGAGAAATGTTATCTATTTAATTTTTTTTTTTTTTTTTTGTGAGACAGAGTCTTACTCTGTCACCCTGGGTAGAGTGTGGTGGCGTCATCATAGCTCACTGCAACCTCGAACTCCTGATCTCTCAAGAGTTCTTTCTTCCTCAGCCTCCTGAGTAGCTGGGACTACAGGTGCACACCACGACATCCAGCTAATTTTTGTATTCTTGGCAGAGACAGGTCTCGCTCTGGCTCTGGCTGGTCTCGAACTCCTGAGCTCAAGTGATCCTCCTGCCTCTGCGTCCCAAAGTGCTAGGATTACAGGCGTGAGCCACCACACCTGGCCCTATTAATATTTGAGAGTCTTCTTTAACAGCAAGTGCATATAGCAATTACTATGAAAATACATTTTCCCTTTCTGGTTGCCATTTTTGAATTTCTTGGTGACCAGAAGGTCCAGGGAGGAGGCAGAGCATATAGGTGAAAGAACATGGTGCTCGGAGACAGACTACTCACTAGCCCTGTGTCCTTGCACAGATTTTCTCTCTCCACCTTGCTCCTTCTTGGGGATGTTGTCAGAATTCAGTGCATTGACATGTGTAAAGTACTTAGATACTTAACGCATAGTAAGTTCTCCATAAATATTACCTATTATTGTTAAAATTATTGTTAAAATTAAATATCAACAAAAAAATACATTTATTTCTTAAATATCATCTTTGTGTGAACCAAAGAATCTTTTTGGAGGTAGTTCACTGGGATAACTTCTCAGTTTTTCACTTTGGAGCCAAGACATTTCCATTCTGAGTTTCTGTGTTGACCAGATTATTGGATCCTTCTTTTTCAGCTTGAGAGAAACCATGGTGGAATGGTATTTCCATTGTTAAGCCTTTTCTAAAAAGCCCTGGGCACCATTCACTCCTGTGCTCCGTTGGCAACTCTCTGGACTTCTGGTTAGCACACGGGAGTGTAGTTACACACTTGCAAGATCAGGGCCTGTGGCTTATTCACTTTTTGAAACATTAGTGCTCCAAGTCTGGCTCAGTAGTGAGATCTCAGGGATTATTGGATGAATGAATAAGAATACATAAAAATATGTAATTTGTACTTTCTTCCTGGATATCGCTTCCTTTTTTTTTTGCCTCACTAGGGAGAGAATTTGAAAAATAATTTTATATTAGTTCATTTTTTTATAGATTATAAATGCCTTTGTTATTCTATCCACAGCTCACTAGATGTTTTCTGAGGTTCAGTGTACAGGAAACTTTACAACACCTTTGAATGAACTTAATTAACCCTCTCGTAGATTAATTATGGAGTTTTAAATCTTATTTTTCATAAATGGTGTTGCTGTGGGCCTATAGCTACTTGATACCCTAAGATATATCTTTTTTTGATTTGAACATTTCCCTAGTATCAGCCATTAGGTTATGACTGAATATGAGTTTTAGTTTATTAATTGTTTTGGAATGTTTTTGAGTATCCACCCAAGATTTTAAAAACTCTACGTGTAATGAAATTATTTCCCAATGGTCTTTTCTTGGAAGATAATTTTGAGATAAGTAAAGTGTTCTGTAACAAATGTCTCTCTAACATCTCTTATCTTGTATTTTCTATGTAGTGGAAAAATATAATGTGTTAGGAAAGGATTACTGTTCCCCATTCATTTACAATGTCGGGTAGTTTATAAAGTTGTCAAATGATTTTTTTTTTTTTTTTTTGAGACAGAATCTCACTGTGTCGCCCTGGCTAGAGTGCAGTGGCGTCATCATAGCTCACTGCAGACTCAAACTCCTGAGCTCAAGCCATCCCCTGGCCCCTCCACCCCCACCTTGGCCTCCCAGAGTGCTAGGATTACAGGAGTGAAGCACTGTGCCCCACCAAAGTTGTCAAATGATATTACAAGAACAGTTAGTCCATTTCCTCTATAAATTCCAATAGATGTTTTCTGTTTGTATGCATGTATTCATGTGTTTTAGGTCTGATGAATAGTGAATAATACTATTCTATGATATTGCAATAACATCAGTTGGTCTTTAGGTGGCTTTCCGCCCCGTTTATTCAATAGAATAAACAGAAGTATATTTCACTAGTATATTTGGCAGCAGTGCTCTGCAATATAGTGAAAGTACAATCCCATCAAAATGAAGAGTATATTACCAATACTAACAGGACACCATCCCCATGTTCTTTTTTTTTCTTTTACAAGACCTATCAGTGATGGATCTGACTCATTTTGTCATTTATTATATATGTCTCATACATGAGCTTCTTCATGTTAAAATACTTTTCATATTTTTCATTTATATACTTTAACATGTTAATGTTGTACCAAGTAAAGGAAAAGCTTATTTTTAAAAACTTTTTATTTATTTTTTTAAATTTTTTTGTTTATTTCAGCATATTACAGGAGTATAAATGTTTAGTTTACGTATATTGCCTTTGCCCCACCCGAGTCAGAGCTTCAAGCGTGTCCATCCCCCAGACGGTGCACACCGCACCCGTTAGGTGTGCATATACCCATCCCCTCCTCCCCCTCCCGTCTGCCCAATACCCGATGAATGTTATTACTATATGTGCATTTAAGTGTTGATCTGTTAAAACTAATTTGATGGTGAGTACATGTACTTGTTTTTCCATTCTTGTGATACTTCAGTTAGTAGAATGGGTTCCAGCTCCATCCAGGATAACACAAGAGATGCTAGATTATCACTGTTTTTTGTGGCTGAGTAGAACTCCATGGTATACATATACCACATTTTACTAATCTGCTCATGTATTAATGGGCACTTAGGTTATAAAAGCTGATTAATATGCAGCTTTCTTTTCATATATTAAATAAATTCTTTTTGCCCAAAACCATATGTCATTCCTATAGTGATAGGGTGTGATTAAAACCTAATAAAATTAAATAAAAATAGGTTAAATGTTTCTTAAATTTCCAAGGAAAAGTATGTTCTTAAAGTTTTTATGTCAAATAGAATACCTCTACCACAATAAAAATTTAAGCATTTATGTGAAAACATTTATCAATATTATTTTAGTATATCTTCATATTTTACAGTTTTTCTGAAAAATAAAAATTGTGCAATGTAGAGACTGAACTGCCCGGTTAAACTGAGCTGAGGTGTAGCCCGAGGATCTTTGTGCATTATTGACTCCTTGGAAGCACTTTTCCTTTCTGACTTCTCACTTGATATATCAGTATATTTTAATTAAATTAAATAAAATTCCAGAAGGATTGCCTTTCAGCATCTATAGCCATAACAAGTCCAATTTTGAGCCCTTTCTTAAGGAAGCAGGGGTGAGTACCTGTCAACAAGTTCCCTGGCACTCTACTTATTCCTTGGGGTTATTATTGAGGGAGCTCAGCTGAGATTCAGGATTCCTTTAATTCAATATTTGCACATAAAGATTAAATCTGAATACACTTACAAGAAATGACTGACATTGACTTACATTAACATACAAATAAATGGATTGGGACAAAACACCAGGACGGTTGCGACATATGACCATGTTACCAAAGAGTAAGAAGAAATTAGAATGAAGATTTTTGTGCCTGTGATAAAGGTGGCCTCTTCCACAGTATCACTCAGGGTTAGTGCATCAGCTATTCCTTTAGTGATATGTATCATGTTCTCATAATGTTACAGACTTTATGTTAGACTCTTGGTTACATTGGTGAATAGGAAGGATGTGATTCCTGCCATCATGGAGTTTATAGTTTAATAGAGGCAAAAAGAAGTAATAGTTATTAGTATTGGTATATTGACAGAACATGAACTTTGACTTCATAGAGACTGAGTTAAAATCCTTTCTCTGACTGACCTTGTTCAACTCACTAAATGCCTCTGGGTCTCAATTTCTTCACTTATGTGATGGGAATAATAATATGTAATTAGCAAGTTGAAGCTTTCTGTGGAATTATTTTTTATGCAGATGTATAGAGATGAAGCCTCTAGGGAACATGATTTATAGTTGCCAGTTTTACCTGATAAGAAACAGAACAACTAGTGGACTAGGGAAGTATGAACTAGATAAGGGAAGAATGGAGAGAACATCTCGTTCCTTTATCGCTTAACTGTACAATCTTTGACCCTTATCTTGGATATTCCTAGGACAGGAACAGCAACTTGGAAAACTTTTAGCTATCAGCTAAAACGTCAAAAGACGTAACAATATGTACAAGAAAAAGTATAGCAATGTTCTTGCAGACAGAATGAATGTTTCTGCCACCAATATGCTTGTGTGGAATGTTTGGAATGTGTAGATTCCAAAGATGCTTCTTGGCCTAACTGTTGACTTGCAAGAGTGATGTGCCAGTGTGTGGTTTGGGGGGGGGGGCACTGACTGGAAGGGGGACCTGGTGTTCAGTGATGGGGGCCCTTTTTAAGTCTTACTCACCATGTTTGGGCCTGGCATCATAGGCGAGTGAAGGTCAAAAGTGTGTTTCAGAAAGATAATTGTGGTGCCAACATGGAGGGTGGCTTGAAAATAAAGAATTCTGAGATTATGGTAAAAGTACAGATGAGAGGTGGTGCTTGGCTGCACTGGGGCTGCAGTGTTGTGAGTGGAATTGAGGAGCCGGAAGTGAGGTGCATTTTAAAGGGGAAAAAGCTAAAACTTGGGGTAATAAGAGGTATGAGGAGAAGAGAATGACTCTCATGTTTCTAGCTCAGACAGCTAGAAATGATGGTACCATTATATAAAACAGGGGTGCATATTGAATGTTTTTAAGACTATGTAAATAACTGTGTTAATTTCTTTACAACTTAATTTTGACTACATGAGCAATACAATTTTTAAAGGCCTCACTTCCTTTTGAAGGATTTTAATACAGATTTGTAAGAGATGTAAGAGAAAGCCCAGTTTGGTGGAGAGTTGAGGAGAGAAAAGCTAGTGAAAGATACAAAGAGGAAATATTTAGAGATAGGTAGCGAATCAAAAAAAATAATGATATCTTGGGCACAAAAGAAGGAGATAATTGCACCGAGGATATTGGATGTATGCCAAATAAAGTGAAAATTGAGAAAAAGCTCATTGAATTTGACATTGAAGTTATGATGGGGAGAATCAACTGATTAAGGTAATAGAGGAAGAGAGAGGACAGTAGGTTGGAAACTTACAGGAGAATGGGATTTAGAAGCAGTAAATATAGACTACATTTATTTTTCCAAAATCTTTGATGGAAGACAGAATAGGTCTGGCAGAATTGGCAGAATTAAGGAAATTTTTTTCAATTTTTAGCATGCTCTATGTTTCTGTATATTCGTAAGTTGAGAGAAAGTAACTAAGGCAAAGCTAATATTTACAGATTAAATTGGGGGCTGGGGATAAGTAAATAAAATGATCTGAGAGGAGGTGGGGTAATATGGGGTTGAGAGAATAATGCATGGAGACTTTTTCTTCTAGAGAGTAGGATTTAAGTATGTATAAGTACCTTTTTAAATTATAAATATGTTTTTAAAGTTGTGAGATATAGAGAAAGAAAATTGAAAGATTATATCTAATTCTCCCCTTTTGTTTTCCAAGTGAATTGTGAGTGTAAGTTGTGTCCTCAAAGGAGAAGTAGAAAGGAGCTGATAGGTGACTTGGGAAAATAGTAAACGTTTGGGCAGCCAGGTGAAGAATGGAAAAAACAGAAAAAAAAACAGGGATTAGTGTATTTTCTTTCGCCAATTAAGAACCAACTGTTTATTGGGTTATGCTGAAGTAACTAATAACAGAACATTCATTGTCCCTAAGAGCAACTTAGAAAACACATATTAAATTAATTTTTAAAACATCTGAAGGAATGAAAAGCTGCTGAGTGACCTGAGACTTGAGGGACCAGGATCTCAGAGAGGAGAGAAGCCATTGAAACAGGCCCAGTGTTCTGCAAGCTACTTTTTCCCTCAGTCCATTCGCTGTACCTAGGTAGGTTTGGGTGGAGATAGAGACGTGGGAAATAGCCAGGCCATGAGGAGGCAGAGAATCCAGCAGAGATTTGGCAGTCTCAAAGAACTGGGAGGTTAAAACACTTGAAAAATGGGACAGAGATATTAGCAGTCTCACAGGGCTGAGAGAAAAAAAAAATGGAGCTCAGAAAGGCTAAATGAAAAGGGGCCTAATAAACACCCTGTGACCCCCAGTTGAGAACCATAGAGTGGAAGTGAACAAGAGCTAGACAAACCATACAGAGATTTAAGTCAATTCAGTTTTTTTTTTTTTTTTTTTAATTACATAGAGGAGATCTGTCCTACTCTCTCTGCCTTCCAGAGAATAATGTGGGTCCTTTGTGGAGGTAGATCTAACTTCACAATTTTTTTACAAAAAGGTCTGGCATTCAGTTAAGAATTGACAAGTATACCAAAAAATATCAAGAAAAATAAATAGATCCACAGGTATTGGACATGGACTTTAAAATAACTAAGAGTAATAAATTCAAGAAGACAGATGCCAACATGGAGAATTTTACCAGGGAAACAGATATATAGAAAATGATCAAATAGAAAATTTACAACTGAAAAACATAATAACTGAAATTAAAAACTCAGTAGATGGGTTTATCATAGCTTGGACACAGTTGAAGAGGGAATTAATGAACTGAAAAATAGGTTTGTAGAATATATACCATGGACTTGAGGATAAATACAAAGAGTACCAATCTTAGGCATATTGTGGTAAAACTACTGAAAACTAAAGATAAGGAAAAAATCATAAAAGCGTAAGAGAAAAAAGACATTTCAAAAAGCAAAAGGCCAAAAGTGGATTTTTGAACAGAACAGATAGGAGCCATAAATATTAGTATGACATCTTTAAAGTGCTAAAGTAAAGTAACTGCCAAGATAATCTTGGAGAAGTTGAACAAAGTTATATGATTTATACTACCTGATATCAAAATTTATTATAAAATAATGATAATTAAGACTGTTTGGTTGGTGCAAGCTTAAGTGAATAGACTAATGGTCTAGTAGACTAATGGAAGCCCAGAAAGACTTAACGCTTACATGACCACATAGTTAATGCAAATTTTATATTGTAATGCAAGGGTTAAGGAAAATATTCCCATTAAATGATCCTGGGTCTATTGGTTATACATAGAAAAAAAATAATTACATCCCCTACCTTATACCATACACAGAACTTAATTCAGTGGATTTTAGATCTAAAGGGAAAAGGTAAAGCAAATGAGATTTCTGAAGAAATCAATAGAGATTATTTTATGACTGAGTAGCTAAAGTTTTCTTAAACAAAATATAGAAGGCATGATTCATAAGGAAACAGATGTATATATTAGACTAAAATTAGACATTTCTTTTTGTCAAAAGATGCCATTAAAGCAGTAAAAAAATAGACCCTAGATTGGGAAAATATATTTACAATGTATGTGTGTTTGTCAAAGGATTCATATGCAGAATATGTAAAGCATTCTATAAATCAATATAAAATATAGGCAACAAGACAGAAAAAAAATGGGTGAAAGATTTCATTATACCCTTCACTCAAGAGAATATCCAACTGATCAATAAACATATGAAGTACTCAACTTCATATAGTCATTAAGGAAGTGTGAATTAAATATAGCAGATGTTTAAAAATTACAAAACTTACAAAATATTAAGTTTGGGAAGGATGTGCTGTGTGGTAACTGTTAACATTAGGGTGTACGACGCATAAAAATTCCATGTCCAGGTAATTCTATTCTTAAGACTTCCACAACACAAACATTTATATATGTGTTCCAAAAGCCATGTGCAAGAATGTTCATAGCAGCATCGTTGGTAATAGGCAAAACTGGAAACAATCCAAATATCCATTAATGGTGAAATGAATAAATATTTTATGGACTAGTCATACAATGGTATATTTTACATCAATAATAGTGAACAGATTGTTCTACACATGTTAATATGGATGAGGTTTTCATACTTAATGGTGAGCTAATGAAGCCAGACCAAGAAGTGTACTGTGTGATTGACTTTACTTATGTAGTTTTTTTTTTTTTTTTTTGAGACAGAGTCTCACTCTGGTGCCCAGGCTAGAGTGACTGCCATGGCGTCAGCCTCGCTCACAGCAACCTCACACTCCTGGGCTCAAGCGATCCTCCTGCCTCAGCCTCCCGAGTAGCTGGGACTACAGGCATGCGCCACCGTGCCCAGCTAATTTTTTCTATATATATTTTTAGCTGTCCATATAATTTCTTTCTATTTTAGTAGAGACGGGGTCCCAGAGTGCTAGGATTACAGGCATGAGCCACCGTGCCCAGCCTGGCTTTACTTATATAAAGATAAAGAACAGGCAAAAATATTCTATGGTGCCAGAAGGCAGGGTGGTGGTCACTCCAGTTGTGGGAGCTGAGGGAGGCTTCCAAAGTGCTGGGAATGTTCTATATCTTGATCTGGGTGGTGGAGTCATGGGTGAGTTCAGTTTATAAACATTCAACAAGCTATACAGTTACAATCTACTGACTTTTCTGCATGTATATTATCTTTCAGATAAAACATTTACATAAAAAAGAACTAACCTGTTGTTGAAATTCGTACACCGTGGTGGGACCATCATTTTCCTAGGGGTGATGCCAGCAACTCAGCTAGCTTAGTACATAGGTATTAAAAAGGCTGGTGATCACAAAAGCTGCTTTAAGTTCTGCATGTATAATTATCATTTTCACTAAATCATAAATGTTTCAAAGGAATGACTACACTGGAGAATGACATTCAGAGGCATTTCTTTCAACAAATTATTATTATTTAATTTTTGGTCTTACAGTTTCTACTTTGGTGATCATTGAAGCATAAACGCTTGAATATCAGACCATCACTGTAAGCAGATTGCCAGCTGGCACACCCACATTTACTTTATTCTTGGATTTATCCTCATGTGGTCACTTGAACATGTATTTTATGCCTGGAGAGAAACAGAAGTGAGTGATTGGATTGCACTTAATCCGGTCTGTGGGCAGAATAGCAGCTTGACATAAGGCCAGTACGTGTGTTGCCTTCTCAATGCCAAAATGTTTCAACTTTTCTGTGGAAGTCATTATGCTATTGCTCTTTAGTTCATTTTAATATTATGCCTTCCACCTCTGCTTTTTAAAATGTATGCATAAAAATCACGTGATCAAGTTGTCAAAAATGCAGATTTCCAAGCCCATGCTGGAGAATCTGATTGGAGATGAAAGGGGGGTAGCATTTTTAACGAGGACTCCCCATGGTTCTGTGAAGGTATTTCAGTGGACTGTGTTCTGAGAAACAGAGAAACACTGTTTTAAGCTAACCATCGTTGGTCCATAGCTATTCAGAATGGTGATATTTTGACTGTGCATTTGGGGGGACTTTCCCTTTTGGTAGTATTTTTTTTTTTTTTTTGCTGTTTATCACAAGAGTCTTAACAGAGTACTCATTATCTTTATTTCAAGTGAGGGGTTTAAGTTGCTACTGTGTGAAGTGGAAATGAGAAAGCCAATGGAGAATATCAAATTAGAACAGGAGTTTAGAAGCTGCCCTTGGTTACTTTCATGAATCCCATAATATTAATATATTATTTGGACAAAGTTGAAATGACAGATGGACCTGTTACTACTTCAGGCGGGCTCTCCTTAAACTATGGAAGTTTATGAGTAAGTCTTACAACCCTGGAATTCTGAAGCTATTTCTGGGTGCATGTAGTGTCATGTCATCTTTATGAGAACAGAAAAGATCTGTATCCCACACCCCTGACATTTTTGTTTGTCAAGATTTAGATAAAAGGATGAGATGTAAGAGAATTTCTGCCCAAACAGTACATCTTTGCTTCACCACTTGTTTGGCTGAAAATAATCAAGGTGAGGCTGAGTCAGTGACTGAGCACTCAATTGCCCTCCAGGCATGAATTCACAAAGCCATGAAACAGATGTACTGTACAGGAGGAAAACATTCTACCTTTGACTTTTTAAAAAATTAATTTCTAGGAACTTTTGTAAAGCACTGGACTAAGGTTTTGCACCAAAATGGACTGTTTTCCTTTTCAAAGCTTCCGATTCTGTTTGCTACCATGTCAATGATTATGGATTATGCAAAGCAGATGAGCTATGATTATTGCAATCCAGTTTCAAACTAGCGTCTTAAAACTTTCATCTGGTCTACCGCTGCTGTAGATGTTTCTTAGCTTGCAGAGATCAGCGTTGATGCAGATTGCAATATCAAAGTTTGCAGCTGTTGGTGGTTTTCCACTGTCCAGCACCCTTTGACATCTTAACTTTGAAGTCTCTTGCTAAAGAAATAAGAGAAGGAACTAGAAGAACTGCTGCTCTTGGCAAACATTTTAGAATATCCACTTTATTTATAAGGAAAAATAAATGATAAGAATTAAAAGTGACAGCTATTAAATTTGGATTTCAGTTTTTAAAAAGGTCCATTGATGTTTTAAGATATAAATGTGGAATAGGCATCTTGTTTTTACAATATTTTTTAAATCCTTTTGTGAGAGTTAGAATTTGTTAAAGCATATGGCCCATTTAGACTCTAAGATGTCTGAGAAGATTGTTAGATCACTGACTGACTCATGCTGCTTCAACTCAACATTTGCTTTTCCTCTCTGGTTCCTTCCGTGGAACTTCATTCCTTTGTAGCTTTCTCTTTCTTGTTTGGTCCAAGAAGACCTCTCCCTCGTCTTTCTGAAAGATTCATATGAAGATCAAGCTTCAAAAGGCAATTTCCCCACCTACGATTTGACCTTATTTGTGTGTAATAATCCGGGTGACTTAGCTACTAGTCACTGGCAAAGTGTATCTGGTTATCTCCCATTCACCTCGCCTCTAAAATTAGTCTATTAGCATTTGACTCACTTCCATAATTCAAAACTGCAGTTTATAATTTGGCTTTCTGTCAAAGCCAAACTGCTTCTTGACATGCCGTTCCTGGCATTGGGTGGGCACTCGAGTATTTGTTGAATGAATGAATGCTTCCCTGTCCTGTATACTTTTCCTATTCTAGATTGGTTTTTGCCTGGCTTTGTCTTTTCTATTATTTATGGAAAACAGATAAAAAAGAGCATTGGCTCAGTGAGAACGAGCTGGGCCTGTGGAATGATGAAGGGTTACGTTTTTTTAACATTTTATTTGAAGTGTCAACTGAATATTCTCCTTAAAATCACGTATTTACTTCTACTCAAAAGAGGAAAAAATATTTTTTTCTTTCTAAGTGTCTACCACCTGGTATTTTAAACATGTAGTTCTACTGCTGGTTTGCAATCCTGAGCACTGGTGATAGAGCAGAAACAGGAAGGGAAAGGAGCCGTCACCCCCCTGGCTGAGGATGGGCTAGAGTCGCCTCCTAGCGTGTCCTTTTCTTCCTTGGCCCATTTCCCCTTACCTTTCCTTCCCACTTGGTCTTTTTGTTTTCTAATTTGTCTTTCAAGGTGTTGAGAGATACAAGCACTGAGTTGGAAACTACAATAACTCTCTATTTCCTTTTCTCTAACACAAGATACCAAAAGTGTGACCAGAAAATGACCTACATCAGTATCACCTAGATTGTTTGTTTAAAAATGCAGACCCCCTCGTCCCACTACAGATCTGCTGATTATAGGTTTTAAAAGATGAGAGTCAGGGTCTGCATATTTATAAGAACCCGGGCATTTGTGTATTGCATGCTCACTTTTGAGACCCACTGCCCTTGACTAATGATGCATAAGCTCCCAGCTAAAAAATTAAATAAAAGGCAATCCCACATGCTGACACCTCATTTGTAAATCTTCCCACTGTACAGTAAAAACAAAAAGCGTGCTTAAAAAATATCTCCTCTGTTATTTACACAAACATAAAATCCTAGTACGGTTCATTTCCTAAGGGTTCAAGAAACCTATTTTACTTGTCGTGAGCAGCATCCTCTTTAACTGTTAGGAGCAGCAAGAAAAATTCACTATATATCACCATAGAAATGGATTTATAATGAAGAAAATGCATTTCGGAGAAAAAAATATCTGATGACCGAGTAAGGACCTAGGAACAGTGTTTATCAATTAAGTAAAGGGCATTGATTACATTATTTGATGACCACAGCTGTCGGTGAAGGACAAGATCTATTTTTTCAGTTTTCTTTGAAAACTAATCAATAGTTCAGAAACTATTATTTTTGCTTTTCCTTTATTTTCAAATTTTTGTATGTTTTTGTATGAACCTCTGCACCCCCTTCCCTCCCTGTACCCCCACTCTTGCTCTCACTGTCTCTCTTTCCCTCCGCCTCTTCTCTGTTCCAAAACTCTAAGTCCAGCTCCTCTGTCCACAGTAATCCATACCTTATGATCTCATCCTTTTTGCTTAGGAACATAATGTCATTAAGAGAATGATTGTTGCAGTTAGAAGACCCTGGTTCAAGATATTGCTCTGATACTTATTAGCTGTGTGATATGGGACAGATTGCTTAACATCTCTGAGTTCCTGTGGCCTCAGTACCAACAGAAAGTACTCACCTTACAGTGCTATTGTAAGATTTCAATGAGACTAACATGTGTAAAGTGCTTAACACAGATCCTAGTAGGCATGGTTTAGATATCGTTTTTGTAGTTATTAATTATAATGTCCACATGGGGAAAGGATGTGTTAAAGAGAAAAGTCAGGACCTTAAGTTAGGAGACCTTCAATATTGTGATAGCTGCTTTCTGTTGCTAGGATATAAAAATGAAAAGATCAGTAAGATACAATCCTGCCCCTCAAGTTGTTTATAGTATTGTAGGAAGACAGACAGCTGTATAATTTCTTTCACAAAATATGTTTATGCGATGCTGTAAGATAAAGGATTCAGTAGAATTGCTAAGAGGGAGTGATCAATATTTGTACTGCTTGAGTCACTCACTTTGCTGTTCAGTCTATATATAGTGAGAGGAAATGTAAATATTTTCTTTATTTGAAATTGTTTATTTTTATTTAAATGAGCATACATATCATGTCCTGACTCAAGCAAGCCATTATGTGAAATATAAAAAGCTGCCACTTTCTGGAGACACATCACTTTCCTCTGATTGAGTATTACCATGATAAATCTATATGACTATTAATGTGAATGCCACCCCTTATAGTTGTTCAGTGTACAACCTGTACAACCATACAAGGTGACCCTATAATAATAAGTGATATCTTCTCACAATGACTTTCATTATTTTGTTTGGTAGACTAACCAGGATGATTTTTCTAACTTAGAAAAGTACCACGATATTGAATGCATGATCTTGGCACTATCACAGTCCTGGGATGAAAGTCATGCTATAGTTAGCTGGGTGAGATTGCTATCATCTTGTAGTAGCTGGACTGAGATATGAACTTCGATGAACCTGCCCTCTATGTGGATGGAGGAATTCTGAATAAATCACCTAATAAATGACTCTGTCTCACAGGACTATTATAAAGGACAGAGACCATAATATTTAAAAAGTATATAGCTATAGCCATGATGTTCTTCTATTACATATATATTATCTTGTCTCAGATATTTTGAATACATCACTACAGATTCATTGAAAATAAGCGGGCAACATATATTAATAAAAACCAATTAGGAAGTGTGAATCACATTTTTGCCTTGTTCTCATTTGTGTTTACTGTCCATAGTTGATACTCCAGATCCATATGTGGAACTTTTCATCTCTACAACCCCTGACAGCAGAAAAAGAACAAGACACTTCAATAATGATATAAACCCTGTGTGGAATGAGACCTTTGAATTTATTCTGGATCCTAATCAGGAAAATGTTTTGGAGGTAAGTGAATCATTTGGGGGTTATTAGATGGTCATAATTCATGCTGAGAGAGATGTTTGAGTTTGTTGTCTTCCTGCCTTCCTTCTCCTGTTAGCTGTAGGTGCAGTCAGGCTGGGCAGGATGGTAGACTAGCATCTGATGATGCGTGCCAAGTAGTATGAGTGTCCAGTGGGAAATGCAGGAGTGAGGTGGGTTTGGGAAGACTTCTATCCTACCCATGTGCTTTGGGGAAAACATTTTCTGTTGTAAAGGGGAGAATCTCTGTACTGTACAACAGAACAAAAATATTTTCAATTGCTTTTAAAATAACTTAAGATAGATTTTCCCCAAAATAGTAGAATTGGTTCTACATTAATTTCTTTCTTGTATTCCAAAATACAGAGGGGACAAAGGTTTCATTTTTGAAAGCATGATAATTAAATATGTCAATCAGGAAAATGTGAAAAATAATTAATATCTTATAGCAAATGTGGTATCAGAAAGGAAAAGATAAAAAGTATTGTTACCAGTTGGATATAGAGGAACTCAAATGATGGTTGAATATAATTTGAGAACTTTAATTTTTTTAACTATGATGGAGATTTTAGGTAATATTTCCAAAGATCTGTGAGAAATTTTATCCTTGTGCTCTATGCTTTACCCTCTAGATCACGTTAATGGATGCCAATTATGTCATGGATGAAACTCTAGGGACAGCCACATTTCCTATATCTTCGATGAAAGTGGGGGAGAAGAAGGAAGTCCCCTTTATTTTCAATCAAGTGAGTAACACTGCAGAATTATGTCTCAACCTTATGTTAGATAAAATCTACTTATTCTGAAAAGTTGGATTTAGCACTTGGAAAATTGTATTTATTTATTTATTTATTTATTTATAGACTGTTTTGTTTTATAAAGAGAAAGTTTCATTTTTCCTTTTACTTTTTGTCTTAATTTTTAAAATTATTCTGATATCTACTAATATAAACTTTGGGGGAGGTATTACACTAAATACTGCCGAAACGTTAATCTCATTCGTTGCTCCAAGTGATAACAATGAGATTAAGCAATGCCTTTGGACTCCATTGGCAAATAGGTCTAATACAAAAAAATGGAGAGGATAAAGGGGGATGTGGAATCTGAAAAGTGAGAGAGAGAAAGAGAAAGAGAGAGATAGACAGAGAATGAGAGAACAGGTAAGCAAACTCAAAGAAAAATTGCTGGGAAATTCAAACTATTCCAAATTACATATTTAGTAATAAGTTTCTCTGGAGGAATACTTCTGTCGCAAATAATCCTCAAATAATTAGGACTACAGCAGTGAAATATCAGAAGGAATGGTCTTGAGGTTATTGTTATCTTTGTATTTCCAGGTTTGTTGCATTTCTGAAAATTTGATGGTTTATTTAGGAATAATAAAACCTTAGGTAAATTATTTATACAGAATAAACTCATTGGATTTTGAACCTTATAAGAGAGTAATTTAATAGTTTATAGTGAGAAATGTAAATAACTGGTGGGCCAATATGTGTAAGACTGGTTAATATATTACTTTCTTTTTGCTGGGAGGTACAATGTGCTTTTGCTCCTCCTTAGAATGACTTTTCAAATCCCTCCACTCACCCACCTACCTATCCCTTAACTCTCACCTCCTCTGCGTTGCCTTTCCTGTTACCATCCCAAATGACCTCTTCCTCCTTTCAATCCCCACGAGAATTATCTGTGGTGTTCGTTGGTAGTAAATTACTTATACTGTTCAATTTTTTTGTCTTCCCCCTGTAAATTAAAACCCTATAGGTCAAGAAATTTGAAATACTGATTAAGTATGCCTACAGAGTTAATCCATAGCTTACATTTATTGAATAAATGTACACCTATTTAGAAACCAACTTCAGCCCCAAAGGCTTCTGAATTAATTGGTGCGATCAGAGTGACCCAGGTCCCTTGAGGACACTCTGGTCCCTGCACTTTCTGGTGGTTTTTTAGCTGCTCTGGGAAGCATGTCTTCTATCCTGTGCCAAGAGATACACTACCCACATTTCTGTTGACTCCTTTTAAAGCTATTTCATTCACTCCTTTTACAAAAATTTATTGAGCATCTACTATGTACTGGCCATTGTGTTTTGTTCAAGGAATATAAAAATAATGTACAGGAAGTTCTTCCCTCAATTATCTTCATCTGGGGTGGAGGTGAGGCAGGGGGTGACATGAAAAGTAGAAGTAGGAAGATACATACGTGTGATAAAAGGAAATCACTGGACAGTGAGTTAAGTGAGACGTGTATGGAGTGCTATGGGAAGACGGAACAAAGAAATGTGTTGTGAGAGGAGGCCAGGATGGCTCTGTAGCAGCAGCTGATTTTGAACAGATTGAACAGTAAACTGTGGTTAACACCGTGGCATTGAAAGCCAGGCTATTTGGTTTTTAAATCCCATCTCTGTCCCTTACCATCTATTTCATCCTGGAAAAATCACTTAACTCCCCTGTGCCTCAGTTTACTTATCTGTAAAATGGAGACAATATCTTATAAGGAAGTCATGATGATTAAAAAATTGATTTTATTTACATATAATATATACATATGATATATGATATAATGTATATTACACATGAACATAATTATAATTTGCTACTTATTCAGATAGTTATATATTGATCATATACTTTATTATTTGTTGAATATGTAATGATAATTGATTAAAAATATATAAATACTATATATACCTATATGTATGCACACACATATAGTGCTTCGAATACATTAAGCACTATATAAACGCTTCTTGTCATTGTTGCTATTATTAGACCTTGAGGAAAGAGTAGGATTTCAGCAGGCAGAGAAGCAGTTATGAACATTCTAGGCAGAAGAAATTGCAGAAGCCTGTAGTCCTGAAGAAGAACGCAAGCTGGGGCATGGCAAGTCAAGCAGCTTGGCAGGTCCACGTTGACGAGCAGTGGGGAAAAGAGCGTAGAGACGGTCAAAACCTAAAACCCACAGGCCTTACCTGCTGCACTTGACCTAAAACCCACAGGCCTTCCCTACTGCACTTGACCTAAAACCCACAGGCCTTACCTGCTGCCCTTGACCTAAAACCCACAGGCCTTACCTACTGCACGTTGCTGGGATGGGCTCTCAGTGAACGTCTTGCAAGGACTTTGTAAGCATGGATTGAACTTTCCAAAGGAAATTTTTTTTTCTTCTACACTTCAGTTCATGATATAAAGCCTGCTTTATAAGAGAAGGTATGATGGACAAAATT
The DNA here is from genome assembly GCA_028533085.1 of Varecia variegata. NCBI lineage: Eukaryota > Metazoa > Chordata > Mammalia > Primates > Lemuridae > Varecia > Varecia variegata. The sequence continues at coordinate 5,515,486 of CM052450.1, read as the reverse complement.
TATTTCCTCTCCTGTCATTTCCTATAGTTAGGTATGCAACCCCCAGGCTCTCAAAAAGGCTTTCCACATTCCTGAATTTAAAGTAGCTTATGTAATTATTTTCTTTGGTGTGCCTAAGAAAACAGTTGTCCAAACAGCTTTTCTTCATGATTCTGTTCTCAAGAGCACTTTGCAGTTTTTATATGAATGACATCCTTTGAGTTGAATGAAATGCGGTGTGGTAGTTGGGAGAAAGGTAAGTGTGACTGATGGCTGAGCAGAGAGTCCCTGGTTGTTCCCCAGATCACGTGGGAGGGCCCCATGCACGCCACGCAGCAGCCTCGCCTCTGCTCCAAATCCTCACCTTCTGAGGGGGGCAGTCTTCCTTCTACAGCATTCTCAGAGGTCCTGAGAGAGAGCAGGTGACAAGGGAATGGTGGGAGAGAAGAGACTTAAACAACCTTCCAGGTGGCTGTGGCCATCTGGGATAGGAACAAGAGCACTTGGATTTGGAAAGAGAACAAATGCCTCAAGCCAAGATATTATTAGCAAAAACTCCTTTAAAGTTTTGTCATCCAAAAGTGAATACTGAGTCAACATAGGGTGATTTCCGGGGCCAGGAGACAGCCAGAGAAACACCACCAGCCTCCAAGCAGAGACTGGCATTCTCCCACTCTCGGGGTAGAAACTGGGAATTGGGAGAATTCTGGGAAATCTCCCTCCAGAATGTTTGAATCATCATGCTTTATTTTTGGAGTCTTGTTTTCTTCCTCTCCAAAATGAAGGTTTAGAGTAAATTATCTCTAAGTTCATTTCTAATTTATAAAAGTTTGTGACCTAGAAAGAATACTTTGTTTTCATTTGGCCATCTTCCCCCAAAAGCTTTTTAATTCTTCCCCTTTTAAAGATATGGAAGCTAAATAATAATAATGCAAGAATAAAAATCTTTCATTCATATCATATTACATAATTTAAAAATCCTGACCTGCCAATCTATTGTGTTATTTGTTAATATGAGAGAAGGTAAGGCTTTATTGTGCTCTTAAAACTTTGCAGAAAAGTTACGTTTTCAAGGAACTAAGATTCTATTTGCAAAGCAGACATTCATGTGTAAACTGATAAGTAATATAATAAACAATATCATGAGACATCCATTCACTGATTTAATTACTTAAGTAGCTATTAAAAACCTGTTATGTTCTAGGCAATATTCTAGATGAAGAGCCAACAGCAGAGAATGTGAGGTAACATCCTGGTTCCCAGGGAGCTTGTGTTCTTCTAGGAAAGTAAATAGGCAACAATGAGCAAAATAATCACCACAACATCAGCTGGTAATAAATACTGTAAAGAAAATAAAATAAAGGGATGCGATGTAGAATACTTGTGGGGCAACCAAAGTTTGTACAGTCAGAGAAGGCCTCTAAAGCATTGTCGTTCTTTCTCCAAATTGTATTATAAAAATGTTTGCACATAAAAAGTGGAATGATTTGTACAGAGAACACCATATAACTACTACTCAGATTCTATAATTGACATTTTACCAAACGCTATTTGCTTTGCTACATATCTTCTATTCATTAATTAAACCATCTTACTTTTTTGATGCATTTAAAAGCAAGTTGCAGACAACAGTATCCTTTATCCCTAAACATTTCAGCATATTATTAACTAGAGTTTAGTATTTATGTATGATGATTTTAAGTGTCAAGTGGACAGTATATGCAATATATGCAGTGAGAGTTAGAAGAAGAACTCATCCACTCATTCATTCATCTTACGAATAACCACTCAGCGTCCACTATGTGGCAGACACTCTTTGGGCAGTGCCTATTCAGCAGTGAATGAAACAAACAAGAATTCCTACCCTCATGGAACTTACATTCTACTTAGTACGACAGACAAAAAGCAAGGTCAATAAGTGAAAGACACTTCTGCTAGGTAGTGACAGTGGCAAATGCTAACTAAACCAGGGAGGGACATTGGGGGCGTAAGTGTATGGGTGTGAAGGGAGGCCCAAAGGCAGTTCCCAAAACGTGGCTAAGAAAGGCATCTCGGAGTGTCTCTGAGGGCAGAAGTTGCTCCCGGTAGAAAGGCCTTGAAGCAGAGCGTCTCTGGCACACTGAGTAGCAGCCAGGAGGAGAGTGTGGCTGGAGCACAGAGCAAAAGTAGTAGGGAGCATGGTAGGAGAGGAGGCCAGAGGGGCGAAGGCAGGGCTGGAGGTGCCAGTCATTGTGGGTGACAGTGAACATCAGTGGCTTAGGCTTGTCCTCATAGAAAGGGTGTGGTTGGGGTAGTTGGGTCACTAAAGGGGTGGAAGGAAGGTCAAGAGGACGGTCTGATGGAAGGTGTGGTGGCCTGGAAAGGGCAGGGCTTGTTCCAGAGACGGTTCCTAGACAAGTCTGCTGGGAGCAGAGCCGGTGCATGAAGGAAGAACAGGTACGAGAGGATCAGACCATAGTGGAGATGTGGCAATTTGGATGTCATCTTCCTGACAGCTGTGAGTCATGGAAAGTCTGTGACCAGGTAATGGGGAACTGACAGCAAAATTAGGGCTTTTTCCTCAGAAGCATTAAGCAACCAAAAAGTGGGTAGTTGATACTGAAAACAGGTTGATGCATCTTGCAGCGGATTTCTTGAGTGGAAAGTGGGTAGCATGGGCGTGCAGGGTAACTGGAGGGAAGAATTGTGATAGCTTTCGTGTGTCAATCACAGTTGAATGAAATGATTTCGTGGGAGCAGCGAGGATCTGCTGAAGTTGGAAAGCAGGAATTTATGTGGATTCAGCTCTCCCTTAGACTATGACTTGTCACTCAACTAATTATTTTAGAACTTTCTTTTTGGGGGAAGAAAGTCAATCTTAGGGCTGTGTCCACAGTTTTTGTTTTCCAGCGGGCATTTATGAAATCTGGGTTAGGTTATGTTGGTTGGAGTCAGAAGTTTAGAGAGCATCAGGGGTGTTGAGAGAAGCTGGTACAACCCACTGCTTTCAACTCCAGGCTCAGAGTCAGACAGGTGTTGCCGGGGTTGGAATCATGTCCATTGATATTGGACTTGTTATTTTTTTTTCTCTCTTTGCCATGCATCCTCATCTGTAAAACAGGCTTACACGTAGTACCTACCTTTTAAGGTTGTGGTTATGGTTAAATGGGTTCGTATATGGAAAGTATTAAAACGGTGCCTAGCCTGGTAAGCACTAAATAAATAGTAAATATTCTCACTATAATTATTACTGACCAGATTTAGCTAAACATGTGTCACATGCTTCATGAAACTGATTTAACGGAGTATTAAACTGACTTATTTGTTTGAACTTACTGACCAAAATGAATTTGTTATTTAAATACTAAAGGGAGAGCCTGCAAATGTTGCGATTATTTGTTTCAAGGTGGTTCAGAATGTTCTAATCAGTCACTTACTGAATATATCAAATGTGACTTTGGGTTATAGTGGCCCATTTTAAAGTGGCAGGATATAGAATCTTGAGAAGTTAGTGTGTTTTGTGTAAACAAAGTAGCCCACTTCAAAAGAACTGTGAAAATGCTAAGGCTTTGAAGGAAGATAGAGAAGATTATGCTTCTTCATTTCTCTGGATGAAATTAGTTTGTTTTGGCCAATACTTTGAGGAATGTTGACTCTAAGTTTATACTGTGTTTTAATTTGCCGTCTTTATTTAGAAGTTAGTATTATTGTTTAAAAATAGCTATGTCTCATGGCTCCTGTGGCATCCATCTAATTTTGGCTAAATGCTTGCTTTGACTGTCGCTGATTCATGATTGCAACTATAGAAGAGATAGTGTCAAAGCTTTTAAAAAATGGGAGTTTTGGTGGTGAGTTCTGAGTGTGATTGGCCTCAGGATGATTTCATTGGAAAACTATGTATTGATGTGTGAAGACAAAGACTACAATTTAAGTAAGATAATGAAACAAAGTGGCGTTTGGAGAGAAAACAAGAGAACTATATAATTTTGTGAGAAATTTGGGAGGTCTTTGGCTAAGATGAAGGCCATCGGACCTGGGTGCAGGACAGAGTTCGAATATGGGTCAAACAATTCCTGGCTTTGACCAGAGAATGCATTTTTATTTTGAGTTACTAGCAATTGAAAGTTAAGCGAGTCTTTTTTAACGGTTCTACAATTTATAACTTTAAAATTTTAGGGCTCTTTAGAATGCTCTTGCATCTTTGGGGGTTCTCTGTAGATAAATTCTATCAGGGAGTAGAACACGTTCAACTTACCATTACATACCCAGCCTGGCACACGTTGGGCTCTTGAATCACTTTGGATGAATTAATAAATGAATGTTCTTATAGGAGCTGTTGAAAACCTGGGCAGTGCTCAGGTCAGGTAAATACAAATAAAGCAGAAAATATTACATAGTCTCTTGAAAAATACAATTACTGAATCAACATGGTGATTAGTTGTTGTTTGTTTCTACCTAGGGGGAAAAAAGAAAGAGTAAATTGACCCAAGAGGAATCAGAATTCAAAGTAATATTTTATTAAAAGTAACTGTTATGAATACTGGAGTACATAAGAGAAATCATGGCATATTTGAAGAACTCTTTCCTAATAGGATAGATTTTCAAGTTAAAAGTTATTAGACTATGTGGATCTTTTTTGTAATTTTAAAGGCCGTCCTATTGCCAGTCCCTATGCTTGTTGCTTTAGCTTCATTATTTCAAAAGGCCCCTGGAAAGTTTGTAAGAGAATTAATGGGTTAGATACTTTAAGAATTATTTTAAAGTCTGAAATGGCTTTTTGTTTTTGTAATTTTCTCTTTCAGTTCCTCTCCCCCCCTTCCCCAACTGACATTCTCCCTTTGTAAGCATCTAAAATTGCTTCCCACTGTGGAACTCAAAGAGAGGATTATTGCTTTTCACAAGAACATATGATGTGTACAGCCTACTTCTTCCTAGAAGAGGTGGAGTTCTTCTAATTTGTTCTGGTTCCCAGCTAAGTACTAAGGGGTTGGGGAAAGCCTGGGAGATCTGGTCACCCTTCTTTCTAATTGCCCTGATAATGAAAGCAGTGTGGAAGCCTGTAATGCAGAGATGCTTTAGGCAGTGTGTGGGAAGAAGTTTATAGTAATTGTTTAATTCCTCACAGGAAGTACATATTTTGTGGCTGTTTTATCTGAATGACATGTTCCAGGTAAAAGGTGCAGAGAGATTGTAAATGTAAGGCTTCATAGCAAGTCTGAACATAGTGGGAGACTTTAAACTTTCTTCCTGATTGTGGAGGAAATTGGGCAATGTGTGGAAGTGAGGATTTTTTTTTTTTTTTTTTTTTGAGACAGAGTCTCGCTCTGTCACCCAGGCTGCAGTGCAGTGGCATCATCATAGCTCACTGCAACCTCAAACTCCTGGACTCAATGATCCTCTTGTCTCAATCTCCCAAGTAGCTGGGACTATAGACACATGCCACCACACCCAGCTAATTTTTCTATTTTTCTGTAGAAATAGGGTCTTGCTCTTGCTCAAGCTGGTCTCTAACTCCTGGCCTTAAACGATCCTCTCCGCTCGGCCTCCCAAAGTGCTAGGATTACAGGAGTGAGCCACGATGCCTGGCCTAGAAGTGAGGATTCTAACCCATGTGACAAGCACCATGGAAACACATCCTATAACTTTCCAAATGACAGAAAAACCCTGCGTGTCTCTTGTTTTGTCCTGCCTTTCTTTAAAGAGTCTTGTCAGGCTATCTAGGATCATGAATATCTTAGCCAAGAAACGTTGATGGATGTAGAAGGGGTATTCTTATGGAGAAGAAAAATATGATTACAAATATAGCATGGTTCATTTTCCTTTTATTGATATTTATTCAGTTGCGAAGACAAATAGGCATTGGATATATTCAAGCACAGAATATTTTAATGTGTAATTCATAAATTGCTTAGGGATCTGCCAGTTGGGAGGCCAGCTTTTTCTTGAACACTTTCTGTCGTAGGGTGGCACATTGGACTGGGGAGCCTCTTCCAACTTTGACGCTTTCCCTTTGTTAGAAAACTCTATATTGACTTGTAATATTGTTCATTATCATTTCCATTCCCCTATGATGGCTTTGCCTTCTGGAGATAAAAACATGAAGTTTAGTACCATTTTAATGGCGGCTTTCATGTATTTCTTTTTTTAAAATAAACAGACCATGTTTTCCCCATGTCCTATATTCTTACTAAACATCTACGGTAACTTCATTCAATATAAAATGTTTTCCAAGCCCTCTTTGATAAAGACGCCAACTGAAATTGTGAAACAGAACAGGCACAATGGTCTGGGATGTGGACTGAGTAGTGCTTCCATTGATAGAATAGACGACAGTTGCATGAATTGTTTTGTAGCCGATCACACTTTTGCTATTTAACTACTTACTTTTCATGTGAGCATGTATTATACCATTTGCCCTAGAACTCTTAATTATTTTGTTAACTTTAAAAGTCATATTTATACACTGCATTGATGAATATAGATTCATAGAATTCCATACAGCAGAATTGCTTTTTGGATCAGACCCTCCCCTGATTTTATCTCTAGTAGCAATGAGATGTTTCTTGGCAAGAAAGAATTGCCTGATGTGCTCCTCCTCCTGTACACATGAACACTACTTGACAAATATTTATTAATTATCTGTTGTATGCCAAATACTGTGCAATGAACTTGTAATAGAAACCTATATAAGACAAGGCTTACAGTTTAGTGGGAGAGGCAAGTTTTTGTAGGGTTGATATCAATACCTTTTGCTTACTCATAAAATTCAGTATTGAGTGAGGATCATCTGTGAACTATTTTTAACCTTTCAGAAAGCTCCTCCTAGTTTGTTTTATTCTATCCTCTGAAACTCAAAAGATAATAAATCTAATAATTTATAGCATTTTATGTTGGTTCTAAAACTATCCTGTTCCTATTTCAAGAGACATGTCCTAGTCTTGTGTTTGAAGTTATTGAACAAGTTGGCTCTATCTGTGTTTTTATGGTAACTGATATTATAAAAATAATAGCCTATCTTTCAATTGTAGAGCAGCTTCCGAAACATTCTCTCATTTGGCTCTGATAACAATCTAGAGTTGCATTATTTATAATTAAAGCCAGGGATAGTGTTGAGAAGTACTTACTCTGTCTTACTGTACAACAGATTTATAATCTTTGGAAAGACATCTCTTTCTTTATACCGTTTTGCTCTGTGGACATTAGTCACTCTCTTTTCCTTTAGACCAAAATTATCTTATTGGCAGCGTGCAGTCTTTTAATAGGTTTGGTTGGTTCAAATAATGTTGAAAAAATAAAAACCGCAGCTCCCAAATCTCATTAGTAGATGTTTCTTGAGCTAACCGCGGTCGGCCAGGCCCTGGGTCCTGCTGTCTACTGTGAATGACTGCTCTGTTTCCAGCTTAATAGAGCTTGCACCTGTCATAAATGCGTAGACGTGAACTTTCCCCCAGGCTTTCGTTAACCTCTGGGCCATGACAGCCTCTGACTTTGTGGCCAGAGGAATCTCCTGAATAATAGACAAAACACTGCAGTAGTTTGTATCTTAGGCAGTTTTGATGTCCTGTAAATAGAAATTGTGGAACTGAACGATTTTATTTTAGTGAGGGAGGATAACAACCAGACAGAGACAATTCTCATGTTTGCTAACATGACTTATTAAGTAACTTATATCATAAAAATAGCAAAGAGATGATTTATTGAAAAGCACCTGTAATATAGGGTCTTCGTGGAGCTATGTTAACTTTTATTTTTAGGTTAAAAATAATCTGGCTCTCAACATTTATTTTAACTTCATTTCCATTATATAAAACACATATCCATTTTATGTCCTAATCTAATTACTATATCTTTATTAATATATCTTTTTTAGGTCACTGAAATGATTCTGGAAATGTCTCTTGAAGTTTGGTAAGTACATTTATTTAATTTGATAAAAAATATTGTGAGTGATCCACTGATTTATTTTAATTATTAAAGAATATACTTTAGATATATAAAATTATTCTGACAGCTTTGAATATATAGAAGTGTATTAAATTTGTTTTTCTTTAGTTGTTGTTAATAGCTACAAAATTAAAAAATATTCTTATAGTGTAATATTCTTTGCTTAATTTTCTAGTAGTTTGGTGGTTAAATAATAGAAGTCAGAGTAAGTGCTTTTTGAAAAGGCCCTCCCTCTACTCATATATCTATTTCCATAGAGATGAATGCAGTTATTTTTTTTGTTGTTGTTGTTGTTTTTTCCGAGACAGAGTCTCACTCTGTTGCCCGGGCTAGAGTGAGTGCCGTGGCATCAGCCTAGCTCACAGCAACCTCAAACTCCTGGGCTCAAGCGATCCTTCTGCCTCAGCCTCCAGAGTAGCTGGGACTACAGGCATGCGCCACCATGCCCGGCTAATTTTTTCTATATATATTTTTAGTTGGCCAGATAATTTCTTTGTATTTTTAGTAGAGACGGGGGTCTCACTCTTGCTCAGGCTGGTCTCGAACTCCTGACCTCGAGCGATCCACCCGCCTCGGCCTCCAGAGTGCTAGGATTGCAGGCGTGAGCCACTGCGCCCGGCCTATGAATGCAGTTATTTAAGCCTATTTTCCATTGTCGATTCAGGTAGATAGTCAACAACATGAAAATGAACATCAACAGGAAACTATAAGAATTTTTTTGTAGAGGAAAACCTGAAAATTGAGAGTGATTTTGTTCAGATTGCTGAGCAGGACTACACATCATAAAGGTCCACGAAGCATGTTGCTTTTTCAAAGTGGCCTCCAAAAATGAGTGTTGGGAAATCTTTGACTTTTTTCAAATGGTGAATCTTAGGAGAGGCAGGTGTGCCTTGATCTACCTGATCTCTGATCTAACAATGAGTTGGGTAGATCCCACCTCCCTCAGCCTCACTGCCATCTCTTTATTTTTATTTTATTTATTTATTTATTTTTTGTTAAAATGGCTGGAGAACGCCTGCATATTTCGAGCCACTCGCCTCTGCGAAGAGGTTTCTAGAACACTGTTAAAGGAACCGCTGAGCTAAAGTCAGCCCTACTGCCATCTCTTTAGGCTTCCCTGTTGATGTTGAATTTACCAAAGTTACTACTACATATTTTATGCAAAAACCAAACAAATTAATTTAACATTTTCATATCTTGTGATTTGCCAAATATATGAAGATGGGTGCACTGGGTTTAGGTAGTTCTTGCTCTTGTTTTTATCTCTGGAGTGTGTTGATTTGACTTAGTAAGTGATTGGCATAAATTTCCACAACCTCTCAATATATGTCACCAAATATCACAGGTACAAGTTATCATGTTGCATTATTTTGCATTAAGTTGATCCTTGTTTAAAAGTGGTATGTTTTGGCATGAGATTAGAAATACTATTATTTTGACTGACTATGGAAGTAATTCTATTTGTTTAATGGGAAATAGTCTTCACTGAGATAATTAGGATCATATTTTTATAGTATTAAAAACTCCTCTTTTATATGTTAATTTATGTCAACTCCAGAATAGAAGTGTTTTCTTCAAAGAAAAACTCAATGTATTCAAAGAAAAATTTTCCATGTAATGCCTTCCATTAAATATAACATAATATAAAGAAGGAATTAGTTAGGAAGTTATAGATAATACATAAAAGAAGAAATAATATAGAATATAAAATAATATAGAAAATAGTCTATAATTCCATAATTCTATTACCGTATTTATAAAATTACTCAGTATTTTTAAATTTTCTTACAGTTTTTTATTGATATCTTCTAAACATCTAGGTCATTACTGTTAATAGATTTTTTAAATCATGATTCTTTAAAAAAAATAACATATTACAGCATACTATATTATAAAGAACATGGGTTCCAGAATAAGAAGTCCTGGATTTAAATCTACAGCTTGCTAATTATGTCAATGTTGAAAGATTTCTAATTACATTTTTACTTATTGGTAAAATAGGAAAAGAATATAAGCATATCTATTGTGATTAAATGAGATATTCTTTCTAAAAAGTATGTACTATAGGAAACTTTCATACATGTATACCACATGTCATAATGGTACTGTTTGTAATAGTTTACCAAAAATTGTAAATAACTTCAGTGATACTGGATAAATAAATTATGGTATATTCATATAACAGAAGTATTCCAAAATGAAATACTTCTATTTATGTAAGCACAGATGATTCTCAAAAGCAAAATGTTCAATGGAAAAAAATAATGTTCATTGATAGCATTTATGAGAAAATTAAAAACCTGCAAAGTGACCCTCTATGTTATTTAAGGATATAAACATATACTGTAAAATTATAAAGAAATACATTAGAATGATGAAGATCAAATTTAAGGTAGTGGTTACCTTTGAGGACCAGAAAAGAAATAAAATTGAGGAGAATTTACAGAGGCAATACAGTGAGATTTTTATTTCTTAAAGTGGCTACAAGATACCTAACCTAATATATGATAATAAGTAATAGTACTAGAAAAAGGGTGTAGCCAAGACTAGACTAAAAAATTACTAATTCACTCTCTTACTCTATTCCTCCCCTTGTTACATAATTTTCAAAATAATCAAATTTAATAACTGCATAACCCAATAATTTTATGCACTATAATTTAATTACCATTTCTTTCCTGTTGGATAATAAGGCTAAACAATAGTTTAAAGATCTGTGGTTACTTCCCCTAAAGTAACTATCCAGAAATAGAATTACTAGGTCAAAGGGAATGTACATTTTAATTATTTTTGGTGCTTATCACCTTATTACTTTTCAAAAGTGTTTCACAAGCTTATATTACCATAATTAATGTATAAGAATAACAGTGTTATTTCACCTCTTTCAGTACTGGAAAAGAGGTATTTAAAATATTTTTTAAAACATTAATTAATAACTACTATTTTAATTTGCCAGTGAAATTAAATATTTATTTTTATATTTTCATTATTAATTATACTTCTTTTTTTGTGAGTTACCTATATTTGTGATTTGGGAATTAATAATTAAAATGTTATTTGTAATGATCAAATATCACTATAGTGAACATAGCCCGGAGGTTTTGCAGTGTCTTCTCTTATTCTAAGGAAGAAATGTACTGAACTAACAGAAATGATTCTTAAACTAATTCACTCTTACGGGATAGATAGACTTTTTTTAGGAATTGTAAAAAGACAATATTTTATTGGTGATAGCCTTGGCTTCTACATTTTGAATTTATTCACCTCCCAATATAGGTTGCTAGATATTTTTTTAAGTACTTTTAAATTTAGTAGCTGTTATTTAGAGTTCAGTATTAGGACTTGTCTTATTTGTGAGGCATTATTGCGTGGTGAAAGTACATCATGTATTTACCATGTGATCCTGCCCTCTCAGAGCTTCAGATTTCTGATCTGTAGGCTGCAATATATAATAATATATTATATAATAATGTGTAATGTTTACTCCCACGGTTGTAGCATTGATACATATGTAGTACCTAATGTGGTTTCTGGCATAGTGTAGGTTTCCGAGAAATTGCTGCTGCCTTATTTAGAAAGGAAGTGTATATATAATTTAAGGGTTCCAAAGTCCTCTAGTTGTAACTCATTTGTGGTTATGTCAAGTTCTGCTATTAGAAGTTGCTTTCTTGTCCATTAGACAAGGTGATTTATTAGTACTACTTCTGCATGTATGTTCCTCAGAACGCAACTCTTTGCAATGTTAGTAAGTTATGAGAGTGGAGTGATAAGGAGGAAATTCTTGGTCAAGTAAGTTTGGGAGCTACTTTGCCAAACAAATATAAACAGGGTTCTTCTGTGAAGCACCTCCCAAAGTTATTATTATCATAATATACAACATATCAGGGGCTGTTTGTTTGCTTGTTTATCTAAAAGATCACATACTCCTTTTTCTCTGAAAACATACCTTGGCACGTGCTGCTTTAAGATAGCCGTCACTGTATACACTTGCTTTAGGTCCTGTCTTAGGAGATGGCTTGAGGTAAGCAGTCAGCATATATCAGTGCAGCTACTGGGGACCTGAGGGAGCTGGACAGGTATAAAACAAGACTACTGGGAATGTTGGCTCATGACCTTCTCTGTTTTATGTTACAGCTCATGCCCGGACCTACGATTTAGCATGGCCCTGTGTGATCAGGAGAAAGTTTTCAGACAACATAGAAAAGAAAACATAAAGGAGAACATGAAGAAACTCTTGGGTCCAAAGAATAGTGAAGGATTGTATTCTACACGTGATGTGAGTCTGCCATTTTTTGAGTACTAGTATAAATTAAAAATAATTTTGCTGGGTCACTTTTTCTAAAGATTTTACCCAAATATGGCAACATTAAGTTTGAGCATTGTTCCTTCAGCTTTTTAAGGTAAGATAAGCAGTTCATAAATGACAAGTCTTTGAGGAAGGTCATCCCAAATGCTGCCTATATTTGGTAATATTTATAAGATATAGTTTTTATATTTATTTTTGCTTTATATTTTAGAGCAGTGTTAAGTTCACAGCAAAACTTGGAAGAAAGTACAGAGAGTTCCCATATACCTCCTGCCAACACACAACCTCCCAGTATTAGTCAGAGTTCTCTGGAGAAACAGAACCAAAAGGATATGTATATATATAGTATATATGAGGAGATTTATTATGGGAATTGACTCATGAATATGGAGTTGGAGAAGTCCCATGATATGCCAACTGCAAGCTGGAGAACCAGGAAAGCCGGTGACACAATTTAGTCCAAGGCAAAGGCTTAAGGGCCAGGGGAGAAGGTATAACTCCCACTCTGAGACCGAAGGCCTGAGAACCCGGGGCAGTTGGAAGGGAGTGGGTACCGATATAAATCTCAGAATTTGAGGGTCTGAGAACTAGGAGTGCCAATGTCCGATGGATGTCCCAGCTCAAGGAGAGAGAGAGAATTTGCCCTTCTTCCATGTTTTTGTTCTACTCAGGCCCTCAACGGATTGAATGATGCCCACCCATATTGGTGAGGGTGAATCTTCTTTACTCAGTCTACTGATTCAAGTGCTAATCTCTTTGGAAAACACCCTCATAGACACTCCCAGAAATAATGTTTTACTAGCTATCTGGGTATCCTTTAACCTAGTCACATTGACAACTAAAATTAACCATCATAATCTTTGACTATTAACATCCCATACCAGAGTGGTACCTTTCTTATAAAGATGAACCTACACTGACGCATCATTATCACCCTAAGTCCACAGTTTACATTAGGGCTCACTCTTGGTCTTGTTCTTTCTATGGATTTGGACAAATGTATAATGACATAGATTCACCATAATAGTATCACACAGAGTAGTTTCACTGCCCTAAAAATCCTCTGTGCTCCACCTAATCATCTCCCCCTAACCCAGGGGTTAGGGTTTACTCCTAATCCCTGGCAACCACTGGTTTTTTTACTGTCTCCATAGTTTTGCCTTTTCCAGAATGTCATATGGTTGGAAGGATACAGTATGTAGCCTTTTCAGATTGTCTTCTTTCACTTAGTAATATGTCTTCTTTCACTTAGTTCCTTCACATCTTTTCCTAGCTTGATAGTTCATTTTGTTTTAGTGCAGAATAATATTCCACTGTCTGTATGTGCCACAGTTTAGGTAATTTTTGATATAGTTTTTTAAATAGGTATGCTTGTGTGCAAATAAGATGTTTATTTTATTAATAGGAAAAATTTAGTCTCATACGTAAAAGGATGAATACTAATTAATTAATTTTAGTATAGACAAATATTAAACCATGAAAATTATTATGGAACAAGAAGAAATACCATAAATCTTATTAATGATAATGCAATTAACAAACATAGGTAAACATGATAGTGGAGATGAAATGTGCCAAATTCTTCATATTTCATAGCAGAGAGTTAAAAGATATTATTCAAAATTGACCAAGTAGTTAAAAATGATGTCTTCCACATTTTAAAGTTTTTCCTAATCCTAAGTATAAAGACATTAAAATAAAAATATATTGTAAACAAATATTGAAAATAAAATCCTTCAGTCGTACTTTATCTTTTTTCTTCTTTTAAATTCCAGTAAAATATAGCATCATTTATGATTCAGTAACATATGTTATAATCTACTCTTTGGCTGTCTATCCATCCTTTTTTCCTTCTTCCATCCATCCATCCATCCATCATCTAATCTACCTGTCTACTTCTATCTCTTTCTTTCTGAAATCTACAAAGATAAATTGCTACAGTGATGCTCATCAAATGATAAAATGGTGAAGTTTCTTGTTAGTGCCCTATTAGGTAAGTTTTTACTTATTTTCTTGAGATTTTCTGTTAATTGAATATTTTAAGTGAGCATAATTTATTTTCATCAAATAATATTTGCATTACATTCATAAAGAAACACATATGTATACACTGTCATCTATGCACACAGGCATCAGGGATTCAAGATTGTTGCAAATTAAGGACAGAATATAGTTGGAAATGAGACATAAATTCTGAGTAAGGGAGCCACATAAGCACCCCGGGGGTCCCACATGTGACTGTAGATCGACAAATGTGTTTTTAGGTGGGTGTAGGGGGGAAAAGCCAACCTGCTGATGCTAGAATGGCCTTTGTTGTTACAGGAACAGATACTGCTTCTGGGGAATTTTTGTTAAAAAGAAACTAAAGGGAGAAGTGAAACCTCCATTTAAGTTTCTATTTAAAAGAGAAAGAGACTTCTCTTCCATCCTGCATCTTGCTTGTCACCACAACAGATTCCTGGCAGAACTTGTGGTTGTTTATCATGTCAGATTAATTAGTCCTTGAAGAAACTTCCTTCTCTGCATATTACTCAGACATTTTCAGCTGTTCTGGAGTTTTTTCTTATTGTGTGTTTTTTTTCTTTTAATATAAATCGTAAACCTTTCAGCAGCAATTCTACCACTTTTTTCTTTTTGTCTCCATCCTTGTTTGGTATTGTTATACCCTTGGAGCATTCAAATGAAATTTTGAGTTCTTTTCATTTCCACCATTTGTCATTTATTGAGACCCGGTGCTAGCTACTGGAGAAGAATAAAGCTGAGATGGTTAGCACTGAACACTTTCTTTAGTGAGTTTAAAGCCTAGTTTGGGAGGAAGATATTTAAAACCAATGGCATGTTAAGTTCTTAACAAAAAGGTGTGAACGGAGGGATGGAAAGTTCTTGCAGGAGGGTGACTCACCTCTTTCTCTGCAGCAGAGATTATGGAAAGTTCTCTTAGAGCAGATGACTCTTGGCCAAGCCTTCAAGTATGAGCTTGGCTAGAAGAAAAGGGAGGAAATTGACACCTCTGTTAATTCTTGGTCACCAAACTCATTTGGGAGACTCTGCTTTTGCAACCTCAGAGATTCTCTGTCTAGTTTCTTTCCAGTTATTTGCAAGAATTATTTTCTTCACTTTTAACAGCTGATAGACTTGCCTCCGACTCCGAAGTGGAAAGTTATGAGATAACAAGTCCTTTATTTCTTGCCATAGGATTGACATACCTTGACATAACCAATGCTTCTCCTTCACAGCTTCCCTCCTAGTTCAATGGAGAAAATATTCTCTTTTCTTTCGAATAAAAATCCCTATCAGAGATAGACCACAAGGTCCTCTTAGCAACCCCAGTGTACCTGTTGTCCGGTTCTTCCCGGGCCTCTCTCCACCTATGCCGTCAGCCTCCACCTCCGTTTGGATATTTCCCATAAAAATATAAACATGCTCTAAACTCCATTATAAAAAGAAAGAAACAGGAACAGAAAAATCTCCCTAAATTCTACATTCCATTCTCCATTCTGCTCTATATCTCTCCTTACCTTCACAAACTTCTCCAAAATTTTCTATGCAAGCTCATTCTACGTCCTTACTTTCCTGAGGCTTCTGCCTTCGTTATTCTATTGCAGCTGCTCCGCTCGTCACCGGTACTGATAAATGCAAAGGATCTTGTTCTTGCCCTGTCTTGCCCAACCTTGCACCTGCAAATGACAATGTCTCCTTACTTTTTGAAACATTGTCTACCCTTCACTTGCTGTCTTCTCCTGGTTTCCATCATGCTTCTTCGGTTTTCTTTACCAGATCTTCTTCTTCTGAGCAGTCTTTAAATATAGTAGTTTCTCAAGACCCAGCCCTAGGCCCTCTTTCTCCTTATTCTATACTCTCAAGAAATTTCTCTCCCACTCATGATGTCACCCAACACCTGAGTGCTGAGGACTTTCACACGTATATCAACAACTTAGAACCTCTCTTTTGAGTTTCAGACCTGAATATCTACACCTGTCCTTGATTTCTTCACTTTTTACATCCCAACATCTCAGACTCAGCGTGTCAAAATCTGAACGCACAATCTTTTCTTAATGGTTCTACTTGTGCCTGTCCTCCCTCTTCCCATTTTCTGTTCACAATGAATTTGCAGTGATCTTTTCAAAACACATATCTGATTGTATCAATTCTAAGCTTAAAATCCTCCTGCTGCTCTTAAAATCCTCCTGCTGCTCAGGCCCACAGCCTCTCTCCAGCTTCATTTTTGCCAGTTGATCCCAAATTCATACCCTCCTCCCAGTAAGTGCCTCTTAGTTCCATGTCTCTACAGAACTTTTCCCCAATTGGAGCTCTTCTGTGCATTGTTCATTCCTGCTGCAATATGCTTTCCCCTGTACCATTATTCTTTCCACCCCTCCCCCTTCTCAGCTGACTAACTAGCCTCCCATTCTTTAATCAGCACATAGATCCTTTATTCTGAGACTCTCTCCTCATCTTCCTCATCTTCTCCCTTCCTCCCGCCAAGTCTATGTTAGGTCTCTCAGTCATATTCTCTTATGGAACATATATGTACAATATCTTCTCAACATTTACCATGATTGTACGATTGTACTTTAAAAATACGTGTACAAATATTTGTTTAATGACTTCTTTTTTCCATTAGAATGTAAGTTTTATGAGGACTGGAACAATGTCTGTGTTATACATTTCTATATTCCAAGCATCTAGTGTAGCTCTGGGGATGGTAGATCCTCAGTAACTATTCATTGTGTAGATTTAGGCGGTGGTTTGGCATTGCATCCATGGGATGAATTAGCTAGAGAGAGAATCAGGGTCTCAACACAGAGGAATACCGGTATTAGGTTGTTTGGGAGAAGACACAGGTTAAGGAGAGAGTCTGGATGAGATTGTGGCTCAGACTGTTGAATTAGAAATGTATGTGGGATGGCACACAGATGTCCAGTTGGCATTTGCTTTCAGGTTCTTCTTTTCAAAAAGCAAGTTGCTGCTGCCACCCCTAGTCAGTCTCCTTTTGTGGGAAGGAGTGGTGAGTCTTCCTGGGAAAATAAAAGTTGGCTTAATATTTGTACAAATGACAGCATATTAACTTTTCTGCAACAGATGGGGAATGAGGTAATGATGCTTTTTTTCTCTGGAATATCCCTCAAAAATATTAAATTCATGTGTTTGGAAGTCATTTCTAGAATTGCAACTTTTGTTTTTGCTATTTTTGTCTAAATTTTTTCTCTTGGCAGAAATAATTCATTTGGACATATCGGTACCACCCATTCCCATAGCAAAAGTAATATTTTTCTATTTTTTTGTTAATCCTTGGGTTTCTTAAGCTCCCACTTCCCTCATTCCCTGCCAACATCATGATTTTCTGCTCAGTACAGGCTAGTTGGCCTCCTTAAGCTATGGGAGAGTGGGCTCTTGTGGCAGTTTGTGCAAAGAAAGGGAAAAGTCCTACTCAAATCTCAGTGCACAGACTGTGACTTTCTTGTTCCCAGTTTTTAATAAACAGGCAGCGTCCAGTTTAGGACCTTAACGTTGACTTAAAATGTTGAATGAATTTGGGTACATTGTTTTTACCTCTGTGCTTCACTTGTAAAATGGAGATGATGTCTCTTATTAGGATAAGAGGATGGGTACTAACACTTGTAAAGTATTCAGTGAAATATGTTGGGGGCACATAGTAGTTTCTCAATAAAACAGTTTGCTTTATGCACGTTATTGGGTGCTACTGTTCTATAGCATAGCCCCCTGGGGCAATAATTGCTGAATTTAATAAGGCCTTAGTTTTCCCGCCTGGATGATGAACTAGTCAACTAGTCAAGGTTTCTAATAGCCTAAGAGTTTATTTTCTTAAGTAGTAAGATTCTTCTAAGAAAATTATTGATTTTAATTATTTGGATGAAAGTCTTTCTGAAATGAATAATCCCTTGCTCAGATTGAACTGATTAGGGTATTTGCATGTCTGCTTCCTTTGGAATCAATTACATTTTTCCATGTTCTGTGTGTCCACTTGAAGTAATTTCTTCATACTGCGTTTTTTCCCTTCAACTTTGTGGCTTAGATTTCAAATCTGATAAACAAGCTTGTTGTTAGAAGTGTCTCTAATTAGTGTAATTTTCCCATGAGTACAAAGCACTGAGATCTTTCCTGAGCAAGATATATAAGACTTTGTGTAGGGGATTTTTGATATATTTTGAGTGTTCAGTGGCCACTGTTTAATATTTTCCTGTTCTGAAGTTCCTTTTGGTCAGATGAAGTTTCCAGATTACAGTCTCCTATGTGAAGTGAAATGTTACTATACAGTATCTGTGTCCCCTAAAAACTGACGATAGCAGAGCACAGTTGGTTGGGGGACTGAAGTTTGGAATTAGATTAGTGGGGAAATGAGAAAAGGAAAATGCCTTGACTTTTCATCAGACCATAAAAGAGAAAAATGCTTCTTCTTAAGAAAGAGTATAAGGACTATATTTCAGTTTAAACAAATAGATATCTTTGGATGAAAATAGAAGTACAACATGGACCTTAAATAATTTATTCTCTGAGTGCTACTCTGTACTTTAGTTTGTCATGTTGTCAAGACTAGAGAAAAGAGGCCGGGCGTGGTGGCTCACGCCTGTAATCCTAGCACTTGGGAGGCCGAGGCAGGCGGATTGTTTGAGCTCAGGAGTTCGAGACCAGCCTGAGCAAGAGCGAGACCCCGTCTCTACTAAAAATAGAAAGAAATTATATGGACAGCTAAAAATATATATAGAAAAATTAGCCGGGCATGGTGGCGCATGCCTGTAGTCCCAGCTACTCGGGAGGCTGAGGCAGAAGGATCACTTAAGCCCAGGAGTTTGAGGTTGCTGTGAGCTAGGCTGATGCCACGGCACTCACTCTAGCCCGGGCAACGGAGTGAGACTCTGTCTCAAAAAAAAAAAAAAAAAAAAAGACTAGAGAAAAGAGAGAACATCTAGTCAGGGCAGGGAGGCTGAGCAAAACAGTTTCTGAAGGAGGTAATGGAAACCAACCTGGAGTTGTTAATGAGAATGATTATTCATTTGTTTATGCTGATTCCTTCATCTAGAAGATTTGTCCTCTTATTTCTACCTTCATTCTGACAATGGCACTTTGTACTGTGAATTCTCAATCCCCTTTGAGACTGTAAACACTGAAGGGCAGACAGGGGAGGACTCCCTGTAGTGGAGTGCAGGAGGATGCACTGACCAGGTGTGGGCTTCCTGCTCAGGTTCAGGTTTCAGGACTCGAGGTAAACAGCCAAGGGATAAAACAGAGCTGGAAACTGGTCTAGAAAGCAGGTATCCAAGAGGCCCAGACTGCACTCAGCGGGGTGGTGCATTATGAGGGGCCTAAAGGCGCTTGACTGCTGAGGAATACGGAGCTGTTAGGGAAACATTACTGGGGAGAGGCAGACAAAAACCCACATGCCAGGAGCAATGAAAGGGAAGGCATATGGGGACAGGTGCTAGATTTTCTGCAGGTGGTGTTGCTTACTTGAGTAAGCAGATTGCCCTCCATAATGTCAGTGGGCTTCATCCAAACAGCTCAAGGCTGGAAGAGAACAAAAGACTAGCTTCCCTGAGCAGATGGGAGTTAATCTGCCTGCAGACTTCTTTAGATTTCATCTGCACCATTGGCTCTCCTGGGTCTGGAGCTTGCTGGTCCACACTATGCATCTGGATTTGCCAGTCTCTATAATGGTGTGAACCAACTCATGGTGATAAATCTCTTTCTGTGCCCATATATATGCACACATACGCATACATCCTATTGCTTCTGTTTCTTTGAAGAGCCCTGACTAATACAGGGGTCAAGGGGGACAGGGAGACAAAAGTCTTTATATAATTGTCAGATCTTAAGATCTATGGAAAAGTAAAAAATCCTTGAGCACTTCTGGATTTTCTTTTCTGAGGAGGAAATTAATATCTGTGAGCCTATGATAACTAAATCAAAACCACAGGGTTTTTGATACACGAAAACTCATTTCCTGCAATCATATGAGAGAAGTATGAGAACTATTTGTTGGCATGATTTATACCCAAATACTAGTGATATTAAGTCTAAATATAACCTAAAACCTTTTCAACAACACTTGTTTGATTCTTTTATAATTAGAGCCAGGACTAACAGCTGCAGCTTATAACTCCCCAGCTATTTCGTCGAACATTATTTCAGAATGACCAAAACTATTAAGACATCCAAACTAGTCTTCGTTTATTATATAAAATTGTGCTGATATTATTCGAAGTGATACATGAATCTGAAATATAGTTTGACTAAGCATCCAATGGATTCTCTTAATAAAGTTTACTGCTTTCTTTCTGAACAATGACAAAGAGGAAAAAGCAACAAGTTTTGGTGCCAGTCACACCTCAGGTCAAATCCTGGTTGTCCTACTTATTAGCTTTCTGTCCATGGGCGAGGTATTACATGTGCTTAACTCCTCATCTGAAAAATGTAAATAAAAATTACTTTCTCTTGAGAGTTGGGAAGAATAAATGAGATAAATTATGTGAAATGTCCCTGAGAGTGTGAAGCACTTAGTATGTTCTTGATAAGTCTAATTTCCCCTTCTTTTTTTTAATAGTTCATAAGCAGTTATAATTTTGTAGTTTTATAATTTATATTTCTGTATGAGTTATAGAATCTAGAATGTTGCTAGTTTCAAAAAGCTTCTAGATCAATAGTTCTATCTAATATTTTTATATATAAGTAAACTGAGCCCACAGAGGATTTTCTTTGTCTAAGAGCAGAGGGCACAGTTGCAGGAAAGCACAGAATATTTGTTTTCAGAGACAACGTGGAGCATCGTGAAATAAGAGCTATGTTTATCTGACCGATCCAGTTTTGAATCCAAACACCACTTTCTAGCATCGTGACATTGGAAAAATTATCTTTGTTGTGTCTCAATTACTTTAAAAAGGGGGCAATAATATGTATTTGATAGAAGTGTGGAAATTAAGTGATATGCATATGATGCATGAACACAGATTAATGCACACTTAACAAATGAAGGTAATTATAATTTGCACAATTATTTGATCCTTCAGTTTTTATGTACAGATATCTGGCATTTTCTTTTACCTGATAGCAACCCAAGTATCTGAATTAAAAGTCTTACCTGAAAACCTTTTCAAAGAATTACTTTAAAGCAATAATGGGAGCAATGGGTTACATAGCACATGAATTCCAGTTTCATTAGGAGGCTGTTTCCAGAAGATTCTGAGCAACGTACACATGAAGAAGGACATCTGAGGAGTGGTTTGCTCAGGATTAGTGAAGGCTTTATGTTCATTTTTCCAACTTCTCTTATTAAATCTCCCTCTGAATAACTGCACAAGCTGTTTGCTGTATGTTGAAATGAACAGCGTAGTCTGTTGCTAAAAACATTTTTACTCTATTCTAAACTACCTGATTTGTATTTTGTTATTTTTCGTAATACAGTGTTACAATTAACCAAACCTACAGGCTCATATGCCCCCAAATGGTTTTTGAATATAAACAATCTACCTTCTCCTACAATATCAACCTTGAAATTTTTTCTTTAAAACCCTTCATAATACTATTTTTCCAAACTCCCTAGTATACTCCTTCTGCAATAATAGGACTGACTTCTTGGTCCCCAAATCGCATATCCGTTCCTGCTTATGCCTGGGTTGGCCTGAACCTTAGGCCCGGTGCTGAGCACATAGCAATGGTAAATGTTTGCTATTATTATTATTATATTGCCTGTAAACTCAACCTCTTTTCAAGGCCTAATTCAAATCCCTCCTCTTTGTTCTAACTTCTTTACCACTGCTGTGGCAACTAATACTATTTTGTGCTCCATTCACCCACTTTATATACCACTTTAGTTTCCTATCTTAGCTTTATTTCCTCCTCTAGACAAGCTTTTAAGAACTTATGTATTCTACTTGATTCGCAACTTTAAAATCTATGTTTGAGAGCATTATGTTTATCTATACATACACAGGTTCAGAGCCATTTAAATTACTCCGAGGCACTGGCAGAGTGTGTTTTCATTGTGAGGTCTCCAGTTTGCGTCTGGTTTGATGCCTAGTGTCTTTTGATTTGAGGCCACTTGGCATTAGAGAAGAGCTCTGGATTAGGAATTTAGTCTTAGGTGTCCTACTCTTTGCTGCCCTAACTTTAATAAGACTTAACCTCTACAGGTCTCTCTTTCCATATTTAAGAGTTAAATAATCTTTTTGGTCCTTCTGGTTGTAAAATAATCATTCCATTAACATATGCATACGTTATGTTGCTAAGTGGGCACTCAGGGATGTACACACACTCATGCTGTGTATTCAGCATTTCTAGGATCGAGTGCCCTTTTTCTTCCTTAGCCAGGCTTTGCCCTTTGGGAACCTTGTTCTCGGTGATGACAGCATCATCTGTTTATGAGCCAAGCTAGAAACCCTAACACTCCTTCTTGTATTTTCCTCCTAGCATCAGATCAGTAACCAACTACAGATCACCAGTTAACAAATCTTATATAAGGAACATCATCATTTAGAACTTTCATCTGCAAAAGGAGCAAATACTTCCCTTTGCTCTTCTTATAGGATATGTGAGATAACCAAATAAAACAATGCCCCAGAAAACAATTCCAAAATTGCAAAAGGTTGAACAAAAATAGAACATTATTATTATTATTATTAAATAGAGTAAGCTGGTCATTTTATTGCAAAAGGTTGAACAAAAATAGAACATTATTATTATTATTAAATAGAGTAAGCTGGTTATTTTAATAATATCTGCTTTCCAATAGACATTGATTCTTGATTTTCTTATATGAAACATTATTTTCTTTGTTAAAAAAATTAGGCATTACTAAAGTATGAGTGAACTTGCGTTTCTTTTAGACAAAATGTGGGATAGATAATATAAAAATTGAGATTAAAGGGCAAGACATTTTATGATCTTCACTTTGTGTACAATCTCTGTGTTGCATCATTTCAGGTGCCTGTGGTGGCCATATTGGGTTCTGGTGGAGGTTTCCGAGCCATGGTGGGATTTTCCGGTGTGATGAAGGCACTGTATGAATCAGGAATTTTGGATTGTGCTACCTATGTTGCTGGTCTTTCTGGCTCCACATGGTCTGTATACATTTTTCATTTTAGTTTTATCATTCTAAATGTTAAGAATTTATCTAACTCAAACATTAGAAGTGAAAAGGGGTTTTAGAAAATGGAAAATTAAGATGCCAGCCTGATGCCATAATCTGCTTAAAAATTTTTTTTAAAGGGAAATCCATATCTGTTAATAACTTTCACCATAAATTTACCACTTTTAAGCCACTTTGTAACTAAAAATGTAGTTAAAACATAAAATAAAAAAATAGACCAATTGAAATAATTCTAGATAAATATAGCAGAAGAGGAATAACATACTCCACCCATAATTAATTTAATCTTCCTATAATTTGCTGATTTGTAGTCCTTCGGTGAACATGTCTAAGTCTACATGATTCACTAGGTATTCATTTTCTTCTTTAGGGCAAATAGAATAAAATGCAATAAATATACTGTAGTATAGAGAAGGAGGAAAACAAATTTTAAATGCAGGAATGCAATAAATTTCACTGATATATATCTAACTAAACCTGAAATTAGTCTTTTAGATATATTTAAGCTCAGCTAAGTTTAGATGAAGAGTCAAAACATCCATATGTATAATACTTGGACCCTGTAGATTTGCTTCTTCACACATACATTTATAAAACATTTTCCAAGATGTATTAATACTTTTTGGTTTGTCTACCTCACATAAGCACATGGAAAAACAAATAAATTCCTTGCTCATATGTCTCAATTAATAGGACCACTTAAAGGATCTATCTTTGATTTCCAAGACTTTTTTAGTCATTCAGCTATGGCAAGCTCAATCTGTTATCATATTGTATTCTATATGTCTAGCATTTTCAAGTTGCTGTGTCATTTTACCTTGTGAGATGGATATAAGTTTCTTCATTTTTCAGTTTAAGAAAATTTGACTCAGAAGCCAAATGACTTGTCCGGCATCGCTAGCGGAACATAGAAATTCTGGCTTTGGATCCCCTGTTCTAAGATTCTTTCTACTAAACCACAATCTTTTCTTGGACATCTATATATTGTATATATAGTTTTGCATTTAAATAACTTATAGTTTCTTAAATATTTTGAATCAGATTCTTTGGCTAAAGAACAAAAACTTAGAGCCATGGCTGCCACCTTCTTGGTATTACCCTCAAAATGATTTATCTTTTCTGAAAGAAGGGTGTAGCCTATCATTATTCTTTCCCTTGAAGGAAAGAGCAGGCACCTGCCTGTTTCATGAGTAATGTGATGGAAATACTTGGACCCTTACATTAATTCGCCTACTCAACAATTTCTTTGGGTGGTTTTCGTTCTCTGTACTCACTATTTATTATAGATCCCTATTGTCCAGTACGGACTAATACCCTTCAAGATGTATACTTTCTTAAACTCATCGAATAAAGAAAGACTGGTCCTTGGAAACTGATTTAGGGATATAATTATGTGTGTGTGAACTTGATTAGAGCTTCAGCCATTGCTTTGGTTATAGATTTGCAGTGATATAGTCTTACATTCTCCTGTCTGAATGTTCTGAAAACAAGTCCTGTAAAATGTAATTAAAAGAATCTTAAATGTGCACACACATGTATCTATATGTGAACTTTTATTCTGTCTTTCAAAGTCTTATTTCCTTAGAGATTAGCCACCTTTTTTTAAATTGCGTGTTCTTAAAAGCTACTCACTTTTTAAATCCTTACAATAGATTTTTACTCACTGACCACTTAATTTCCAAAGTTCTTATTTTACTTGACTTCTTTGGGGATGGAGTGGGGGAGGGAGGGGTCGGAAGTTGAGACTTATCACACATTGACTTGTCCTTATTTCAAATTGCTCCTATTGTGCCATTTTGGTTTGGTTTCATCCTTTGTGATTGCTCTCTCCTCCATACATGGTCTTTCCTACTTCCACTATTTTTCTCCTTAACGTAGGCTTCCCTCCAGGCCTTCCCTTTTGCTCTATCCCACGTACTCATCCTTCCTTGGTAAGTCCACTGACTTCTACCACTTCAGCTATTGCCACCAAGAATTTAGTTCATGGAATCCTAGAGCATCTCCAAACTTAATAGACAAAGCAAAGAAAAACCTAATGGATACTGCAAAGAAGCCCTCAGAGAGGAGAACTGAACAAAAATGAGTCCCAGAGGGCAGGGTGAAGAGTGCTGTGAGAAGTGGGTGATTCAATCATGTTGGAAAGCTGTGAAGAGCTTAGCACAGCACTGGGTTTGGCTCGTGGTTTTAATAAGAACCACTAGTTAAAGTAAATAAAGGATACTTTTGAACATGAAATTACAAAACAGAAAGAAGTGAACAGAAGGTAAAAGTTCAAAAGGTAGGAATGTGAACCTCCTTCGTAAGAGCTGTCTGTTATTTCAAGCAGTTGGAAAGGGAAGGAATGAGCAGAGTTATTGTTTGAAGGGAATATAATAATGTAATGAGCAGGGAAGAAGGGTTTTTTTTAGAATTTATGAAATTCAAATATTATTTTTAGGAGTCTGAGGTGGAGGAAATAGTGTAGAGGGTTAGATGGGAGAAAAAGAAATAGAAGGATCGTAGACAGGGAAAGATTCAGGCAGAGAAAGCACAGGTAAAGGTGTTAACCATGGAAAGACGAGATATTTCCCAAGACAGAAGAAAAGGTGGTCAGGATGATTCATGTTAATGCTTCTCTCTTAAAAAGTATAGGTGCGAAGGTAAAAAGTTCAAAGGAAGGAATTCGGAAAGGCTTGGAAAAACAAATTACACTCCTGTGTTATGTAACTTTTTATATTCTGCTGATATGCGGCCATTATTTGGCATAAATGAGGTAATACGGAAATATCTGGAGAAGCCCTAGACCTCCCAGAAAGTTTTCTGTGATCACAAAAGAGAATTTTAGGTAGAACACAGCTTCCTTTATAACTCCTACTACCTTTATGGTAATTATTTCTGAAATTATTTTTGGATGATACTTGTGATTCATTAAATATAAGCATGAGCCAACCTGGAGACATGAAATGTGTGAACGAGGGAATTATGACAGTCATCCTATGTTCTCTTACTCAGTTAGCTCTCTTCCTCAGTAAAGCTGCTCTCTTGTAACATCCTTAGGGGCTACTAGATACTGATGGCCATGTTTGCATGGCATTACCATCAAAAGAGAAATGAGAACAGCTCTGCATCTCTAGACAATAGAGCCCAATTCATTAAACTGGCTGAAATAGAATTTGAGAATGAGAACTTTGAGTTACATAGTATGAAGAACTTCTGGAACATTGAAAAAAAAAAACCTAATTTTAACAGAAATTGTCATATAAAGTGTGACAGGCTTAGAGATCAAGATACACAGTAGAGAAAATTTGTAGTTTGAGGTAGGGGCTAAGTTTGTCTTGCTCCCTAATGAATTTATTTCACCTAGCATAGTGCTTGACTTGCCTTAAGTAATTGCTTAATGACTAAATAAGGAAATGCATAGTAACTGCATTTTATGGGAAAAATTAATCTAGGTATTTCTTTAGGCTTTCAGGATATTTCCTTCATAAATGTTGAGAGTCATTCCAATTTTAGTTGCATGTGAGAATCACTTCACTTCTGCACTTTTTTAAGAACAAAAATTCTAAGTGTTTACCCTGGAAGATTCTAATTTAACAAGTCCTGCCTGGGTGGCTAGGCACTGATAATTTTAAAACATTGACCATATGATTTGGGGACAGGGATTGAAGTAAAATCTCTTCTTCTCTGCCATGATTTAACTTTTAAAATTTTACAGTTAAACTGAAATATATTTAGATGGAAAGAATGAAGAGTTCTATCGTATAAATATGGTGAAAAATTAGAGGCAAATATTTCCAGATTTAAGTATAAATAAACATAAGACCATTTCATTCATTAATTATTTATAGAGGCCCTGCTACATCTAAGGCACTAACTTTTTGAAACTTGGTTAGTATGGTTGGAAAAAATTTGTTGGTAAAGAGATGAAAGTCAAGGCTTAAGTATAGAGTTGGAAGTTGGGGTGATGTTTGTGTGCTTTAGATTATGTTATGTCCAAAGAAGCCAGTTATATCTAAATCCTACACTGGTACAACCAAGGAAGCAAAAAGTAAAGAAAGCAATTTAAGCTTAAATGGCTGAACAGAAAAACTAGTGATTGCCTCGTACTCCATCTTTAGCAAAACCAAAGCCTAAGTCTTCAATGTAACTGCAATGACACCATGAAAAGGCTCTCCAACTCATTTTGTGAATTCTAAGGAATATGTGTTCATAAATGCTGAACAAGCAGAGAACATGAACTCAATGCCAATAGTGACGGTATTCTAGGTCTTTCTTTCTCTCACCAGGGTTCACATTCCCAAGCCAACTACTTCATGAGAGGGGAAGAAAGAGAGAGAGAAAGAAAGAAGGAGAGATAGAATACAGATAAATGAGTTTACTGTAACCTTCAGAGAGCAGACATAGACTGCAGCCGTTCTACATGGAACAGAAAGAAAGAACTGGCTGGCATCCATATACATTTTGGCCCTTTAAAATTATCTATTTCTGAAACTGTGTGATGGATTCCTAGATTTTGAG
This sequence comes from Varecia variegata, assembly GCA_028533085.1. NCBI lineage: Eukaryota > Metazoa > Chordata > Mammalia > Primates > Lemuridae > Varecia > Varecia variegata. Next base: position 5,487,677 of record CM052450.1, on the reverse strand, counting down.
CAACTTCCAACCCCAAAGGAAGGATTTTCCTAATTTACATTCAGCCAGAAAGGAAGAGAAGAGAAGAGAAAGGCCTTCAGGTCTTGCTAGAGATAATCCACTGTGCAGAGGTACTTTTTAAAATCATAAGTTGATTCATTGAAGACCAGCTAAATATAGAAGGAGAAGGGAAGTCTAAGCATAATGTAAATAAGATTAAATAATTACATCAGTCTATGAACAGTAGGAAATGACAATTTCCAACAGCAGAATGATCATTAATCACTGAATTAATTTCTACTGACATTAAATCTTTGGTTCTTTTGCTTGTATTTACCCTGCCTCATTGTGGAAAGGATTTAATGTGTATTATTATGAAATAAAACTGGATTGCATACATTAAAGTTAGAAATGGAAAAAAAGAAAAAAATGTAGTTAGAAATTAGATTAAAAATTCATGCTATAATCTGTAGCTTTGAGAGGCATGTGACACAGTTTTGGATTTAAGCATTGTAGAATTCAAGGCAAAAGGCAAATTATGTACAGTTATGTAATACACATTTTGATAAATTAAGGGTGAGCCAATGGCCCATGGAGGAATTATTCTTGGTAATAAGACCAGTCAAGAATTTCTTTTTAGTATTCTCATAAAAAGTGAACCGTATCCTGAATATTTCCAGAATTGACCACCTTAGAGTCTCAAAAGGATGTTTTATTTCCCTATTTTATGATATCCTTAACTATAAACTAATGTTATTACAACAATGTATGCATTTATTCAAAGTGTGACAGGGTCCAGAAAGTCAGATCTTGGTTGATCTGGATGAATTATGTTGTAGACTTTGGAATAGCTATGGGAATGAATGGATGGACTACCCATCTTTCAAGCATTCTAAGCTTTATTTTTATAGATTTTTGGTGATTATACTAGGCTTGAGTTCAAAGTAAGTCTATTTGATTTATCTTTACTACATGCTGTGGGAACTATTATGAATTCAATTTGTAATCTCTCAAGGTGTTTTTGTTTTTGTTTTGCTTAGCATGTGTTCCATTGTAGGTCTGTCCCTCTCCATTTATTAACATGTTGTGATTCTCAATTTGTCTCCAAGGAACTCTGAATCCAACAAGAAATTCTAATTTATTGTGAAGTAAGAATAGTTTGGTCTTTATGAACTGAAATCTTGTATAATAGTTTTAAAAAATAAACCCTCACAGAGGAGAGGATAAATTTTAACTCCTAGTTCTGCTGTTATTAATTGGGGAATGTGAGAATTAATTAAATCCATCAATCTTTTTTTTTAATTTTTAAAATAGAAGATTTGAAAGCCATTATGTGTCTTTAAGTCAACAGCTTATGAACCATTAACCAACACAGAGCCTAGGACATAGCAGGGACCCACGAAGAGTTAGTTTTTCTACCTCCCTGAAGGGAAAATAAACCATTATGATAAACATTTTTATTTGAATCTCAAGGAAACAAGAGATTAAAACATGTGCTAATTTCTCTTGGTTGGATGAAGTGGTAGAGTGTTTATAGCATTCATTTTCTTTTGTTCTGTCAGTCCAGTAAGCTGTTCTTGCCATATGCCAGGCCTTAGCTGATTACCTGCTACAAAAGATTAATCAATAAAGTTCATTTCCTGAATGAGGTCACAATTTATTGAGGGAGACAAACAAGTAAATAGGTAATTAATATACAGTACGAGTTCTACAGTATTAGAGGTATTGGTTCACAGGAAGGAGGCCAATAATTGAATGTTTATTGTCTTAGACACCAAAAACCAAGGCTCATGGTGATTTTTGATTTCACCAGAAGTGGCCAAATGGCCAAGAGTCTTCACAAGAAAGCATTTACCTTGAAGACATTATTCTTCTCCAGGATTTTGCCTTCAGATTCATATGCTCAGAATCTGAATGCTTCGGATTTTGCCAGACCTACAGCTGGCAAAGTCTGGGATTTTGTCTAGTTGGCCAAGGGACAATAATAATAATTAAAAGAAAAGCATTTGTCAGGATGATTAGGCATTTACAGTGGTTGAAAAAGCACATTTTCTACCTGTAGATAATCATCACAGAAAGTCAGATTATCAGATTGCTTGATTAGTCTTGCATCCAGACAAGTCAGTTTATTTCCATGACTCAGTTGTGTTGTGTCATATGTCTCTAACAGTCTGATAGGGATACCTATTCCTGGCAGAGTAGATAGTGGACAGCAGGCCTAATAGAGCATCTTCTCTGGACTGTGCATGGAAGTCCAGTGTTTCCTCTGAGACCTCTCCTTTACTTTGTTTTCATTGTAGAACAGCTCTTTTCTGATTAACACATTCTTTCCTTAAATCGGTTAATATCTTCAATCAGATAATGAAGTTAACCAAATATATGCACCATTCTTTCTTTATCTGTGACAGAGAGTAGCTGCTTTCTTTGGAGACCATTATACAATGCACTTTATCTTTACTGATTATGTCTTGTTTTGTTTACAGGTACATGTCAACCTTGTATTCTCACCCTGATTTTCCAGAGAAAGGGCCAGAGGAGATTAATGAAGAACTAATGAAAAATGTTAGCCACAACCCACTTTTACTTCTCACACCACAGAAAATTAAAAGATATGTGGAGTCTTTATGGAAGAAGAAAAGCTCTGGACAACCTGTCACCTTTACTGATGTCTTTGGCATGCTAATAGGAGAAACACTAATTCATAATGTAAGCTATAGTTCAGTCTGCAATACTTTTAATGCAAGTAGACAATGCATATAATCTTTTCAATAAAAGAAAATATGATGCATTTTGTAAAAGTCATACAACTCGGTCTCTCAACTCTGTGGACTGAGCACATTCTCCCGGCCAGACATAACTCTTCTGCATTTCAAACTATTGCTTACCAGTTTATTCAAACTATGTATAAGTTTGGATGTGTGGGGAAACCTTAACTACCCGTTCTGCCCATGAGTGGTTATATTTTTAGATGAGGAAATGAATACAAGCAATATGTTAAAAGTAGAGGAAGAATGGAGGTTGCCCTGAAAGAGTCAGAAAAGGAAGTGGATCATGTGGAACAAACCCACTTGATACATGGTGACAGTGTGACGTTTCCTCTGGAGATAGGGAAGAGCCACAACAGGGAGTCTGGAGGCTACCTGTCTGGAGGCTATTTTTTCCAGGCTCCATATAATTGCCAAAGCATTTTCCAGTTCAAATGTAAACATAGCCCCTAGAGTTTTGATTGCTTTCTAAATGAAGATGATTACTTCCATAGAGCTTCCTTATTGTTGTTTATTCAGGACCCAGGGATTTCTGGAAATAATAAGACTTATTTTTATTATAAAAATTTTAAGTATTTTGATTGGGAGTACTATTTTAAGTAGCTTTCTCTCTGTATCTGTTTATATATTTAAAGTCAGTTCTTTGTTCTATGCACAGAGAATGAACACTACCTTGAGTAGTTTGAAGGAGAAGATCAATACTGCACAATGCCCTTTACCTCTTTTCACCTGTCTTCATGTCAAACCTGATGTTTCAGAGCTGATGTTTGCAGGTATGTCATTTCCTTTCTCAAAATATTTCCTGGAGACTTTGAACAGTGGTTTCCAGTGATTTTCTTTAGAGGAAGATCGTAAGCAATTTCAGTTGCTTATTTTAATACATTTTCTGTAGCACAAGAACATTTGAAGGTATAAGAAAATATTAAGCTACATTTTATGATTGTAGATAATATTCTATGAAACTAGTGACTAATGTCTCTTCATTGAAGTTAATGAAATGAAAATAAATCATGAATATAATCAATAACTCAATTTTAGTTACCCATTTCTTAATAACATTTGACAAAATAATATGCCTAGTGCCTTTAGATAATTCATATTCTTTTAATTGTGGGCTATATTTTCATTAACTGGGCAATATGTTGTACAGTAGGAGTCCCTTGGTATCTGCAGGGCATTGGTTCTAGGATGCTGGGTGGACACGAAAATCTGTGGATGCTCGAATTGCTTTTATAAATTGGTGTAGTCATAGTATTTGCATATAACCTACACGTATCTTCTTGTATGCTTTAAATCTGCGGCCCCCAACCCTGTGGCGTGTTCGGGACTGGGCCTCAGAGCTCGTCTGCAGACCCCCACCCCTGCCTGCTGTCCGTGGAAAAATTGCCTTCCATGGAACTTAGGAACTGGGGGGGCTGCACAGCGGGAGGTGAGCGAGGGAAGCTTCATGGCCTTTACAGCCACTCCCATGGCTCCCAGCACTGCCTGAGCTCGGGCTCCCCATAACCCCCGTCCAGGGAAACATTGTCTGCCATGACATTGGTCCCTGGTGCCAAAAAAGGCTGGGGACTCCTGCTTTAAATCATCTCTAGATTACTCATAGTACCTAGTACAATGTAAATGCTATGTAAATGGTTGTCACACTGTATTGTTTAGGGAATAATGACAAGAAAAAAAGTCTGTACATGTTTAGTACAGACTCAACCATAGTAGACCTAACTACACATTACACGGCAGCAGCAATGTGATATGTTCTGGAATTGTTTTCGGAATATTTCTGACTTGGGGTTGATTGCAACTGTGGAACTCACATATATGGAGAGCCAATTGTATGTTTGCCATTCAAAGCACTATTCTTATTTTTATAATTCAGCACCTAAAAAGTGCTAGTCTATATTTATGGCAGCTGATAAGCAAAAGGCCTCATTTTGGTAAATCTCAGGGGTAAACGTTTATGTCTTCTCAAGCTATGCTGCTTGGGTGCTCTAAAAGCACGTGACATCACAGTTCTGGGGGGCCCTGTTGGTCTGAATGCAGTGGCGTTGCTGACCATGGCCACTGTGGTTCATTCGATTCTTAGGAAAAGTATCTCAGTGACTTCAGTCACGTCATGAACTTAAAACACCCTCGTGAATGATGTATGATTAGCGGATTTATATCCAGAATCCTTTTGTAATGTTTCGGTTTCAGTTTCTTAACCACCTACCCTCAAACATGAAATTTGAATAGTTTATAAAAATTGTTGCAACTAGAATTCATTCATTCAACAAGTGTTTGCTAAAATGAGTACAAAGTTTATCATACTTAGGGTACAGAAAGCACTTATCACATTTGTTATTTTATTTCATTTTTACTACAGTCTGAGGAGATAGGTATCTCTACTTTGATTCATAGAAGAAAAAGCAAAATCTCAGAAAGATTTAATGATTTGCACATGGCCACATAGACAGTAAGTAGCAGAGCTGAGAATTGGTCTCAAAAATCCTTTTTTCCTTTTATTGGCTTCTCTGATTACTGACCATGTAGAAGGTCAGTCTTCCAGGGACTAAAGGCGAACTCCTCTCCCTCACTACAATATTTTGTCCCTGTTCTATAAGACTTTATAATCTTGAAAATTTATAATAATTATTAAAGAAGTTAAGGCACAAGAGAATACAGAAATGTTATTATACACCAAGTGATGTAACCTCTTTTAGCCTCAGTTTTCTCATCTGAGGATAAATGAGGACAAGATTCTCCTTACAATGTTTTGCCAAATAAATGAGATAAGTATATAAAATACTTAAGATACCATAAATTTCTAGTAAATCTTAACAATTTAGAGTATCCTATAAAAGCTATGTAAGAAAAGTGAGAGGTCTAGATAGGATTTGAATATGAAAACATTCAAATGTAATTATTCAAATATTAATTACGGGATTGTCAAGGGTGGGAGGGAAGCATGCAGTAGGAGTCTAGGATAAACATGGCATGCTTAACAGCAATAAGGGACCACACCTTTGACTGTGATGGAGTTCATAATAGAGAATTGAGACTTTATTATATAAGAAAAGTAAGGGCCATAATGAAAATTGCTTTTTCTTTTCCCCCCATAGCTATTCTTTTGTGAAGTCTTGAAATTTTTGCAAGTACTTGGTATATAGCACTACAAGGATAGTCAGATCTCTGCATGGCCAAATAAATCATCTTTCACTCAGGAAGAGTTATGATATGGTGAAAAGAGCACTAGATTCTAATTTGGAAACATTTTCCTATTTCTAAGTTGAAATACCTCAGGCATGTGATTCTTATTTTCCTCATTATTTTATGACAGATATTATTAGCTGTAAATGTATCTTACAGAGCTATTAAGACTATCTTATTAGATATGCATAAGACTGAAAACTATAAGGACACATAAAAATATAATAGTCTTATTATTATTGGTATGATTATTATTGCATTTCACAATGGCCACTTTTTATTTTGAACTTTCAGTCAATAGCCATTTTCAAGAGAAAACCTAACCAAAATAATTAATGAATAAATAATTTTTTGGTAGGTGAATGTTTTGGATTTATCTAGAGTGTGAAAAGACTGTTTTATCTCCAGTTAGGAGTCTTTCACCTGGGATGTGTCTGATTTTGACAACAGCCTAACTGCAGTACTATTACTGAGATGAAGGATGCATCAGTAACCTTCATTATTAAGCTTCCGTGATAAGGAGCTTTGAGCTGTATCTTCCAATGGATGTGAACAAAGCCATTAAACATTAGTTATAGGAGTATTGTATCCGCATCACTAGAAAAGTAGGAACCAGGAAGTTGTCATGCTTTAATTCTCCAGATAGGGGTATGAAATTCAGAGATAGGAAATCACCTGTACGCATACAGGAATTTTCCTAACAGCTCCTGATTCATTGCTAGTCATGTCTTACTAACTCCATGTAAATCATTGTAAAACACACCACTTTCTGATGAAGAGTATATGTGCCGTTTGGCTTTGATTTGGAATAAATTACAATGTTATCTCATCAAAATTGTGATTTCATAACTTCCTTCACGAAAATAGAATGTTCTGGTCTGCCATTGAGTAAACAATCTACAATTCCTTTTCAAACCGTTGATGACAAGTGTTTAGGAATGTAGAATAATTTAGATGTTTAAAGATATAAAGCTGCTCATATTGTATATTACCTAATACTTTAGTGGGGTCTTATAATCAAACAGAGTGATATTTCCCTGATAGGATATATCCTAATACAAGTGAGACAAATAAATTATAAAAAGAGCCCCCCACCCCACCATTTCAAGACTAGGTTCTCTCTAAATGAGTTCAGATCAGGTTTTATCAACAAATAAATAACAAAAAAGCTTGTGGGTTTTGGAATTATTTGGACTTTGGATTGTTGGATAAGAGGTTATTGACATAATTTCAGAAAGGGAAAAACTGCAAAAAAATAAAGTGGGGCTGAGGGTTATGGGTTGAGCAGGGGTGGATAGTGTTGAGATTTTAGGATCATCAGCAAAAACCTTGCATGAAAGATTAGGTAGGAGCAGCCCTTATAATTGAGAAGGGAATAGCAAGTGTAAGGCACTGGGGTGGAAATGAACTTGACCTCTCTAAGCAACAGCAAGAAAGTCTGCAGCTGAAGTGGAATTAGCAAGACTTAATGTGATAGGAGATTGCTTAGGAGATGGGGTCAGACAGGAAGTGATCTGGGCCATCACGGACCCTTTTAGGCCATGTTTTTATTGTCACTATTATGGAAAGCCAGTAGAAAGCTTTCAGCTGGTGTTGGTGTGCTGTGATTTGTGTTTTTTAAAATTCACTTTGGCTATGGGGTATCAAAAAGATAGTAGGGGAACAGAGTAGAGGCCTTTTGGGAGGTGGTTGTGCAGATCCAGGGGAGAAAGTATGGCAGTTTGTATTAGGAGGGTCATAATGGACACGTGCCCAGGTTCTAAACATACCTGCTGAAAGAGCCTACAGCATTTGATTTTTCAGATGTGAGCTATGAGGGAAAGAGAAACATCAAGGGTAATCCTGAAGGCTGAATAGTGGTACCATTTACCGATAAGGGAAAGACTGAAGCAGTTGCAAGTGTGGGAAATGGGAGTCAGAGACCAGGAGTTTTCTTGTTGAATACATTAAGATTCAGATAATTATTAGATACAGCCATGGGAATACATGAAATATAAAGTATTTATTGGGCAATTAAAATGTGCCATGCCCTCTTCTAATCTTCTTACATGTCTTGAACTCATTGGATCCTCAAAACAATCCTACAAACTACCTACTGATTTTATTTGCATTTTATAGATTAGTGACCTAAGACACAGACAAGATAAATACCCAAGTAAGTAAGCGCAGTCAGTAAGCAGCAGATCTTACACAGTGTGACTCCAGAGCTTCTGCTCTTGGATAGTACACCTTATTGGTGCTATTACCATGTATTTCTCAAACTCCTGACCTCAAGCGATCCTCCCGCCTTGGCCTCCCAGAGTGCTAGGATTACAGGCATGAGCTACTGTGCCCGGCCTTAATTACCTTGTATTACTAAGACATCCAGCATAAAAACTTTGCATTGTAGTCTTGTGAGTTAGAATAAATGGTTAGTAAACAAAATTAAGTGAAGATGAAAAAAAAGCAAACGTTAGAAAACATTTATTCCATTTTCATAGACTGCTTCCATTGTTAAAAAGAGTTAGTTTCTTCTATCTCCTCCGTGGAGTTTATATCTGATTAGCAGTTTTCAGTTTTCTATTCTTTAGAAAGAAACATCTTTCCTTATGAAAGATGTTTTTCAGTTTTTAAATGGAAAAGCATATTTTCAATTTGTGCAATTAGAAGGGATCTTTTTGTATTGTCTCATCTTATGATGTATAAACATTTTTTTCCCTCAACTTCTGCACATTGCCATAAACATAACAGGCATTTGGTTAATGTTTTTATATTACTGTTTTAAATAAATGAATGAGAATAACCATGGCATTATTGAAGTGATTATTACCTTTCTGCATCTCTGTAGCATTTTCTTATTAATGGATTGTCTTGTGTTTACAATGCTTTCAGATTGGGTTGAATTTAGTCCATATGAAATTGGCATGGCTAAATATGGTACTTTCATGGCTCCTGACTTATTTGGAAGCAAATTTTTTATGGGAACAGTTGTGAAGAAATATGAAGAAAACCCTTTGCATTTCTTAATGGGTAAGTGGTCAAAATCTTATCACTGGTTTGTTTGACTGTTTTAAATCCTGGCGCATTTTAAATTATTCTCTGTTTTTACTTTGTTTTAGGTGTCTGGGGCAGTGCCTTTTCTATATTGTTCAACAGAGTCTTGGGAGTTTCTGGTTCACAAAATAAAGGTTCCACAATGGAGGAAGAATTAGGTATTGTAAAAATATGTTTACATTGATAAAAATTATGCTACATTGTTAAATTTTGTTAACATATGTAGAGACAAAATTAAATCTTCATAAGGATTGTAATTATTCTAAATTTATCAATGATTTGGTTGAACCAACCTAAATATTTTCTAAAAATCATATGTAAATTACTTAAGTATTATTTTCACACTGAGGTTATAGAATTAATAAAAAGCATTGATTCTTAAGGATAATTTTTAATAAGACACCTCCATTCCTTTCTGTCATTATATTTCTAAACATACTATTTTTATTAAGAAGCCTTTATTAGGGTAGTTTTAAAAGATTAGATTCATCAAGTCAGATACAGTATGACACTTAAGGATAAATTCATGCTTGTCACAGTTAATTCACCCCTTAAATATTAACTCGCTAGAATTCTGTTAGCATCTCATAGCTAAATTATACCAAAAAGAAGGGGGGAAAAATCATGTCTAGTAAAGTAAAACTAGTGATTTTCATTAAATCTAACCCATTCGTCCATAATAAATTAAAAAATATTCACAAAAATTGAAAAAGTAGACAAACTCGATTGCAGACCAGTAGTTTTGATTCATTATAAGAATAATACACTGGTGGCTCGTGCTTGTAATCCCAGCTACTTGGGAGGCTGAGGCGGGAGAATCGCTTGAGCCCAGGAGTTCTAGGCTGCGATGAGCTGTGATCGTGCCACTCCAGCCTGGGTGACAAAGTGAGACCCTGTCTCTAAAAAATAATAATGATGATAATAGTAATAATAGTGCCATAGAAGTATGTTTTCTTAAATGGATAAATCTGACTTAAAGCAAATAAAACAAAACAAATATTCAGTATCTCCCCAAAGCCTTGTGATGTGTTTTTTAATCCACAGTAATTTTGGTTATGGCTGTTTTGACTGATAGTATAAAGAAGCAGCGGAATGCTCAGTCTGAATTTGGGACCACATCAGCAGGGACCAGGGAGAAGGGTGCTAGGGACTGTCAGCACTACTGTCTCTTTTCTGTCCAGAGAGTATAGCAGATCTATTTGAGAACAGAAAAACTGACAGAATAACATTAATAACTTTTTCAGTAATCAATTCACTTGAAGAATGAGTGCATGTAAAAAGCCTACTGCAGGATTTTTAAACGAACTGCCCTTGGTTATCCTAGGCAATGGCAGTGGATCTAATTAAGCTTTATGTGCAGAAGAGAATACAATTGTAAGAATTGGAACACTGTCAATTTGCTTATGAGCAGTATTATCACTCCTCCTGTAAGAGCTGATTTTAGTTATTCAGTATTTCAGTTGATATTTATATTTAGTGCAGCAGACTCCTATAGCCCTTAATATTTTCTTTAAGCGTGTCATTTGTATTTTTGGATTGTTCTAAATAAGTCATGGAGAAGTGATCTTATAATTTCATTAGAGCCAAAGATATTTAAATAAAAATAAAAACAAACGAAAAAGCACTTTGTGTTTGCACTTACTCCTGTCCTCTGATCATCACCCAGTTAATGAGCCGACGAGGGAGGTGGCACTCTTGAGCCTGCTGTGACCTTAAATACAGTGCACATTCTCTGAATGATAACCAGAGGCAAAGGGTACAGATACCCTAAGGTTTATTATTTCTTTCCTCCTAAGGAAGGAAGGAAATAGGACTGAAATAATACATCTGAAGCTGGGTGAGACAGTGGCTTAAGGCCAAGGACAAGGAGGAGGTTTATACTAAATAGTTTTGGGAAGACTCTTTGTTGAGAAGTTCCCTTTGAGGCCAGCCGTCTGGCAGCTTATTTGCTTGTTCTATGTGTCAGGCTGAGGTGGAATATTGTGTATTTGTGACCTCCCAGTCAGCAGGAAACATGTTACCTCAGATTAAGTAAGGGTTTCCAGAAATGAAACCAGAGAGGTGACTGAGGGGACTCTGAGGACTCCTGGTGACTTTTTAATCCTTTGGCTGGGTGAAGTCTACCTCTTGAAGGGATATTCAGAAGTAGTGTTTGTTTTTTTGTTTGTTTTCTTCCTTCTGAAGAGAGACTTTAAGGTAAATTGAACCATACTCAGGTTACTCCAAATGAAATTATTTACTTTCTTAAGGAGGTTTGAACATGATCAATTCATGCTTTTGAAAAAAATGGAGCTGTACATTATACTACAGAGATGGAAAATATATAAATGTAAGTTCAGAGTATTTAGCTATTCGTATCATAAAAGCTTCCTAATAAAGACGACAATATTTTCGTGAACCGTTTTCTTAAATTAGAGTATCAAATGTGACCAAAAAAAAAAAAAAAAAAAAAAAGAGAGAAAGAAAATGTTTAAGGAAAGAAAAGAAAATATAGGAAATATAGGTAGGACCAGAAACACACTTAATGTATATGACACTTGGAGTGCATCATCTCTTAACATTACTCTCCTTTATACAACAAAATTAATATCCATAATAGTCCTGAAATGAGATGAATAATACTAGCTTCTGAACATTTTATTTTACTGAATTTCGTAAGTATAGTTGTGCCAGTAAAAATAAAAAAATAAATGTCAATCTATTGCCTCAAGGATTTACTGATCCTTCCATTACATACTCTTGATCATTTGCATACGTGCCATTTATGTAGGTAAGATGAACATTTGCAAAGTAATATGGGGAAACCAAATGTCATACCTATATTTCTTTGAGTTTAAAGCCCCCCAAATGATTCTATCTCTGAAATTTATAAATTTGGAGTTACCTTCTTAAAATAAAAGAATTTTATTGACTAACAGAAGAGGAAAAAGAACTCACAGCAGAAAGTGAGTGTGTATATAGGTGTCCAAACATAGTTTGATTTCTTTTGCAAATAGTGATGATGAGGATGATCTACATATTTCATTGTTTAGGTACATTTTACTTGAAAAAATGCAGCTAGTTATTGTGCTAGATTTTACTGCTGTCTCTGTTGTAAGGATTTATGGTTGCTATTTTAGTTTTTATAAACTCTATGTTAATATGTTCTGCAGGAAACACAAATTCTTGACGCCAAAAGGTGAATTTCATCAGACAATTTTCAGTGCAATTGAATTCAAAAGATAATTAATATTAGTAGCTTTGATTCATTTTGAGGAAACTTCTCTAGCTCCCTGCAGATTTTGGTTTTATCCTTTATTTATCTTCATAAACACCACTTAAAAACATTTAATTGAAAAAGATATCTATTTTTGCTCTAACAAGGAGTTTCCTGTAATCAAGTTGTTATTTTTGTCATAATTATGATAAACATATAAAATTATCTCCTTTAAATCATGAATGAATAAATTTAAACTAATTTTTCACTTTCTGGGAAATTTCATTTTGCAATGAGAAATTTGAAAACAATAGTAACTCTAACAAATCTAGATTTACTAAATAGATCTTAAGGTACACTAGTGGAGCTTTGTAGACCTCCTTCTGTGATTTTGCTCAGATTACTTCTTGATAATAAATTTAAATTTGAATTTTCACACCTAGATGCTTAATTATTTTTTCTTTTCCACAGAAAATATTACAGCAAAGCATATTGTGAGTAACGATAGCTCAGACAGTGATGATGAGTCACAAGAACCCAAAGGTAAGAGAGCAGGAAACTTCTCTGGCAGAGATCCAGGAGGGAAGGGTGTGAACATTTTGCCTGAATCTCTCACTCAAGATGCTAGTGGTCGTCTCCACCTACGGTGCTGGAGTAATAGGATTGCAGCTTTCCATTGAGAGAGAGGATTAAATGTTGTGTATGTAATAAAATAGCACATATATATATATATATCTAACTTCTTTTTTTTAACACATCAAAAATATTATCAGTTGAACAAATGAACAAATCTGAGATGGTAGAAATGCTAAATTCTATTCTAAGTCTGATTAGGGCATTGGGCTTCTTAACATGGATATTGTGATTTGGGAACATTTTTAGATGGTTTTAAAAATTAAAATTTTATTATTAAGTAACGTGTAAAAAATTGTCTCTTCCCTCCATTCCTGAGGCTTATCTCGTGGCTGACACCTCACTTTTTGAAAAGGGATCAGGGATGAAGTGGTGGAAAATGATCTAGAACTTGTTGCATCTATTGTGTGGTAGTATAAGTGAGTCCTTTTGCTTTTGACAAGGCAGTTTGCAGTTGCATATGGATTACCACAGTCAGCAATGGACTTGGGGCAGATTCGATTGGCAACAAGCATGAGGGTCATGTTTGCTGCAAATGTTATGTGGAAAATGGAGAGATTTTACATTTTGATACAGTGTATTGACATATTCACTGATAAAAATGTCCCCAATAGTCCAAAAAAAAATTAACAAAAAACAAAAAGAAGACTGTAACAACTGGGCAAATCTGTCCTATTATAGTTTGTATACAATCTAGATTTTAGAATATATTTAATACTTTATTGTCTAAAACTTAATGAATTTCACCAGGCAAGGTGTAGATATTGAAAGAGCCAGTTTTATCTTTGCTTAATTATCAGTAAAATTAAAATTCTCTTTTTGGCTGGGCTCTGTAGCTCACACCTGTAATCGTAGCACTCTGGGAGGCTGAGGTGGGAGGATGACTTGAGCTTAGGAATTCTGGACCAGCCTGAGCAAGAGTGAAACCCCGTCTCTACTAAAAATAGAATAACTTAGCCAGGCATAGTGGCATGTGTCTGTGGTTCCAGCTACTTGGAAGGCTGAGGCAGGAGGATGGCTTGGGCCCAGGAGTTTGAGGTTGCAGTGAGCTACGATGACACCACTGCACTCTAGCCTGGGTGACAGAGCCGGACTCTGCCTCAAAAAAAAAAAATTCTCTTTGTATAGTTGGGCTATTACTTCCTCTTCAATTGAGTTTATGCAAATTATATAAAAGGTGCCTTCTCTGGGGAATGCAGCTGCACAGGGCCACAGCATGGCAGGTGTGCAGTGTCTTGTGAACTTTAAAAAAGAGAGTCCCTTCTCTGGGCAGGTGAAGTTTTTGTCTGGGCACAGGGTGTGGCCAGTGGAGCATAAGCTGGGTTTCAGCCCTGATTTGCCCTTTTCCTGCTGCCTTCTGCAGCCCATGATTTACCTGATCAAATACAGCAATGCTGGTCCTCATGAGGAACCCCAAAAGACTCCTGCCCTGGAAGGAAAATTAATCTTAATTCTGGCTCCTTTATTTTTTAAATTTTTATGTTACATTTTAGTTGTTGAAGTCCTTTTTATTTTGAAGTTCCATTTAATGAAGGAAGCTAGCCAGTACAAAAGAAATAGGCATCATATGCCTAGAATCTCTAGAATTAATTGTGTATTGATTGAGAGACTGCCAAGTAGATTTAATAATACTTTGTCAATTTTTAAGTCAATTTCTATCGATGGGCAGTACATTTGATAACCTCTGCAGTGCTAGCTGGTTCTTAAGGCTGAGTTCAAGGACCTTTTCAATATGGCTGCTTTGGGTTCAGTACCAGCCTTGATTAGAGTATGATATTTAGGATGGTTTGGAGGTTTTCTTTTTGGTTCTTAATATTTATTTTTTCCTTTTAATAGTTTTTTAGAGCAGTTTCTGGATTCAAGCAAAATTCAGGGGAAAATACTGAATGACTAGGCAGGATTCTTTTGTCTCCTGCCTAGTCATCCCTCCCTCTCCCAAACCCCGGCAAGTCCTAATCTTGTCACTGTCTCCATAGTTTTGCCTTTTCCAGAATGTCATGTAGTTGGAATCATACAGTGTGTTGCCTCTTCAGATTGGCTTCATTCACGTAGTAGTGTGCATTTAAAGTTCTTCCATGACTGCGTGGTTTGATAGCTCATTTCTTTTTAGTGCTGAGTAATATTCCATTGTCTGGATGTAGCATAGTTTATCCATTCACCTAGGAAGAATATCTTGGTTGCTTTCAACTTTTGGAAATTATTAACAAAGTCACTGTAAACATCTGTGTTCAAGTTTTTGTGTGAACATAAGTTTTCAATTCATTTAGGTAAATACCATGGAACACAATTGCTGGTTCATATGGCAAGAGGATATTTAGTTTTGTAAGAAACTGCCATACTGTCTTCCAAAGTGGCTGTACCATTTTGCATTCCCACCAGCAATGAATGAGAGTTCTTGTTGCTCCACATCCTTGCCAGCATTTGGTATTGTCTGTGTTTCGGATTTTGGCCACTCCAGTAGATATGTATTAATAGTAGTATCTTATTATTGTTTTAACTTACATTTCCCTGATGACATATGATGTGGAGCATCTTTCCATATGTGTTTTGCCATCTGTATATCTTCTTTGGTGAGGTGTCTGTTCAGGTCTTTGGCCCATTTTTTTATTTTATTTTGCCTTGTTTTAGAGATGGGATCTTGTTGTGTTGCCCAGGCTGGATTCCAACTCCTGGGCTCAAGCAATCCTCCCTCCTCAGTCTCCTGAGTAGCTGGGATTACACACATGCACCACTATGCCTGGCCCTAAGACATTTTTAATTAGATTTGCTTTCTTATTGTTAAGTTTTAAGAGTTCTTTGTATGTTTTGTATTACAGTCCTTTATCAAATATGTCTTTTGCAAATAATTTCTCTGAGTCTGAAGCTTATCTTTTTATTCTGTTGAGCCTCCTTAATTTTCAGTCATATGATTTTGTGAAAGATCTTTAGTCATTTTCAACTTTACTTTCTTCAGATATATCCCAGAATTCTTTACCCCCTCTCACATAATTTTTGCAATCATTAATTAGTAAATGCATACAAAGAGGCTTTAAGTTGTAAACGGTGATATAAATAGAAATGTCCTATTAGTATTGTAACTAATAAGCAATAAATATCATTTATCTTTTGACTGCTGGGTTTGTCTTGCAAATGATGCTGTTTTCAAATGTATCATAAGGAAGGTAAATCTTGTGCTGGTACAGAAGTAGGGAGTTTTAGGAGAAGTAGAAGGAGAAAGAGAAGGGGGAAGACAGGGGGAGGAGGAGGAGTGGGAGGAGAAGGAGAAGGCACCCCAAATCTGTAGAAATAATTGAGTACCTTAATCATATCCTGTGTAACTGGAGATAAAAATCATTCATCTGAAAGCCTGATTTGTTCTAGTGAAAGGTTTTCTTTGTCATGTTTGGCAGTAGAAAACTGTGGGAGTAGAAAATAGTGTAGTTGTTTTTAGCGAATATGTAGTCATCAGGATTGGTTATTGAAGGAAAGATCTCTTCCTTTACTCAACTTGGTTAAGTGAATCTTTGTGAAGATAAAAATCAATATTTATTATGTTTTTATGCATGTTTCCTTTACATTTACTGGAAAGTATGAAGTTTGAATGTAGATTCTCTTTTCTTTCTTTCTCAACACATGCACACAGTCATACACATGTATGCACACACAGTTACATATGCATGTATGTTTACACACAGAGCTTCCAGAAATCAGAGCAGAGGGGGTTTGGGCAGGTGAAGTTATACTCTACCCTAAAGTGCTGTTTGATTTTGATTATGAATAAATAATATTGATGATGAGGATGCTGCCACAACTGTTTCTACCACTAGCTGGGATTTATGAAGAATTTAATATGGGCCAGGCACTTTTCTAAGAGCTCCACGTGGATGCACGTACTCAGTTAATCCTCGCAACAGCATTAGGAGGTTTACCGACGAGGAAGCAAAGGAAGAGAAGGGGGAACCAGTAAACAGTGAGAGGGGATTGGCACACGGGCAGTCTGACTCTGGAGCCAGTGCTCTAAATTATACACAATGTGGCTTCCCAGTAGCAGTGATGTATGCACAGGTTTGAAGGAAACAGTCATTTAATAAAACTGCGTCTTTTGGATGATCGCTGAATTTTAAAAACATGTTTAGCATTTGTTTAAATTACAGGGTTTTAAATCCCCAAACTTTATAACCAAGGATGAAATGACAGGTCATATGAACAACAGGTCATAAGGGTGTTTATTGAATAGCAAGTGTATATTGAATCCTTTAGTTGTCCCTCCTCAGTTTGCTTAATTCCTGGATGTTTGCTAAACAGAATAATCATTCTTCAGGAAACTTAAGAAATGTAGAAGATAGGATTAGCTACTGTGGATTTTCTGTGTTTGTGTGTGTGCGTATGTGTGTGCCTGTCCGTGAACCCAGGGGAAAAGAAGAAAATGACCAAGAAAGGGAAGAAATGAGAAAATGGAAGTTTACCTGGAAATCTAAGACTAAACCAAGTGGAACTATCAAGAATAGAACCTTTACACTGACTATAGGTAAAAGGTAAACTAAGAACAATTTAAGAACAAAATGATTTCTTGAAATATTTTCTACATTAATTTATACAAACAACACAGATTAAGTCAAAAGCCATAGAACTTCACTGTTAAGTTTAACATTGAATCATCCAAAGAAGATCCTTTTGTAAAACATTCATTTTAGAGTCTGTATAATGATCTCTTCTGTTTCCTCAGGCACTGAAAATGAAGACGCTGAAAGAGATTATCAAAATGATGGTCAAGCAAGTTGGGTCCATCGTATGTTAATGGCCCTGGTGAGTGATTCGGCCTTGTTCAATACCAGAGAAGGCCGTGCGGGGAAGGTGCACAACTTCATGCTGGGCTTGAATCTCAATTCATCGTATCCACTGTCTCCTTTGAGAGATTTTAACACACAGGAATCTTTCGATGAAGATGAACTGGATACAGCTGTAGCAGGTAAGTACAAAAAATATAATCAGTGGAAATTAATTCGGAAGATCTTTATTCCTTCTCTGGGGAGAAGCATTTTAATTATTAACACTAATTCCTTTAAACTCAGTTACAACAACTTGCATTTAATAGGTGAAGGGCTTCAAATTACTGGGTTTTTTTTGGGGAAGGGGGAGAAAAAAACGACATCGGATGGGAAATGGTCTAGTCATGTCGGTACAGAAAATTTTCGCTGAAATCTTGAGAGAGACTTCAGATCCTCCCTGTATTGGTCAGGGTTCACTTGCAGAAAGTAGGAAACTCTCTACCTTGTTTAACTGAAAGGGGTTTAAACTAGGGAATTCGGTGCTTACAAAATTGTTGCCAAGGCATGGATGAGCAAGCCCTAGGCCAAGCTTCCAGGAATGACTCCAAAAACCCTGCAGAATCATCCCCACAAATGCCTCAGCAACTATGCTTGGCAGTAAAAATACCAGAAACGTAGCCTCTGTCTCATTTCCTTTTTCATATCTCACATGGTGTGCTTCTCTTTGGGAGAGGCCTGGTCTCAGCAGAACTGGAGCTGCAAGGGAATCTAGCAAACACGGCCCTTAGCCTGACTCCCTAGTGTGGTGCTGGGACGCAGGTGGCGTTGGGGTCGGATTGGAGTTGAGTTAGCCAGTCTGCAGAGTCCGTCAGGCAATCGAATCTGTCCCTCCAGTTCTCGGAAAGGTTAGGTCACTTTCTTATGGCCGCCTGGCAAGAAGCTAGTCACTTTCAGGTTTGTCACTTAGCCACATCCTCAAGAATAATTCCCTTTATACTTCAGCTCTATGTCTGCTATAGGTTAAAAGTAACATTTGCCTTGGTGACTTATCAACACATAATAATCTTTTTTGCAATGGGCCTGTCATCTTAAGTATTTATCCTTCATCGCCCCATCATCTTTCCTTGAACTGCCCAAACGTCTTTCTTCAGTCATGTTTGTCTAAGGACATTGCCAGGATGCTGGAAAAACTGAAAGGAGATATTTCAAAAACAAACTTCCTACTGTCCTGTAAGCATCATACCTATAAAATATTTTTGAAAATTAGGATACAGCTTTAGATTTTGTTGTTTTTTTTGGTAGTATTGTTTCTCTCTGTTGCTTGACCTTAGGGGAATTACAGAAACAAAAGTGACTTCTGTTGCCTAATAAAAAAAGGGGTCAAATTCATATTTTGAATGAATTATATTTATGGCATCAAACTCTAAGATATGAGATATTTCTGATTACATACCTGTAATCCAAACCCTTTTATATTAACTACAATAAAAGTCTATTTGTGATAAAGTCAATGCCTCTTTCAAAATCCATCCAAAATACAAATACAGTTAACCACACATCAGTGACATTATTTTTCTTGTTTTGTGGCACATGATATGCTTATTGCCATTGTAATACCAATAAAATATGTCTCCTCTAGAAACTTATGCTTTGTAGATGAATGATGATGGGCTTAAAAAATAACTTTTACAACATTGAGATGTATAAAGAATATTCAGTTATTTTACTCTACAGGAAAGGAAGACCAAAGAAGATAATTCTGTCATCGTTGTCTAAAATTTCTCAACAGAGCTGGGATTGGGACACAGGTCTCTTGACACTGCTTCTAAGCCTTTCCCTTTCCCATAGCCCTTAGTTTTATTAGTCATTATCTTTCTGATGTAAAAATGGAAGTTTTGTTTGTGTATACTTTATGACATCTGTTTTACATTATTACTTTATTGCATGACACAGCAGAGCTCCTTATGTGGCTTGCATGGCACGTGTTCCACAGTCCACATTTTAACAACTTCCTGATGGTTTTGCAATATTTTATGTAGACTTGGTGGTGTTAGTGTTGCCAGATAAAATATAGAATGCCCAGTTAGATCTGAATTTCAAATAATATGTATATATGCATGTAAATAAAATATATATAACCCTTAAAATATTTGAGACATACACTAAATTATTATTTGTTGATTATATGAAATTCAAATTAAACTGGGCATCTTATATTTTTATTAGGTAAATTTGGCAACTTTAGGAATTATGCCTCTTCATCTTTCTTATTTTCTTTCAAATTATTCTGCATTTTTCATCTTCCTTCTTTGTTTTGTTCATTCTCGCCTTCACACTGTATTTACAGAGTACTTATAATGTGCTTAGTCTTGGGGATCCAGTAGTCATTAAGACAGATGTAATCCTTGGCCTCATAAAGATGAAAAGCATTTTGTGGGCCGTCCTCGAAGTTTTGATTAATGGAAGGATTTATGTACTTTAGGTAACAATGATAGAAAAGTAGAGTAAAACTACAAACCAGCAACCTGGATCCTAATGGAACTGTCAGCAAGGATACAACAACCTTAATTGAGGATACGATCGCAAATAAGAATATGGGTTAAACGTGGGTGTCAGGGTTTGGAGAATAACAGTTGTACATCACCTAGTCTGATTGCTTTCTTTTGTTTCATGCCCTTTGAAAGAATAATTATAGACAGTTTTCATAAAATGATAGGAAGAAATATAAAACATCAATCATCCCAAAATATGGTATTATATAGACTAAATATTTCTTTTGTTAAGAGATTTTAAAGTGTTCTAACCTAAAATAATTTTCATTTTTTATTATTATGGGTACATAATAGTCATATATATTTATAGGTACATGTAATGTTTTGATACAGGCATGCAATGTGAATTAATCAAATCAGGGTAATTGGGGTATCCAACACCTCAGGCCTTTATGATTTCTTTGTATTAGGGACATTCCAATTCTACTCTTGTAGTTACTAAAATAGTTGTAAATGAATCATCTTTGGAAAGAACTTTCAATGTCATTTCTCAGAGTGTATCTCATTAAAATTAAATTTTACTCATTTTATATTTATTCAATTAAAAAATGTATATAGGGTACTGATTTCAGTGAAAAAAAAAATCAGCCAGTTCAGTGACAAACTAATTAAACTTTATTGTTTACAGACCAATATTGCTAAATATGATTGCATTTTAGACTGAGTTTACTAAATTGATTAGTGCTTTTTCAGTCAAGGCCTTTACTAAGTGAGACCCTATTTATCTCCCTCTGGTTGTTTCCAAGTTTTAGAATAACCATATGTCTGGATTGAAAGCTAAAAGTTTTTTTTTTTTAATTTTTTTTCATTTCAGGATATTATGGGGGTACAAACATTTTGGTTACATGTTATGACTTTGCCACACCCAAACCATGATTTGAGACGTGCCTTTTTCCCCCTACACAGCTCACTGTGTCTATTAGTTGTGAGTTTACCCACCTCCAACCCCCCAATCCCTGGAGAATATTACTACCATGTGAGCACCATAGTGTTGATCAGTCAGTGCCAGTTTGATGGCGAGTACATGTGGAGCCTATTCTTCCATTCTTGTGATACCTCACTTGGGAGGATGGGCTCAAGCTCTATCCAGGAAAATATAAGAGGTGCTAGATCACCATCGTTTCTTATAATTGAGTAGTATTCCATTGTACACATATACCATATTTTACTAATCCACTCATGAATTGACGGGCACTTGGGTTGATTCCGCATCGTTTCAATAGTGAATTGTGCTGCCATAAACATTCGGGTGCAGGTGTCTTTATTATAGAATTATAAGAGAATAGAATTATTCTTTTGGGTAGATGCCTAATAGTGCTATATCACAAACTATGATCCTTTGGTTCATAAGGTCTTCATTAAAATTCCTCTTATATAACTAAATGCCATAATTTAATGAAAACATTAGTTTATTTCTCATTTAATTTTGTATGCATACACAAAAAAATAGAGATTTTTATCTAATTTAGCTATTATGTTGGAAAACATCTTACATCTCAGTTTACTCTATGTTGATTTTGTTTATACAAATTAAAATTTGAGTGTCTTAGAATTAAAACAAGCCCTCAAAATGGGAAAAAGTGTACTTTTTTTTTTACTTCAGTTTTGAGACTATCTTTTGAAAACAAGAGAAATTAGAAGATGGTGAAAATTCCTTTGTTAGTTTACTGCAAAATAGTTGTATACCTGTAGAAACAAATTTTGGAGAAGCTTTTCGTTAGTTACATGACTTCTTTCCTGTTTACTTTTGTGTTTATGCTATTTACTGTGACATATACCATCTGGAATAAGAAATCAAGACATGAGATAATTTAGGCCAGATTTAAAAACACAGACATCCAAATATTTGTACATTGTAAATTGAATCTGTGTGATGTATTAATAAAATGACCATTACAAATATCCACAATTGAACTGCTTTGAGGAAATGTTACATAATTGTAAAACAGACTTATGTTTCCATACCTATCAGAGAACCTGATTAACTCATTCAAAGGTTTGGAAACCATGTATGCTTTAAATTATGGGAGGATATTCTTCCATATGGCTTTTATCCCATACTCTATGACATTTTAGTGGATGTTACATGATAAATCCAGTTCAAGTTCAAATAAATTTGGAAAAATTGGCAACTCTATCTCCCTCTTCAAATGCAATGGGATACCCTAATGAGTTTAAGTCCTACTTAAAAGTGCCTTGAATATAGTACTTTAAAAAGTAGACTAGCTTATGTTTGAATCTTAGCTACGCTGTTTTTTAGCAGGACAATTTTGAGCAGTTACTTAGCATAAGCCTCAGTTTGCTTATAAAATAAAAATAATAGTAGTACCTATTTTATACAGTTATTGTGAGTATTAAATAGCATCTTCATACTGAAGTGATGGTAGTGAAAACCATAGTAAGGAGAATAGGTAATACACAATGTAATTGGCTATTACGTAAAGCTGTTGAATCTTGTCTTTCTCAAGATATGCTCCTATTTAATCATTATTTAACTCTTATTTTGTGTATGACACATCTGTTTATATCTTGCAAAACTATGCTCTTTGCAACACAATTAAGAAATACTGCTTACCATTTATCTTTTTTTTTTTTACGACATGGATAAACTTAGTGGAAATTTGGCTAAACAAAATAAGCCTGGTATAAAGTGACAAATACCACATGATCTCACATATATGTGGAATGTAAAAAAGTCAAACTCAGAAGCAGAGAGTAGAATGGTGGTTATCAGAGGTTGGCATGGGGGAGAAGGGGTGGAGAATGTGAACAGGAAAGGGATTCAAAGGTCAAATTTCCCTTGGTCAAGGATACAGTTTCATTTAGACAGGAAGAAAAAGTTCTGGTGCACTTGCCCAGCATGGTGACTGTAGTTAATAATTTATTGTATATTTCAAGATGGCTAAAAGAGATTGTACTCAGAACATAAGCTCTGTCAGAGCAGAGTTTATGTCTATCTTGTTCAGCACCTAGAATTGTACCTGAGTGGTAGGTAGACAATGCATGTCTGCTGAGTGTGTTGGCTGGATTATTTTCTTGGACTCCCACTTTAGAGTGGAATGCACCCTCAACTTGAGAGAGGCAGCATGGAATCCATTCGGATTCTGCTACTCCCAGTTATGCCACTTTAGAGATGCATTTTAATTCGTTTCACTCTCTATTTGTAGATGTCCTTTACCTCACCTGTCAGTTATAAGAATTAAGCAAGAGAATGTATGAGGAAATGTTTATAAACCAGCAAAGACTATATAATGTAAGATAATACTATTAAAGTGGTCATAGCTTAGAGTTAATACCAGGACCTGAGCTCAGTACTTTCCATGCATTGTCCGACTTAATCCTTCCAGCACCCTTATTTGATAATTACTTTTATCCTGATGTTACAGATGAAGAAACTAAGGCTTGAAGAAAATAATTCACTTAAAATTGCTAAAGTTGGTCTCATGCCCAGCTCTATTTGTCTTCAAAGCCTGAGGGCCTAACCACATGAAATTCCGTCTCTCATATGTTAAACAAGCCTTTTTATATCATAAATAATGTCAAATGATCATTTGATTCATTTTTGGCTTTTCTTTCATTTAAGATCCTGATGAATTTGAGCAAATATATGAGCCTCTGGATGTCAAAAGTAAAAAGATTCACGTAGTGGACAGTGGACTCACGTTTAACCTGCCATATCCCTTGATACTGAGACCTCAGAGAGGGGTCGATCTTATCATCTCCTTTGACTTCTCTGCAAGGCCCAGTGACTCCAGTCCTCCGTTCAAGGTAAAGAGACTTTGTGTAACATTCTGTTCCCTCCCACGTTCTCTTGCGTGACTTAAAGATCTCTTAGTCCTTTTGACCCCAGTTTCTTATCCCGTTAGCCTGTTTTCTACATTTTTATTAGTAATATTTCTAAAATGCAGATGTGATTCAATCCCTCCTCTGCTTGAAGAAACATTTAAATGATTCCAATGAGCTCAATAAAGTTCAGAGTCCTGAGCAGGACGAGAACGATACAACAGGTCTAAAGTTTAGAAAGGAAATTAGGCTGAGATTTGGGAGTTAGCAGGTAAAAGATACCTAAAACCATGCGTGGAGAGTTTTAGGTAGAAGAAAAGTGGACTCAGAATAGTACTTTGAAGAACAGTATCTAGGGGAAAGGAAGAGAACAAAGGAAGTATGCAATGTTACAAAAACCAACTGAATACATGTATATAATAACAAGAAGTCTTGATGAACTGGACAAGAGCAGTTTCAGTAGGGCTGGTTGTAAGGGTAGAAATTGGAATGGAGTGGTTTCAGGGATGAGTGGAAATTTTTTAAAAATGAAGACAATTCTGTAGACCGTTTAGGGAAGAAAGAGGTGGATTGTACCTGTAAGAGTGTATGGAGAATAGGAAAACTGTGTGCCTGTGGTGGGGGGGTGGATTGTTAATAGAGGAGACGAGCATGTTTGAATGCTGATGGCAAGGAGTCACTAATGAAGAAGATATTATTGGAGAGGAGAAAAATGAGTCGTATGATAAAGTCTGGGAAGGTTATAGGGATGGGGGGGATCAGAGGCACACATGGAGAGTAGTATGGAGATGTGCATATTGGGGCAAGAGAGAAGGGGAACAATGGCTGTGGATGGACACTGGTTGTTAGGCATGAAGAAGGGAAGTTACGATAGAACTCATCTGATGACTTCTAACTTATAGGAATTAGGATCAGTGTCATCTTGTGAGAATGAGAAAAGGGAGGTAGTGGAGTCAGGAGCGTGGAGTGAATAAAAGTCTGCCTCTGTGAAGATATGAGCAGTCCCGAATAGGGCAATATGGAGATTTTGCTGGGCAGCACTGTGGCCTCACTCAAGTGAAACCATAAGTGCTTTTGGTTTCCTCTGTCTGGAATACCCCAGAATTTCTTTAGACACATCCCAGATGTTATCTTTCTTGACTTTGCACATATAGTTACAGTACTTAGGACTTAGTAAATTCTTCTAATGATACATCAATTATCATGGTGTATTGTATGTATTTGCCTACATATATATTGCTTCCACTGTGTGTGAACTCCTTGGGACTATAATACTATTTTGTACATGTGTTTGTTTTGTGTTAATCATTTGGTCCTAATTGCCTTGTAAGTGCTGGCCAAAATGTGAGTGTGTAGGGCATTTTTTGTAGGTGCATGAATGAAATGCCCTAAGAGAGATGGAGTTATTATTCTCATTTCATAGATTAAGAAATGGAAATTCATAGAGATTAATTGAAACAGTCCATCATCTCCTAACCAGGAAGAGTCGATTATAACCCGTGTCCTCTGACAGCAATCTGGTTTCTTCTCTAGCATGTGATGATTAAATTGCTCTCAAGATAAATAGCAGTTATAATAATTATCCTTAAATATATAGAAAACCTCATATTTTTGAAATTCTTTCATATTTTATCTATTTTGAGTGAGGTAGTGGTATTTAGACAAGGAAGCAAGGATGGGTGAGTTAAGGCCTCATCAACAAATTAAATAAGATACGTGAAATGAGCATAGGCAGGACCTGGCCGGGGAAGTGCCAGCTAAGAAGTGGTCAGGCTGGGATCAGATTCCAAGGCTACAAAATGAGGATCTAATACCCTGTACCAGCTGCCTCCTTTCTGCACCTTTTCATGTGCCTTCTTCTGTGTGCTGTGCTTTGTGCAGCAGTTAATGGGAAAACATAGTTCCTCATCTCTGTAACATTTTGACTTTTTGGGGAGAAAGGCTTTTATGCATAAGATCTACTTGGAAGGAAAATGTGAAACTTATTTTTAAGTGATTATTTGGGTTTGTATCAGTATGGGTTTTCTAGCAGGTTAGTATACAAATAGATTGGTGTATCCTGGTGTTGATGAACAGGGAAATGCCTGAA
>CM052450.1:5377601-5461216 GCA_028533085.1 Varecia variegata | reverse complement strand
ATTTTTATTGCTGAAAATTTTATTGTTTAAAATATTTATGTAGTGACTTCTTCCATTGGTTTCATTCTTGAAATTCATATTGCTCAAGATGATTTAAATATGAATTAATATTTTTTATAATATCCTTTTAAAAATATTTTAACTCAATCTATCTGAATATATTGTGCATGTAATGACAATCTTTAATAAGCTTTTTTTCAACATTATTTTGTTATTCTTTTTTATCATATACTGTATTACTATCATAGGGCAAAAGGATCCTTTTATCTGTTGTACTCTGTTAGCTCATCTGACAATAATCTGATAATTCTTATCCCAGTACCGTACTGCATTTTAATAACTGTAGCTTTATTATATGTTTACTATCTTAAAGAGCGTGTCTCCAATCACTCCTTTTTAAATATTTTTATAGCCATTCCTACCTGTGCATTCTTATAGATGTGCTTTAAAATTATTTTGTCAATTCCTTTCTTCTGATTCCTTTCTCCAAATATACACAAGTCCTTTCATCATTTAATGAGTATAACATGAAACCTATCATTCCAAAAGCATTGAGTTATATTTTCAGAGATTTAATATAAGGGATATTGCAATATATTACATATAATCTATTTATTCTCCAAAAATGAACTTCAACAAGTTCAACAAAATAAACAAAATAAACTTTTCAGCCTTACTTGGAATATTGAAAACACTTTTTAAGCCTATGAGTGTTGTTATAAAAGTATGTATTCCTAAATGGGTCTAAAGGATTACCCAGTTATAATTTTTAAATTGATAAAGATGTTGTACTATTAATGCTAAAATAGTATACTTATAGTGAATCATCTGTTTTTGACATTGAAATGTGGATACTATTTTTCATAAAAGAGTATAGCATAAATGCAGGGCAAAAATTAGAACCATTGACTTTATTTATGTTTACTGTTAATTCTAGCATTTTATAAGTATACTTAAATGTCAGGAAGATATAGAAAGATGTATATCATGGCTTTTGATAAACACAACCACAGTTTATGCTGTATCTACGTTGTAATTGGCCTTGAAGGTTAATGACGTCAATGTAAGTGACACTGTTTTTTTAGATTAGCTAGTGCATGCTCTAATAATAATCTGATATAAAGAGTCTCATGATTGTAAATATTATTCCTATTAGTTTTTCTAAGAAAAGCAGCTCTATGTTTTATTTTGTCAAGTTTCTTTTTGTTAACCATTTAATATCTTAGATAGATACCATATAAATTGGTTTTACCATTAGGGTCCATCCAAGGACAATTAATAAGATTTGTCTTTAGTATTGGTCCTAAAAATAAGCCAGGATGTTTACTCTCAAGTATGCAAAATAAACAGACTGCAAATTTAGGGTAGAAAAGGGGGAGTTTGGGTTTTATTGGGGAGCAAGAAAGCAAGGAATAATGAATTCAGAGTTTGCTCCTAGAGATTTTTCCCCTTAAGTTTACTGAATTGTATGGAGAGTAATAGATTGAAGTTATTGTGCCATAAATTATATTATGCTATATTATGTTACCATATATTGGACATAAATCTGGTTCAGTTTTTCAGTGCTCTTTTATGTGCTTCATGATCAGAAGTTAGAACAATGGGCTTATTTTCTTAAAAATTAAAGGAAATAAAAAAACAGAAAAGAGAAAGAGGCAATGAGAGAAGGAGAGAAGGAAGAAAGAAGGACAATTTGAAGTGAGGCAGTCTTCAGAAATGATAGGAATAATGTATCTAAATTAAATTTATCTTCCTATGTTTCACTCAGGGTCAAAATTCCACTTAAACTTGCAATAAAGGGAAAACAACCTGTATTTTTCCACAGTGACCAGACTTATTTGTTGACATTAGGGCATTACCCTTTTTAGACTCTCTGCATGTGATTTATTTACAGTTGCTAGGTTGGCCACATCATAGCCAAATTAGTCCAAACCTTAGCTCTGTGAACCCCAATCCACAATGGCTAACGAAGGAAACTGCATAGAATTAAATATAGTACTTCCAGGTTTGCCTCTTCTATTAGTTATCTTGAGCTGCTATAACAAATCAACCCAAACACGATGGCTTACAACAACGGAAACGTATTCTTTCACAGTTCTGGGACCAAAAGCCGAAATCAGCAGGGCTGCACTCTCTCCAAAGGCTCCACTGTGGAATGCTTCCTTGCCTTTTCCAGCTCTGGTGACTCCAGGAATTCCTCGGCTTGTGGTTGCGTCTCTCCAGTCTCTGTCTCCATTTCTGCATGGCCTTCTCTTTCGCAAGTGTGTCTTCTCCTCTATCGCTTATAAGAATAATTGTCATTAAATTCAGGGCCCATCCACATAATCCAGGATGATCTCACCTCAGGATCATTAACTAAATTATATTTGCAAAGATTATTTTCCCAACTAAGAGCATATTCACAGGGCCAAGGAATCAAGGCATGGACTTATCTTTTAGGGGCCACTAATCAATCTACTATATCCATATTGGCCACTGAGGATCAGATGTCTTGTGATGAGTAGATATACCCAACACTAATTTCTCCTTACATATTTTTGTGAGTTTATAGTAACCTTTTTGTGACAAACTTACAAGAACTACAAGAACTACAAAGTACTATGTAAACTTTATACGATATTAGATATGAAAAATTACCTTCATGCCTATTGTATTCTAAAACTTTTGGGACCTAATACCAGAATGTCTTTTACTGAAAGAAAGAGTGACCATAGCCATAAAATAATGAATTCTCAATGGTCGTTTCTATTTGATGTATCTTATGTTAGTCGCTTCAATACTTTTTTAAGGTTTTGGTGTTTATTTACATGCTTATATGCCATCCTTCTTCCCAATCCTAAAAATAAGTTTTAAATAATGAGAAACATTATAGAATAGAAAACATACATTCTTGGTTTGCACAAAGACAAAAAATTCTACTTCCTATCATGAAAAGCCAATTTATTATTATACATATATGCATTTATGTAGATAAATACATTTTTCATGTATTTAAAAATACATATTTACATATAAATAAACAAAATGGCATATATATGCTATTCATATTATGTTTTGAATATATTTCTGTTATCTAGAAATAACATTTAGTTATGGTATTTATGTCTATGTTATTTATTTGTTTTTCCTCTCCCTCAAGACATTTTCTTCAGGTTTTAGTACTCAACAATGAGCACAGACATTTTACAAAGTATCACTTGGTAAAAGAATACTTTGAAGGAGACTGTCAAATTTTTATTTTCACAGAAAATCATTTTACTTAGCACACTGTAAGTTTACTATAGTCTGGTCTATGGAAATGTGAACTACCTGAGGTGTCAAACCACCACCCAAAGGGGCTGTTACAGATAGAACACAGTTCTGGCATATTGCTATGGTTTTTTGTTCACTGCTTTCTTTTGGAATCCTTCTAAAAAACTAGTGCGTTTTACTCAGAGTCTGTGTCATTGTTTCTCAAGTCTTTACAGAGTGAAATGAGACATCAGAGAGGAAATGGTTTTTCCATCTTGTAATCACTGTCTCTATCATCATCGGTTTTTAATCTTTTCCACATCAGGATGGTATAAGGAAAGGGAAAGTCTCCATCTCTTCCTGATTCCAGCATGAAGTGAGCTGCTAAAAATAGCCTGGCTTTTGCATCACGTAGATCCCTTCCCTCTTCTCCCCACGGCCACACATCGTTGGTCATACCTTTGAGTCATGTTTGTAAACACTAGAAAGCCCTTTCTTTGCCCCTCCTCACGCAATTGCTCCACAACGTGAACTTTTGGTTTTATTTTGCTGTTGAATAATCATGAATGAATAATTGTGAACGGTGCTAGACAAGAAATAACAAGCTGATTAAGTCAACTGAAGGGGGAGGGGGGAGAGGTTTTCTCGAATTTCAAACAAATTATTCATACCTATATGGGATTTTCAGTGGAAACATAATTCTGTTTAGCTTCATAGTGTATGAAGCAAATGCTTTCCTGTACATTAAATCTTTTGTTTTCTGGGATTTTTATTTCTTTGTAAATGGGACTGAGAAAGAGTTGGTCAACTTAAAATTCATGGTATTGTAGAAGCATCGAGAGTCGTGAATGTTCAGTGAAAAGTGTATTTTTCTCTGAACTTAAGGTCCTATGTTTAAGTACGTGCTTCCTCAGAATCTGAATTACTGAGGTTTTTATACATTATCTCATTTAATCCTCACAACAATCCTTTGAGAAAGGTAATAGCACTAGCTGTATTCTACAGTGGTAGAAAATAAGTTGCTGAGAAATAAGAAAGAGATAAAATAGGAATGAGATGGCACGGAGAGGCCATTATTTCAGGGATAGCAAAGAACCTAGTCCCTATTTGTTTGTTGTTATTTAGTGTCCCTACTGTGCCATTTGGAGAGAGTCACTGCATGCTGCAGCCCTCCAGAATAATTCGTTCCCTGTTGAGCTGTGGTGGTGCAGCTATTTGCCTCAAGTTACCCAGTCAGCGAGTTGAGGTGTGTGTGTCTGAGCTGGGCCTTCCAGACTGCACAGCCCTGGTGCAGAACCACCCAGCACCATCCCCGCCTCTGTTGCACTGGACTACCCTATCTGTTTATCTCGCCCACTGCTTTATAAACTCCCCGCCTTCAGGGACAGCCTCTCTCTATGCCTAGAACACAGCAGGTGCTCAATAATTGTTGGATTAATAAATACTCTGGGGAAACGGCCCAGGATATACTGCAAAATCTCAACCTGTACTTTTTTTTCCTGGCATTTATCACAGTTTTAGACAGAAAGGATCACTTGACTACCATCTCTCGCCCACCATCCTACAAATCCCATGACAAGAGCCATGCACGTTTACTCACTGTTGTATCTCCAACTCCTAGCATGGAACCAAATTGACCACTAATGATTATCATTGAATGGATCAATTGATGACAAGGATTGTCTAAAGTAACTTAAGATTCTAATGACAGTTGCCCTCAAACCTCCTCTCTTTAGGAATTTCCCTAATACTGTTCCTCTCTCTCTTTCTTTTCTTTTGTCTCCCCCCCACCACTTTTTCTTTCCATCTCTTTTGCTCTCTTTATTGGTATTTATTTATCAAACATGCGTAGAACTCTTACTATGTAATAATGACTGTTTTAAACACTATAAAATATTTATTTAATTCTAACTGCAGTCTATGAGAGAGGGATTATTCATGTCTTCCATATTTTATCTTTGAGGATATCGAGCGCAGAGACGTTGAGTTAAGAAACATGCCAAGGCCACAGAGCCTGTGCTTTCACCACTGTGATCCTCTGCTTCTTATGTATCCCACTTTCTCTGAAGCTGCATATAAATGGAAATAAGGTCTATTTGCTGCGCCTTTTCCTTTTGATTTATGTTCTCCAGTTTGCATTTAATTTGGGGGCTTACCCACTGAGTTACTCAGGTTTGATGCAGCGACAACCAACCTCAAATCTCAATAGTGGACAACGGACATGCATTTCTCGGTCATGTTACCTGTCACCAGCTGCAGATCAGCTGCTGTGGCTCTGTTCCACGTGTCTCCTCATCCCGGTGGGGATGTATAATCCTTTTACCAGGAAGGAGCTAATATGTGGAAACAATCATAGGAACCGCCATGGCCATTAACAAAGCTCTTGGCACCTCTGTCTGGTCTAATCTGGACCGTTACACATGGAATAGCAACTCGCAGAGGCCGGAAGCTCAACTTTTTTTCATTATCAGAAGCCAACAAAAGGTGATTCAGAGTAGTTCAAATATTTTCACATAGATAAAATGAATGCATTTTAATAGGTATTTTTAACACTTTTTGTGGAGATGATACAGGTAAAAATCCAGTAACAGAAGGTTCCTGATTCTGTGTCATCAGATTCTTTTTTTTTTTTAATCCCGAGGCTTAAAAAACATTCACATGGCTGTAAATACTCTGGACTCATAATATTTGTTTCTTTAGTTGTTTCTTCAGCATAATTTCATTCAGTTTAATTTACCAGTTATTTTCCAAATGCCTACTGTGGAGCTAGCCCTGTGTCAGAAGTTGATATAACAGCAGTGGATTTGTTTAGCGAGTACTTTGGTATTTTTTTGAGATTGATGGGCTTCTTGGCAACAGGGTCTTTATTCATCCTAGCAAGGAGCATACTGCTGGCACACAGAAGGCACCTCATGAATATTGAATAATGGTCAGATCAGCTGAACAAATGCATCCTTCCCTCGCAGGAACTTCTACTTGCAGAAAAGTGGGCTAAAATGAACAAGCTCCCCTTTCCAAAGATCGATCCTAACGTGTTTGATCGGGAAGGATTGAAGGAGTGCTATGTCTTTAAACCCAAGAATCCTGATGTGGAGAAAGATTGCCCAACCATCATCCACTTTGTTCTGGCCAACATCAACTTCAGGAAGTACAAGGCTCCAGGTATGTTGGGATATATTCATATTCCATAAAATAGACATTTAGTAGGGAAGTCAAGTTGGCAGTGAGCTGTTTTACTCTGGCACTGCTGTGCCAGCTGTTGCAATATCAAATGCCTCCCCACCTCCCCACTTTGATAAATAGCTACTATGCTTAGCTCCCAGGTACTTCTGCTCTTTCTGTCCACGGAGTTGCTCACAGTCCAGAAAGTGAAGAGTTAACAACTAGCTTAGCAAAAAATCTCAGGGGCTTTATTCTAAGACCTTGAATTATGTTTGTTCTGATTGATTTTGAATCAAATATTTTGAGTATCCCTCTTGTAAGAGAGCTTTTGTTTCAGAAAATTCATGCAAAAAATCCTGATTCTGGGAATTTTAGCTGACCACAAGATTAACATAATGTAACAGTACAACATGGCTAGCAATTTCATGTCACCATGTTGTATATCATAGAAAATGAGAATCAAGTTGAAGGCATAGTTGTTCCATTTTACTACATGCAGAGGAGTCTGTTGACTCTTCTGTATCCTGGAAAATACTGATTAAGAAAAGGAGGTCTAGAGATTGACCTTAAGGCTCTAAAAACCATGTGATTTTAGGACCAGAAAATGTAGTTTTCCATTATCTGAACGGAAAGACACAAAAAAATAGAGAAGATGGGTGATGGGAATATGGAGAGGAAAATAGTCTTTTTCTAAGTTTCTCAGGAAGATGGAGAAAGGATCAATAGGAGTGGAGGTTATTGTGAGGCATATTTCAGCACAGAAGAAAGAAGAACTGGCTGGCATTGTTAGTTATCCAACAGTGGAGCACTTAAAACATAGAGAATTTTCTACCACTGTTAATTCTCAAGGGACACCCAATGAGCAGTTGACACATATAGGGGATTTCTGTGGCGTGAAGACAATTACATAATGTTTTGAGTTTGGGTTGCCCCAGAAGCAGATTCTGAGAAAAGCACTCAAGTACAAATAGTTTATTTAGGTGAACTAGAGAACACTCCAGTTTATTAGTAAGGAAGTGGGGAAGTGGTGAAGGGAAGGAAGGCAGACAACAAAGCATATGTCAATCAGTTGGCTACCATGATGGGAACACGGGAACTTGACCCTGCTGGGAAAGTCTAGGAAATGGAATAGAATCTATGCCTTAGGCTCATCCTTCCCACACACAGCCCAAAGGCAGGAGACCTTGAATATTTATATCCTAACTCCTTACAGTCTTTGGTTGACCGCTCGCTGCCTGGGGCAAAGTGTTACTTACCAGAATTTCTAGCCTGTTGCTATTGGGCAAAGCAGCCTTCTTCAATTGCAGGGTAGGGAGAAAGCCTTCAGGCACAAGATGCAGACAGGGCAGATGGAAGTCACCCAGTCAGAACACACTGGAATGATAAAGTCCAGGGATACTTCAGATCACATGGCTCTGTGGGGGCTCCCGATGCTGTCTTTAGGTCTGTATGTTTTATTCCCTGAGTTTTAGAGATATTTTGTACTTTTCAAAATAACACCAATCTGTGATTTTTCTGGTATTTAGGTGTTCCAAGAGAAACTGAGGAAGAGAGAGAAATAGCTGACTTTGATATTTTTGATGACCCTGAATCACCATTTTCAACCTTCAATTTTCAATATCCAAATCAAGCATTCAAGAGGCTGCATGATCTTATGTACTTCAACACCCTGAACAACATTGATGTAAGTATCTCCCATGACCATTGACAATGCTGAATTATTTCCATGCCACTTGAATACAACAAAGCATCTTTTTAATTAATTAAAAATAAGGTTTATGAGTGATATCACCCCAAATGTGCCCGTTTACCTTTCATGAACTATTTTACTAATCTGCAGAAGAACCCTACAAAACTCACAAATAAGGAAACTCATGCCTCCAAGTTGGCAAAGCCACACTCTTTACTATTATTTTATTGAATATTGGTTAATACTCAGCCACTTTACCAAAGTATTTAATGTATTCATCACATGATAAAATAAATTATGAGGAAAAAAGATGATGAAAAGAAAATATGCAAGTATGAGAGTGAATGTAACCAGAGGTGTAATCTACAAAAATATTATGCCGTGAATTTTAATGAATATATTCATGCTTTTAAATATTTTCTTTTTGTGGATCTTGGGAGTGTCACCAAAGGTAATAGCCTCCCCCATTTTTAGCCCTTGAGATATCAAGTATGCTTTGCTTTAGAAACTTTAAAAACAAGTCATTCTGTTCACTATCAATCATTCCTATCACTAGTATATCTGCCTCCAAGATTCTGTGTCTATGTGAAGTCTGTAGTTTTTGACTCATCATTTATGAACACTATTGTGTCATCAAAATAAATTGGCTTGTGGTTCCAAATCATAGTGTCTGAAAAATTGTGATCAGTTGTGAAAGCTCAAGTTAATTGGCCCAATTGGATTTTGTTCATTAGAAAAAAAAAGAATAAAAGAAAAAGAAAGAAATTAAATGGAGAGGAAAAGGCATCATATCTGATTTTCCAGTCTTCTGGGAAACTGTCTGAATGGTGCAAAGGAACTCAGAGTATGTGGATGAGTCTTCTGTGTATATGGGCTTTAATTATAGTCTGTGAGCTAATAGAACTCTGGCAAATATAGTTCATCTGTTTGTTTAGTTTGGCCTGAGACTACTAATGATATATCGTGTACAGTCACGACAGTTGCACCGTAATATGTTTGTTAATCAATATCTTTAATTTCTGTAAACGTAAGAAATTTTCCCGAAAAGCTTCAGTTTCTACAACTCTTAAATTCTTTCTTTTAAACCTTCATTTAAAAATATGTGATAATTCATGTAACACATGCTTATCAAAATTTATATAATATATCATTTTCTCAATAGATTTATTTCCTTTTTTTCAAAATCTTACAAGCAGTGGACATCTGAGAGCCACATGCTGCATTATTTCTGTAGTGATTGTGAAAATTGAAAGAATATTAAGAGAAAAATGAATATTTTAATCTATGATTTTCAGAGAGTGAACAGAAATTTTTGAAATAGAGTTAGGTGTGTTTTGTAAAACCTCATGCTATTAAAAGAGAAGAGAGCTAAGGGTTAATGTCACAGTAATCCTATTTTGTCAGTATAGCCAATAAACTCAAAACCGTATATATATTCCTTGGAATGAGATGTATTAAACTTGATAAGTTATCCTCAAATGGAAAAAATTAGTTTGTAGGAATATATAAATACTTTATTGGAATTGGGAATATATATACATGTACACATATATATCTTAAACAACTACATTTCTCTTGCTGTTCTGTTTTATATAAAACCTGCTAAACTATTTGCTATAAGGAATGATATAGTTCTATTTATATATTTTACAAATATCCTTCAAAGTAGTTTGTTTGACATATAAATGAAAAAGTTAAAGGCTGAATAAAAATAGACGAAATCCCCAAATAACTGTCCTAACTCATAGCTCATCAAATGTTAATTCTTCACAAGCTATTAATTAAACAGTTTTTAACAGGTTCTGCTAACATTTTTGGCACCACATGTAGAGGCAAGGGCGTGGGCTTTATATCATCTTTGAGTCCCAGATGGGCCACTTGTGTGACTTTGAATGAGTTACTTAAACTTTTGGAGCCTTGGTTTCCTTATCTCTAAACCAGGTGTGATAGAACCTATTTTAATTATGGTGGTGAAAGTTTATTAGGGTGATGCATAAACAATGCCCTAGAAACAGAAGCTGCTCACTAAAGGGGACCCTGACCTATGCATGTCCATAGCCTGTACC
This sequence comes from Varecia variegata, assembly GCA_028533085.1. Taxonomy (NCBI): domain Eukaryota; kingdom Metazoa; phylum Chordata; class Mammalia; order Primates; family Lemuridae; genus Varecia; species Varecia variegata. The sequence continues at coordinate 5,451,067 of CM052450.1, read as the reverse complement.
CCTGAAAATCCATGGTGCTTACACCCAAAGGCCTTTGCGAATGCCCAGAATTAACAATATAGACAAGTTTGTACAGGTAATACCAGCTTAGTCAGTGAGTAAACATTTTTTCTGAATAAATAAATGTAGGCTTTCTCCTAAATTATATGACCATTGAGACTCACATTCAAGTGATTTCTGTGTGTTTGTCAGTGGTGGGGGTGTCTCATACCCAGGTAAAATTTTCAGTTTTCACTGACATTTTATATCTCCCTTGGTGACTCCCTGCTTCTCCACTTTAACCAAGAAAACACATCTGTTTTTTTCAGAATCGAACTTCTTGATAAGTGATGATCTATATAAAGAGCAACTAAACTCTGCTGAGGTTAGGATGCTGGAGAGTTCATTAGGCTCGATCATTAGCTAAACCTCTCATTCTCACCATTTGAATAGAGTAGGATGCTGAGTTACACTTTAGCAACACGGGCACACGTCTACTGCCACGGACCATTAGAGTTGTTGTAGATAGTGGACATCGTGAATATAAATTCTTAGAATGCAACTCACTTATGTGCTGATCCCATAAAAGAAAGTTTTCAACTTTGTAGCTGTGACTCCTGTGGCTTAAGGCTAGTTTTCCTCTTCAATTCACAGTCTGATCTCAATTTTGGCTCTGTGGAGGCCACGCTGTCTCAGGCAGCTGCACCCTCCTGTTGCTTCATTTGTCCTGGAGATCCTGGCGGGCCTGCTTTACTGAAGCTAAATTCCAGTTTATGTTAGAGGACTTCTGCTCTGTTTCTGCCGACTTCGTGACAGCAGCCTGGGTTTCTCATTAGCATCAGGTTTCTGCACTTACTCAGTCTTCCCAAATTCCTTTCACTGCCTGGCCGTTGCCTCAATGCTTTTACAATTACAGTACTATTCCAAGTTTTTTTTTTTTTTTTTTAAGGAAACTTAATGCATAGTGGCTTGCATTGGTAGATATGTGGTATGTGGGAGACTCCAAGGCTTTGGAATCAGACCAAGTGGGGTATTCAAAGCTTTGCTTTGCTGCTTCTTGAGTAGGTGACATTGGGCATGTTGGTTAACCTTCCCAAATTTTACTATCCTCATTTGTAAGGGGAAATAATGATACATATCTCGTGGGATTAGGATGAGGATTAAGTAAAATCATATAATTTCAGAGTTTAGCATTTAATAGACACTCAGTAAATTGACGCTGCTAATATAATGGTGACAATAACTATTATTCATGTTCATATCTTTTCTGGTTTTAATTATAAATTATAAACACTTTTACAACAGTGACTTGCATTGTTTGCCTTGTATCTTCTAGAGGTATTGATCACAATGCCAGGAACCTAAAATAAATATGCAATACAATTTTCATGATGGTTGTTTAAAATGTCATTGACTTACTGGGGGTAGCAAGTGTCAGGGTACAAGGTGCTGTTGGTTTGAGACAGAGTTTCTGACCGTGGGGAATCTGTACACAGTGTGTGCCTGGCCATGTCGCATGGCTACACACTCTACTCGTAAGCACCACTTTGATCTGGAGGAAATGTGCCTTCCAGGATCCTTTTTGTAGGACCTGGCTGATTCAGCTATCACAGAAAAATATATTGTTTCCCAACCTCACTCATTCAATTTATTAACTGAATAGGCACAATTCTAAGAACCTGTTATGTGTCAGTTTATTTAGCATATGCTAATGGTGCATAAGAATGAGATGTTAAAATTCTTTATCACATAATTTCTACAAAGTGTTAAATATTAACTGTTAATTAAAATGAGGACAGCCATATATCCAGAAATACTGGTTGGTACTTAAGTCTTAATTTATTGATAGTTCATCATTTTGATAAGTGTCTAGGTATAAGTCAAAGTTCTTATCTTTAAAAATAAGATATAAAATATCTTTATAAAATATATATAAACACTATCTTAAGATTATTCCCAGAATAATTTCTAGAAAGATTTAAATTTAACATATTACCTTTTTGGATACATCTACTCGTATGTATGCCAAAAGGCTGTGTGGCTACATCATGTAGCATGCCAAAAGGTTTGAATTTAATAACTGATCTAGCACTGATTAACTTCTGTTTGTATCACAGAATTTTAATTCTCAGGGACTGGGCATTTTCTGCAGTAATTTGAAAAAAAAACAAAAAAACAAAAAAAAACCCAAAAAAAACCTGAAACCTGGTTAATGGTTTCATAGTGTTAATACGCCACCTAGTGGTTCAACTTGCACATTCATCTTGCATATAATTTGGGTTTTTTTCAGAGTTATAAATGTAAATGTTCATTTTCTTTTATCAGAATGGCTTGCTTACTAGGAACACCAGCTGAGGTCCAATTATGGTAAATCCACTAGATCTTGATATTTATACTGCTGATTTTTTGTGCTCATGAATTCGTTATAAAGAAATGACAACAGTCATTATCAGTATAATTTCCCCTGTGATCTTTTCTACTTTAAAGTGTTTTGGGTGTTTGAAAAGTAAACAGTTGATTTTTATTTTACTTGGGCACTTCTCTGCAGCGAGGGTTGATATTTGTCGGGTTACCATGAAGAAGGAGAAAACAACTGATAAACTTGCCAACATGGGTTCCTAGAAAGGCAGAGGAATTATTAAAAGAAGATGCAGTAGGGCGCTTTGAATAGCAAAGTTGATTTACTGACTTATCTAATATAATAAGCTTACTCTTGGCTATGCACATGTTGTGTTTATTTCTTGTGAACTTTATAGCCTCACTTAATTTAGAGCTCCTAATTTTCATCGCATATGATCAGTTTAAAAATAACAACGGTAATAGATGCTAGTTAACAGAAGGTTTCCTACGTGCCAGGCGATGTGCAAAGAACTTGATATAAATGATCTCCAATCCCCACAAAACTCCAAATTAGTCATATTACTTCTATTTTAAAGAAGAAGAATCAGGCTTAAGCATTTAAACAAATTCCCCTTCATCTCACACAATCAAGAGGCCTTTGGTCAAAGCCTCCTTTATAGATCTGAAGCATCTTCTGTCACCACAAAATTAATTATGTCTCCCTTTGTCATGGAAAAAATGGGATCAGCAAATATCTGCTTTACTTAAAAGACAGTAACATTGGAGCCCATTTTCCCCAGAAGATAATTATGTGTATTATTTTTTAAAATAAAGCATATAAAAGAATCACATTCCTATGCTAACTCTCTCTTTCCAGAATACGAGTGCTGTTTCAAGTTACTATTAGAGGTTGAGAGGCTTGCCTGTTGGGGCTGACATAAATTAAAAAATTAATAGGATTTTTTTTTTAATATCATAGGCACTGTCAAGTTTTATTTAAAAAAAAATTTGCACAATTTACTTTTCACCAGTCTGTTCTGGCATGCTTCTAATGATACCAGAGTCACCAGGGTCAATGATAGCCAGTGTGCATACTCTGTAGTATTTTCCACATGCTGTGCCCAATTCAATATTATTGCCACTGTAGTGATGGGCACCAGTTTTGGCTAACATGGCATAGTACTCTATTTCAGATTTCCTCAAAGCTGGGCAGTTGTTGGCGAGGATGACCAATTTCGCTTTGCCTTGTCTGATCATCTTGAGAGTCTGCTTGTACCCCAGCACATACTTTCCACTTTTCATAACAAATTGGAGCCTTGAGTTGATAGACTCCAACGACTTTTCCGTCTTCTTTGCGGCCACCATCTTCCTGCCTTAGGGGTGGGACGGCCCCCAACCAAGACCAGCCGCCAAGATGGCCGCGGAGCGAGAAAGAATTAATAGGATATTAATTGCATGTTAATCGCATCATTGAGGTCTCACATGCGCCCTCCTCCAGGCATTGAACTGTGCTCGCCCAGTGAGCTTACAAGTGGGGATGGGCAGAGCCCTCCGTGCACGTGCCTCCAAGACCAATGGGCCACAACAGCTCTGCGTGGGAGGCCATGGGGCCCTAAACTGCTCACACTTGCCAAGTGCTCCTACCATGGCATAAGGCTGAAATGCCTAAATGTTGTTTAACAATCCCTGGGGTAGAGAATACAGGGAATCGTGGAATAACTCTGTGACTTGCCTCTATTTCTTGATGCCTTGAAATGTCCAGCTCATTGGTCATTTAAGATAAAACCTGTAGTCCTGTCCTGGGTAATGGAGTCGTCTTAACTTTAACAAGGTTCTAAAGCAGCAACAGAGCCCAGAGTCAGCCCATTCCCACTGCTCTGCAATAACTGCTTCTACCAAATTCCAAACGGTTTCTTCTTTCCTCAAATTCCTGACAGGCTAACTTCATACCATAAACAGTGTATGATAATTCTAATAGCAATTCTCAGAGGTTGCAGTTGCCTGTATTTTCTCCTGGTCACCATGAACTTGGGTATATGTCAAGATTATTCAGAATAAAGAATGGTAATGCATTTTCATCAGTGAAATCTCAGAGCACGGTGTCTCAGCAATGCCTTCTCTCCCCAGCAAGGGAAGTTTGTACTTTTCTTTTGTTCTTTCATTTCTACTTGCCCACTTAGCCATAAAGAACATAAATTATAGATTTAGTAATTACTTGTTTCTTCCCTATTATCACTTTCTTTGTGAAGGACAGAACCAACCTAAATTTACCATGTTACAAAAATTTTATTCCCAACTTTATCAGCACAAAATCTGGAACACCCCAGAATACTTTTTTCTCTGGTGGGGGAAGGAAGAGTAGCTGGATATGAGCTTAACAAGAGTGTAATGGTGGGATGCTGAATTTAAATGTGCATGTACAATCCATAGATTTCTCTCCATATATTTCAAAAAGAATAGTCTTACAAGAAGATCAATTATATTTTGGTTTTGGTCAAAAAATGTTTACATGAGTTCATAGCAACACTAATTATACATCTTCTGCCTCTATTTGTAGATAATAAAAGATGCCATGGTTGAAAGCATTGAATATAGAAGACAGAATCCATCTCGTTGCTCTGTTTCCCTCAGTAACGTTGAGGCAAGAAGATTTTTCAACAAGGAGTTTCTAAATAAACCCCCAGCATAGCTGGCGTACTGGCAAGGGCAGCAGTTTCTGACACTGAAGCCGTTTGAATTTCCATGACAACTGGATTTAAAAGCACAGTACAGAGGGTTGTGCTGATCATAAGAAATGGGCTGATACTCAAAGTTGCACTTACTGAGCTGCGTGGGAATAATACTATTATAAGTTCGTTAGGTTGACAAATGATGTCGATTACGTAAAGATATACTTAACTACATTTTCTGTCAGTGTGAATTTCCTGATGCAAATGTAGGGGCATATACTGTATTTTTAAACATTTCTCACCAACTTTCTTATGTGTGCTGTTTTTAAAAATGTGGTTTTCCTTTTAACATATTTAACAGTTCAATCTCAAAGAGTAAGACATCCCATTGTGTGTGAATGTTATTCACTGACTAGATTTATTCATTCCATGAGACAACACTAGTTTTTATTTATATTTACCTATATGAAATAAATGCATCAGTTTATAAATTAACATGAAATAACTGAGTTTTTTTTGTTACTCCTTTTAATGAGATATTGCACTGTGGCTATGAAAGATTCTCAGAGTCACTACATCCAAACCCAAAAGGTTTCGATCCTACACTCAAATGTGAAACTTTTCATTTTAAATCATAGTTGTTTATCTTAAAAAAGAAATATATAATTTGTTGAACAAGTGGTATATATTTATTTATTAAATAAGTAGAAAAAATATATCATCACTTCTAATGCTTCATTTCCTTTTGCTGATACTATCCTGGACTACTTCTCTACCAACCAGTATGGGTAACCCCAGAGAATAATCCAGAAAAGAGGCAAGGGCCGTATCAGGCTTAATGAAGTGGCCTGCCTTTTGCACCTGCAAGACTGGTCTCAGGACAGGCTGTGTCGCACAACTGTGGTTTCAGTGGCAGCTGAGCGGCTGTGGCTCAGGATCGATGCTCAGGTCTTCGTCTTCTTCCTTTCTCTTTGCCATTCTTCTTTCCTAGAATCACCTTTCTTTAAGCTCCCTACTCGCTTGTCTTATTTTTCTTTTTCACCTGTTTCTGCCTATGAGGAAAGACATAAAACAATAATTGAGAAGAAGGGAGGCCTTGAAAGTTCATTCTTTTGTTCGTTGATTTATGCATACAGCAAACGAGTGCCCACCGTGTGCCATGAGGCATGTTGTAAGATCTGTGGGTCCAACAGTGGACAAAACTGACAAAAGTGCCTGCCCTTGAGAACCTCACATTCTAGTGAGATGACCAGCGATGATAAACAAGACAAATAAGTATCTAGAATGCTAAAGAGCAATAAGTGCTAAGGAGAAAGTTAAAGAAGAGGAAAGAAGAGATGGGAAGTCCTGGAGATATGTGATGCTCCTGGGGGAGGTTGTAATGTGAAGGTGACCTCGGAGTGAAGAGGTGAAGAACTAAGGGAGCGAGACCTTCGGGTATCCAAGGGAAGAGCATTCCTGGCAGACAGAATAGCAAATGCAAATGTCCTGAGGTGGAGCACCAAGCATGTTTTGGGAACGGGGAAGGGAACAATGTGCCCAGAGCAGAGTGGGAGGTATAAAACATTGTGTCTTATTTATTTAAAACTTAGAAATGTTGTTTATATTTAGTTTATCCTTCCAAAACCCCTGTGAAGTAACGAGACTAGTGAGGTTAAGACACTTGGCCAAGATTGCCATTATGATTATGTCTCAACCAGAGTGCTATGCCCTTGACGTTGTGGCCTGTATATCAGAATCTATGGGGCCCCAGCACTTGAAGGACTAATGATTTTAAAGCTGAAACCATCTAGGACACTTGCTTTCCCTTTGGTCTCATGCTTTTAGGCTCCTTATCTAATTCAGCTTTGCCAAATTGTTCATTTATGAATTTGCTAGAGTCTTGATTATGCAAAAACACACTTTGATGGCAAATTAAATATACACATTTACATATATGTATTTACAAATTAAATATATACTTTTTTTGTTCCAAAGAATGACTGGTAAGTGAGATATCCTGTTAGTCTTCCCCAAAATCATCAACACACCCTAGTAATTTCAGCTTGACTCTTTGGCTTTTTGACACAAGCATGACCTTTCCAATTTGCTGGTTGTTCACACTCACAACGGGATCATACTTTGCTTCAGTCATGCACAAGCCGTCCAATTTCAGGGTTTTTCTTTTTTTTTGATAAGCACTAAAAGCAACAAAATAAAAGCTGTTTGTGTGTCTGTGTGTCTCTCTCTGTGTGTATGTACATAACATAAATTCATCCTTTCTGAAAGGTAAAATTTTACTTTTCTAATATTAAAAACACTTAAAAGTTTCAGCAGTGGTTTTCCTTCCATTTCTTTTCCGCTTTCTTTCCTTTTACTCCCCAAATAATTTAATCCTAAAGCCACTGGGTGAAGTGGAGACTGGTAGGCAGCGTGGGGGGTGGTCGTGGAGCACCAGTGAATCAGAAAGGGACATCTAACCCTGAGCAGAGTCAGGAGGGCGTCCGTGCATAGGAAGCAGGGGGGCTGACATGGAGATTGGTTACATGTGGGGGATCGATCAAATACTTCAGTATATTAACTATGATATAATAGGAGCCAGATTCTCACTGAGAGTTTCTCACTGGAAATGAAGAAAACCAGTAGATTTCTGTGGTGTTAGATTGAAATTGAAGGTATTGGTATGAATTCATGGTTTTTAATATATGTCAAGATATATAGAAATACATAGAAATTACAGGGTGTGAGTGTGCACATGTGGGTACATATTCCATAGGTCTGTCAGAGAGAGCGTCTGGTAGTAGTGACACCCCCAAAAGCAATGCGCACACCTGGTGCTCAGTACTTGTCTTTTAAGTCCCATTATTTATTACAAGAAACCCAGCCTCCTATTGTAGAAGTGGCTGATTCCAGCACAGGAAATGTATGAAAAATGATTTTAGACCATTTTATTTTGCCAGAGAGCAAAATGCTCAAAGAATGATAAGGGCATGTCAAAAAAGACACATAAGTCAGCTTGAAGCAACACCTTCTAGCTCTATTTGGGACAAATGAAACATTAAAATAAATGACAATAGTAACAGATTGTAACCCATTGAATAATATTGGAAACCATAACTCTATCTTGATGTAAATAAATAATTTGATAGATTAATAAGGAATCATATTTTTACATCATCTCAAAATACTTCCTTTTATAAAATAATTACAAAGAGGAAGAAAAGTAACTTTATGCTAGAAAAAGATGGCAGATTAAGTAATCAAAATTAAAGCCATCAGTAACAGGACAAACTGAAATCTTACACCACCTCATAGAATGCAATGAGAAGAGTGTGACATCCCTTCTGTGACAGCCCTGCCATTACATGTATCACCTAAACCTAGTCAGGAAGGAGTATCAGGCAAACCCAATTGGAGGAAACGCCAAGCACAGGTGTCTGTAATCTTCAAAACTGGTAAGATCAGGAAGTCAAGGAAAGACTGAAGAACTTTTCTAAACTGAAGGAGACTAACGGGCTATGATGACTGAAAGCAACGTGTGACTCTGAGTCAAATTCTTACTGCTATGTAAAGGATGTCAATGAGACAACTGGCGAAACATGAATGGGATCTGAGCATTTGTAATGTGTCAATGTTAATATCCTCATTTTGGTGGCTGTGTTGTGGTTATGGAGCAGTTTATCCTTATTTGTAGTCAGTACACATTATTCAGGGTGATAGGACATCATGTTGGCAACTTACTCCTAAATGGCTCAGGAAAGAAAAAAAAAATCTCTTCCTATTGTACTTGCAACTTTTCTGAATGCTTGACACTTGTTTCAAATTGTTAAAAATTACTTAAAATTTTGGCAATAGAATCTTAGTGGAGCCTCTCAAAAAATTACAGGAGTTTACATCAATGGCTCCCTTTTCATATTCATATTTTCTCCTTTTAACTCTTTTTTAAAACAGTTGATCAATGCAAATCCTACTTTTTTTCTACACTGAACAAAAGCCAAAGAAATAAATCATCAGCTAAAAATTTCATAGAATTGCTTTCACTAAATAGTTTAAGGGTTAGTTTTGTGACATCCTAGTGGTTTTTATATTCCTTGTATTACTTTAATATCAAATTAAAAATCCAATTAATGACACCCTTAGCCCATAAGCATAAGAACAAAACAAGTAACAGCCAACAATAAATTTTTTGATGAATAGAATAGTCGCTCTTTTGGCTGAAGTCTCTAAACAATACAGATCACTAAACATTGATTGTATCTCACATGTATAAGATGCCATGTTTGGTTCTGTCCAGTCTCCTTTGGACCTGGTGGGGCACCCATCTCCCCGTTGCTGCATTTGCTGCTAGAAGTCCCAAGAACCTTCATCTCCATCTCTTTTTCTAGACAACCTGACCTAAGGCAGAGATCAACAGGCATGAGACCCAATTGCTGTTTCAAAGAGTTTACAAACTGATTCATTAAACGTGAGATAATTAGAGAAGTTTTCATGGAGAATTGGCCTTTAGGTTGAGTATTAAAAGATAAGTGAATCCTCCTCTGGAGTGAGCTTAATATCTCCCTGTTGTGGATTCTGTATCCTTCAATGCATTTTAATATTGATTTAGGATTTCTTTTGGCTTCAATTCATTGAGTTATATTAAGTTGAAGAACTCTTAAAAGTTCAAAGTATTTTGAAAAGTGAATTTTTTTTAATATGCTGCAAAAAGCTAAAACTAATCAGATGAAATCTAATAGAAACAAATGAAGAACACTGCATGAAAATCCAATAAACCAATAGTAATGTGGGAAAGGAGATGTATAACAGCATTACACTTTCAAGGTAGACATTGTCTGGAATGTACAAGAGAAAAGTTACTCATGGAAGACTAGAAACAATGTCTTGAATCCACTGAAAAGACTGTTATGAAAGTCTGTGTACTAGGTGTTTACATGGGAACCATTTCACAGCCCAGATGGCAGAGCTGTTACAGTTGTCTTCAAATAGCCTCCGTTTGGAAAGAAAAACGTGTCTGCATGTTACCACTTTCCCTTCCAGAATTCCTGGCAGACGTAGCCATTGAATCATTCCCTCTTTGTTGGTGGATCTAGATGTCGTGTTGGACTCCTGCTCAGCCCAGCGCCGAGTCAGCCACACCACTCGATTGGAACTGGCACGAGGGTTCTGGGGTCTTTCACACGGATGGCCTAACCCACCTTTCACCAACCCTATCCAGCCTCTACTGCCATCAGAATTTTCTTTCAAAAACACAAATTTGATTGTCATTCTCCTGTTCAAAAACATTTGATGTCCCTTCATCCACTCCAAGAAAACAGTCAAAACTCTACAAAGACACACATGTGGCCTGCTTCCATCTATTTTTTTAATTATTTAATTTATTCTCACTTTCCCTCTTTTCTCTCATCACACTCATCTCCCTCCTACAGCTTATATTCCGGTTCACCACACAGTATTTTCCTCTGTCATAACTCCTTGTCTTTGTATTTCCTGGTCACTCCATCAGCAAAGCCTTTCTCATCCTCATCCTGTTGTCCTAAAATCATTCCTCCATTAGTCTATAAAACATACATCCTCCTCAGGAGTCACTGAACCATCACTGCCTCTGTTACATCGCTTCCTCACTTCCTGAGGCAAACTGAGGAGTTCATTTCTACAAAAGGACCTGGCACACCATCAGTGATAATTCTTTTTGAGTTAATTAAGTGAGAGAAGAGTTTGAGAAAGGCTTTTAAATTAGCTGTGTGGCATGCTCTGCTTTGGGCAGAAACAAAGAGGATTCTAGTCTCATCTGTTGCCATGGAGAGAGCAAATCCAACTTTGTGGAGAGAGCAAATGAGCAAGGCTAAAGGAGTCTGTCTTTCCTTCTGTGGTTTTTAACTTTCTCAGTTCCTATAACACGTGCTGTTTCTGTTTTCCAGTATTCACGCTGTCATCTGTAAGTAGCAGGAACACGACACGCAGACAGATGACCTCCCCCCATCCCCCCCACAGCCCCGTAGTGAAAGTCTCTCCAGGTAACCTGCAGTCAGCTCACACGGTCAGCTTCCGTGTCGACTGGACCATTAGTACAGATAGCGCCTGTGCTGCTCTGCAGTTTTAAACCCACGCTTCTCACAAAATTCAGCACAATCAAGGTCTAATTTATCAAAATGAGTTATTGGCAACACATCGAATGTTCTCTTTGTGTGAATTATAGCAGCTTTTGTTAATTGCCTGAAATCTGCAAACCTGCAGGAAACATTCACAATAAATTGATTTTTCCAGACATTACCTCAGTAATAAATAAATCCTCCTGGTGATTAATAAGTTCTCCTTTTGATTTTGTCCCCTTTTAATTAAAAAAACCTAAAGATAGTCAAGAAAAATCTCAAAACCGCATCTGCCAAAGTATCACACCAAGAAGACAAACCAGAGCTGAGGCCCCAGAACTGTTCTCATTAGTATAATCTCCACAGTTGATATCCTTGTAGTTGCAAATAATAGAATCAGAAATTAGGTAAAGTCAGCAAATAAAAAAAAAATAGAGAGCTTGTGCAACTAGGAATGAGTCTAGTTTCAGGTTTAGCTGGATCAGAAATATGAAACATGTCATCAGTACCTTTGCCTTCGTTTGGATCTTCCTCGCAGGCTCTCTACAGTTGGCAAAAGTTGGCCACTAGCAAGAGCCCTCCTCTTGTTACATCATTCCTGTGTCATTCCTTTAAGCTGTGGACCCAGAGAAAGAGAGACTCTTTCTTCCCTAGATTCCACACATCGACTTTCAGGGCTGAACACTGAAGAAGACGTTGAATATACCCACTTAGGATATGAGCCACCATGGGGTAAGTGTTCATGAGCACCTACCATTTGCCAGCTATTGTCCTAGGCACTGGGGATACAATGTAAACAAGAGAGATGAAGCCCCTACCCTTCAGAGGTTTACATTCTTTTGGGGAAGATGGGAAGTAAACTAACCAGCCAACTAATCTCCGATAATAATTAAAATAATAATTTTATATTATTATACAAGTATACTTTGAAAGAAAATAAAGGAGACTACAGGGCTGGAAGATTGTGTGTTGTTGCAATGGTGGTGTTAGGGGCTATTTTAGGTAATGGGGTAAAAAAAAGGACTTTTTTAAAAAAAGTGACATCTGAGTGGCAACGGCACACAGTTTCATGAATTGTGTTGTGACTTCTTGTTTACTCTAGAGGAAAATCCAGAAGGGGCCATTTGCTTCCTGGGCTCTCAGGAATAAAACGTTATAAGAAATTTCTCAGACATGCAAGGTTGGGTGTGTAAAAAGGTCGTGTCATATGTAAGAAGCATGATTTTCTCTTCCTAAAGATGTGGCACCTTACCCAAGATGCTTGACTTCTTTGGGTTGAGCTATGTATGATTCCCAAGGTCCCTTTCTGCTCTAAAATTCAATGATTCTGAATTCATTCTCTAAATAATTTATTTTCATATTTTCTTAACATTCAAGAATGTCAGAATGAATGATGCAAGGAGGATAAAATTGAATTGTGGATTCATAATTTACATTAGCCAAATTATAGAAGGACATTATAAATAACCTTATCTAGAAAAGACAAAAGTTTTATTCTTTAATGACTCATGTGTCAATATTGTAAATCCTATTAAATAACTTTAAAGATGCTTAGTGACATAGAGTAATTATTTACTTTCTAGCTTCAGAGCAATCTGTGATTAGATTAGCTTACATTAGCATCTGTTTGATCGGTAAACAGCCTCTAAGTGTAGCTGACATAACCTTGGCAGTCAGTGGAACAAATATTTAAAGAAAAACAATCATAACAGTTGACTATTTTGTGCCTATTAGTACTAGTACTCTTTGGTTTAATGAGACCAAAAGAAATACCTAAAAAAAAATTTTACCTATAAGAAGCCCTTCCTTTTATTTATCAATTATACTTACAAAATAAAGATACTAAAAACAACAATAATAGCTAATATTTATGGTGCAGTTACTATATGGAAGGCAGTTTTCTAGGTGCTTTACATATTTACTTACTTTAATCTTCCTAACAAGCCTGTGCAATGCTGCTATTCCCCTATTTTACAGATGATGGGATTGAGTACAGGAAGAGGAAACTGCTCCAGCTCACATACCTGGTTGATGGCAGAACAAGGTTTGAAATCTAGGTATTCTGGGTCATAATTCAAACCACATAAGATACTTTGTACATTTTGATACAAGATGCTTTGTATATTTTTCCATGGAATGAATGAGAAATAGTATGATTTATCTTGGTGGGAATCTAGTTTAAGACAAACTGGGACACAGGTGACATACATACACCTGCAGCCACCTCCTCCCATTTTGCTCTTTTCCTCTCTACCCTCTTGCCCACAGCCCACCCTCCTCCTGCAAGTCCCAGGACTCTTTGGCCCTATTCTATCATCCTCAAAATGTGTGAACCCCAAAGAAGCTGATATTAGCTGTTTACGACTTAGTGTCATCTTGAGTGCATGGTTTGTGTCTTTCAGGAGGACTTACGTGTTATGCCATGTCTCTCACAGAAACACAAAAGACTTTTCATGTGCTAAAGGGATTTCAGATTTAAGCAAGTGGATGGGAGGGTCAGACTGAATTTCCAACTCTGAAATCACACAGTAGAAGCAAGCCCCTACACTGCCTACCTAAATGGTTTCCCACTGTAGAAAAGGGTATTTAAGTTAATTATATTAAATATGTAAAATTATGAAGGGGCAAAGGATGGCACAATTAATTTGGAATCATTCCCCAGCATGATTGTAGGCTGCAATCTATATCAAAAAGCCTTTGAAAAATGGAGTCGAATTCTTATGGTTCCATGGTAACATAAAATATGAAATGTTGCCTCAAGAAAACAGGGCTGTACAGCTTGCCAGCTAGATGAGTGCTTTTGCTTAAATAGAATGCTAGATTGTCAGGCAAATGGGATGAGCTTCCATTCCCTGAGCTACTACGTGGGGGCCTTGGATCTCCTTACCCCTGTTTCCACGTGCCAGGCAGGAGGGGAGGTGTGGAGTCAGATCAACCAACGCCGCCACGAGAGAGTTAAGTACGAGTCAGTTGCTGAAATGTTCAGCTCTGGCTTGTGAGGTCCCTGCTTAGGTATTTTCTGTTTATTGGCTTCCTTTCCTTTCTGAATACCATCTGCCCAACCATGGGTTTCTGAGTGAGGAATCGTTGCCCCAATGCTGGACTTTGGGGGAAATAGCAGGTAAACAATTGGCAAAGCTTCTACTGCCTTTCTCTCTTTTTCTTTTGTATGTTTCTTCTCCCCCTGCCCCTCCCCCTCCCTTCTTTTCCATCTTCCTGTGTCCCTTTTCCCAACTAGGGCACTGGAGCCTACTGCCTCCTTGTGAATTCCTGCTCTAGTACTTTCTTGATGCATGACCTTGGACAAATTCTCTCTATCTAACTTCTCGTACCTCAATACTGACCTGGTAGGGTAGTTTGAAGTAGTAAAAGAATTTTAAAAATGTGAAGCTCTTCAAATAATGCCTGAAACTAGTAGACATTCAAACGTTAATTGTCATCCTCCTCCTCATCATCAATCATTTTTTCCATAGAAACCTACTGAGTCCTTACTTAAATGCTGTGTTAAATAATTAAGGTGAGGAAATGACTGAAACATTTAAACTGAGGACCTTCCCTCCTGGGAGCCAATTTTCAGAGTCTCTCTCCCACTCCAGGCTGTGCTTCCCACACTGCCCATTTCCTTCGAGCAACCCTACTCTTTTCCTTATCAAATCACACTTGTTCTGTTGCCCCATTGCTTAGAAAATGCTCTCTGCCTGCCAAGTGGCAATTCGTAGTTAAAACAGGTGAATACATCCATGTAAAATTTGTAGCTTGAATTCAGTAAATATGCACTTGTTTCCAGAAGGAACCAACCTTCTGGTTGTGGTTTCATATATTCAGCCCTAATCTTAGGGCTAAATACTTTTATTCAGTTTGGTCATCCAATGACAAGCACATCCTAGTCTATTACTTATTTTGCCTTCATAATAATTGTTGTAAGAGCCTGGATAGCTCTTACAACTAATTTTCTTTTGCAATTTACATAAAGTAGAAAATATTAAGGGAGAAAATATTTTCACTTGCTCTTCTTGATCTTTTCTTTTGCACTGTAGGATATACTCAAAGTTATTTTCGATAATCATTTTGTTTAGAATTTGGGTGGATTCATTTTAGTTCCTATTAAACAATAGTTCTGGAAGCACTGCCATGCTTCAAGCCCTTTTTATCAGATTAATGAAAAAGAAAGTTTACAATCCTGTGGCTGTTTTCTGTGTCCTTTGATAGGTTATTTATAGTTTTTGTATTTACAATGATCGCAAATAACAATTGGCTTTCAGAAAACCATGTATATTGATACCCTCTTAGCTCACTTTGGTTTAAGCACTCACCGATGAGAAAGTACATATTTTCATTTGTTTCTCTGTCTTTGATTTGTTCATTGACATGCAGTAAGGGTCTGGATTTCTGGTCAATGGTCTAAGACATGCTAGACACTGTTTGGGTTCATCCCTATTGGTGGCATTTACATTGGGGAGTTTTGTTTCCCCCCCTCTCATCTATTTAGACACCAGAGCATCCAGTTCTGGTCTCTGTTTTACTCAATTCACTACAAGCAGCACTTAGGCAGAACAACTAATCTGGAAGCCGTGAGAGGTTTTATCCACTAAACAGAAGCAGCTTCTGACTAAAGGAGTAGAGCCGAGTGAGCAAGAGATTACAAAGACCTGCTCTAAACACGTATGTTTCATTTGAAGGCTAAAATTAGGTTGTCTTCCTGTGTTTGCGGGTTTCTGCCTGCAAAAATTTTAAACAGTTTATGAAAATGAATTATACTAGATAGTGGATTACGCAGGCAAGTGGATTTACACAACTCACAATCTCTCAGCCACACATTTCAGACAAAGTAATGTCAGACATTTTCTAAAGTTGTATTACATTCCATTTCACTCTAATTTTTTCCTTTGATTAGCAAATCAGTTTTGTGTAACATGCCAGTGAGTCAGCAGTCTTAGTATGAGAAGAGTCCTGCCAAGATGATGACAAATTGCTAACCATGTGCTAACAGGGTCATGGTGAGGATTAAAACAGATGAAACATGTAAAACATTTAGAACAGTGTCTGGCATAATTTTAAGCCCTCACTTCTTGGTAGCTATTAATAGTCTGACTATTACTATCAGGAACTACTCTGGGCTCACTTTACCCCGTGGCACTGTCTTGCAATTATAGAAACAAAAACCAACAAGAACACGATATAGGAACCCAATAAGAAAGATGATTTTAACATTGACCTGCATAGCTCCCTGACATATAACAAGGTCTACCAAAAATATTTAAAAATCAATTTTAGATCACTTTGAATGAATTATTTCTAAACAGTTTTTATGGTGACTATGTCAGGCAATAAGATGAGCAATCTCTATATATTTCTATATATAATATTATTAGACATTTTTCCCATCTTTTTGATGAGCAAAAGCAAAGCTCAATGAGGCTTTCAGTAAATGACCCAAGTTCACACAGCTAGAGAATGGTAGAGCTGGTTTTACTTTACCACAATGGCTTATAGGAAGTTTTGAAATAAGCTCTTTATTATATTTTGAGCTAAAAATTGCTTATTAATTTCCTTTTAGCTACTTTTGTGTGTGATATGACTGTTTAAACTACTGGTGATTTCTATTAAGTGCTTCATGAAATTCATGTCAATTTCTGTTTCCCAGGAGTCCAGAGTGCACATTATTCTTCTCGTTGCCGATTCGAATAGTTTACCCTTAATGGCAGGTGTAATAATAGGCCTCCCAAAGATGTCCATGTTCTATCCCTGGAAGCTGTGAGTATATTGTCTTACGTGGGAAAAGAGACTTCGCAGATGTGAGTAAATCAAGGCTCTGGAGATGGAGAGATCATACTGTATTATCAGGTGGGCCCAGGGTAATCACAGGAGTCCTCGTAATTGAAAGGGGAAGGCAGAAGGGCCAGAGAAGATGTGAGGACAGAGCAGAGATCAGCATAATATGATCGGTTCAGCTTCAAAAATGGAGGAAGGAGCCATGAGCCAAGGAATGTAGGCCTCCACTAGAAGCTGGAAAAGACAAGGAAAAGGATTCTCCCCCTAGAGACTCTAGAAGAAATGCAGCCCTGCACCCTGTAATACCCATTTCCGACTTCAGATTCCCACGTCTGTATGATAATAAGTTTGTGTTGTTTTAAGCCAGCAAGTTTGCAGTAATTTGTGACAGAAGCAATAGGAAACTAATACATCCTCTTTGCAGCTTTTACAAAGTGTCCCTCCTTTTATTTTAATGCTCCTACAAGTGACCACAATTGGCTGTTTAGCATCTCAATCAGGGTTCTGAACAATTTGTTTGCAATGATATACATGGGGTAATCAACACATTTTCATCAGTAAAGAGGTTTGGGGAGAGTTGATTCAGTGTGTGTGTATAGAAGGAAGGATGGGAGACGGGAACACAAATGTAGAGCTTGTTGGAGACCTTAAAGGGGGAAATAACTTCACTTTGAGAGTTTCCCAAGCAATTCTGAGAATGCCTAGGAGAGACTTGTCTCACCTACTGGAAATCTTTGAGCTAATAATAATAGGACCAGCAACAACTGAGCAATTCTGGGCTAACTGAAGTCCTAAGAGCTTTACTTCTATTGACTCATGTCTTCCTCACAACAGCCCTGTGAGGTGGATACTACTGATGATATCTCCATTTTATAAATAAGGAAGTTGATACATAGCAACTTATATTTTACTTCATTAGACATTTTGCTTATAATAGAATTGTTTACAATGAACTGATTGCCATATTATAAACTACATAAACATTTATGATCACAGAATTATTTTTATGTTCAAATTTTAAGTTTTAAAAGCTTTTATTCCTACTATTTTTGCTATCAAATTGCTATTCAGTTACTGGGTTTCCATTTAGAAAATTAAGTGGTAAGGTAGGTTATAAATGACTGTTTTAAGTATTTTGTTGATCAAAGTATTAAGCAAGATGCTACCTTTGCATAAAATGTCCACTTGGAGGCAGTTCTTCATAACAAGTACAAGTCAGCATATAGATCTCATATCATAGTTTCCAAAAATTTATAAAGAGCAAATGAATAATTTGTTTGGGCTATTTAATAGCTAATCTTTGCATTTCTTTTTTTTTTCCTAAGGGAGGGCACTTTCACTGTATTTAGCATCCTTTCAAAATAGAACAGAATCTTAGCAGCTTAACACATTTGAGTTATGATACGCATCCCTTTAAACGAGAACTTACTTTGAAATGCATTTAACAAATAAACTATTATAATCACACCATACATAGATTGCACTTGAGCACATAGGCAAACTTGTAAAACTGTTGTTAAATCTTTAAAATTAGGGTATAATAATAATAAAAGTAGTCTTATCTCCAGCAATTTCGTACTAAAAACATTCCGATTTTTTAGGAAAGACTGACAAAACCTTATGCATGCTCCCGGTTTACTACATTTAATTGCATGACTCTTTCCTATGTGCTTAAAACTTTCACATTAATGACAAAGCTCTTCCCATTTAGAATTTCCGAGGCTACAATTAGAGGCCAGATCAAAATTATTAGCTTGTGTAGTGCTGTCATTTAGGGGGAAAAGGTATTTTGAAAACTACTCAGAGAATACTTAAATACTATTTCTATAAAAAATGTGATTGATGCATCTACCAACAGACACCCAGCTGGCTGTGCCCTGTCAATGCTGGAGAACTAAGAACTTGACCATCAGGAAGTGCTATATCTGACCCCAAGAAGTTCCCATGACCTTTTCACCTTCATTTCAGTACAGCTTATAACATGCCCTTCTCTTCCTCTTCTTTAATAACTTTTTTTTGGGGGGGTCTGTATATCAGGTCGTTAGCACCTTAGTCAAGGTGCTTTTAAGACATCACAGACTCTTACAAATACCCCACCTTCTATCATAGGTAAATATTATAAACTCTGGGTCACTGGTTTGCTTTTTTTTTTTAAAGATGGAGTCTCACTATGTTGCTCAGGCTGGACTGGAACTTCGGAGCTGAAGCAGTCCTTCCACCTTAGCCTCCTAAGTAGCTGGGACTACAGGCTACTGCAATAGCCAGGGTCAATAGCTTTTAATATGAAAATATGGTGATTTGGGAATGTTAAAATATACTTTAAAATGGACGGTGCAGAAGATTTTCCAAATCATGACAAAGAAAAGATTCCGCTACCAACCCTCAAATTTAAATGTCCGTGACTTCACATCTAATAGCTCTTATTTTAGCTATTGAACTGAATTTATGAACTGAATTTTGGAGGTATAAATATTCAAATAAAGTTGAACTTTGATCTTATTACATCACACATAACACACAAAATAAATAAGATAAAGCCTATCAGAATGGTTTCTACATCAATGAGTTATTTCACACATCTTGAAGATGAACTCCCTAGTGGTAATTCACTCATACCAGTTTCTATTGCAATTTGAAAATATGAAAAAAATAAACATTAACACTTTATCATATTTTATACATGTGCTAAATTTTCAGCAATGTTTTAAATTGAAATGTCATTATTTTCTTATCAGAAAAAATTAAAGAAAACAGGAAAAAAGGTCAATTACTATTTCCAGAGGACAGAAACAAACATTCTCAGTCAATCAGGGGAATATTAATTGAGTGTCCACTCAATGTTGAAAATGTAGTGGATAATCAATAGCTCCCTGATTGATCAATTAATAATGCTTTTTTCTGTTTATTAGAATTAGGCATTTTTTTTTAAAGTCACTGCAAAGAAAGTGTGACTAAACATCTGTAATTGACTCTTTTTGTTTTTTGGCCAACTATGCTGTCTTATTGCCTAGAATTTTAGAAAATATAGGTTAGCATTAATTTTACTCATAACTATAATAACACATTTAGTAGAGTATTGCATGAGTAGGATTGTTGATTTAGTGCTGTGCTAGGTCTAGGAATTTTGTTCTTAATTTTTTTTGTAATTACATGGCCCACTAACTACCATCAGATAACTCAAAGAATTTTTGAAAAAACAAGACATACACAAACTGAACATTTGGTTAATAAAAGGGGGTATCATATAACCAAGTGTCAAAATGCATGATGTAGTGGCACTCTTAGTGACAGGCACCACAATGCAAAGCAGATGTCTAGGTAAATCACAATTGCACTACAGAATATCTATTTCTTCTTTTCTTTAAATAAAATGATATAATGCATCATTATTTTTTCCTTAAATTCTAAATAAATGCAACTTCTAAATGCAATTTTAAAAAACTAAGTCTTTTCTACTTATAGATTTATATTACAGAATAATTTACTTTCATTAATCATGATTAAATAATTTACTTTTTAATAATTTTACTTTTTTACAGCTCAATAGAGAAGTCATTGCCTCATACAATATATAGAAAATATATTTCAGAGAATCCTCATCAAACTTACTAATACTTAGATTTAATTTTCCTCTGTAGGTTGGCAATAGTAATAATAAAAAGCGGCACTGAAAATCTTATTTTATTTGTTCTAATTATTTTTTTCTTCCAATCTATAATTCTTTGCCCCAGTTTTATTTTGTGTTCTGAACTTTTCTCTTCCATTTTATGCCCTTGGTGTAGACTGAGGATTGGAAAGATCTGCCGCTATAAACATTCAAGTGCAAGTATCTTTTTTATAAAATGTCTTTTTTGTTTTTTTCCTTTGGGTAAATACCCAGTTGTGGGCTTGCTGGATCAAATGGTAGGTCTCCTTTTAGTTCTTTGAGTTATCTCCATACTACCTTCCATAGAGGTTGTACTAGTTTGCAGTCCCACCAGCAGTGTATAAGTATTCTTATCTCTCCACATCCACACCAGCATTTGTTGTTTTGGGGTTTTTTGATAAAAGCCATTCTCACCAAAGTTAAGTGATATCTGATTGTGGTGTTGATTACAATTCCACTCTTTAAAAATAATGACATGCATAGAATTATAAGATAACCAGAGGCTCTTTCCTTTGAAATAAATCTTTAATATTATCTGATCAGTTTCAATCTCAATCTTCTTCATATCATTATTTAAAAAAATCCTGTAGGACTGTCAAGTCTTCTTAACCAGACAACCAAGGAGGCCATGGGTGCCATATCAGCCATAATATTTTTCAGCTGGAAGGCTCAAATCAGCTTAAACAAAAAGAAATATATCACATTATGAAAAGGTGTTTGCTCAGGCAGTTTGGTTGATTTAGCAGCTAAGGACTCAATTTTTCCCATCTGTTTGCTTTGCAATCCTCTGTGAATTTTGCTCTCTGCATGGCTCCCCCATGAGGTCAAGATGCTTCAGCAGTGCCCAACATTGCATGAAGACATGACGATTTTCAGCACAAAAAAAAGACCTTTCCTCAATGTCTATTTACTTGTTTATTTAAGAACAAGGAATCCATTCCTGGAGATTCTGTTTCATTTTGATTGATGAGAAATGTCCATTTCTAAGCCAAATACTGGCAAAGCGAACACATGAGATTACTGTGATTGTTTGGGATAATCATTTGAAGAGACTGTTTTTGAATCAAGCTTGTTTGCTATGTTTCTGTTCTTCAAAGCAATTTTCTTTCAATATAGGGTTTGCCAGTTCTCTTATCTCACATTTTTTTCTTCTTTGCTCGAGTTAAGAAAAGCAGAAGTTCCTTTAGAAAGGTATTATTTTTACAGAGGGTCTACAGTGAACATGCATATAAATGACATTGTGCAAACTAATCTGAGAGACCTTAGGAAAGGTCCAGTACTGATCTTTGTAATTTATTCCTTTATTTTTAAAGTTTCATCTTTGAGCTTTCTCAGCTTTAAATTGGAAAAACATTAAGATAGTCATTACACTAAATTTTAGGCCTTACATTTCCCATCGGACTTCAAAAACCTATCTTTAAAATTATGCACATTCATCTTTGGTTTTGTAATTACATTTCTAATGCTAAAGGGGAAGGACAGTAGGTAGGAATTTAGGTTTTAAAGAGGCAAAGGTATCTTTATATTTTAGGTAGCCAGTGACAGGCAGCAGGGTGTGCTTGCTGCTCCTTTAATACATTGCCTTGACATAGCCAAATCCTGTTCTATTTCATGCCAAAGGCATCCCTTAATGGAAAAAATAAAGGCATAGCTTATACTTTAATGAAAGAATTGCTGCATTCGATGTGGATCTCTACTCCTGGCTATGAAACAGATAGATTCTTCAATTTCCTGGAGAAATAAAGAGGGGGATTCTGCTATTTGTTGCTTTTAAACAGAAGAAAAGGAAATTAAAAGGAGAATTATTTGTGGAATATTTTTCTTTATGTTTATTTTAAAATGGTAATGGTGATATTGGTTAATATAATGTGATTTTGAAATAAAGGGTTCTATTCACAATTGCATACATCACTGAAAGGACTTAGTTAAAATATTTCAACTATTATATATATATTTTTTTCTAAAGTGGCAATTATTGCCCAGATGCTCTTAAAAGAAAAGGCTACAAAAAGCACCATATTTTTAAAATTGCAAAATATTAAGGGGGTATAAATATTTTGGTTACATGGAGCAGAACAATATTAAGTAATGAAATTGAAATAGTAATAAAAAATCTTCCAACAAAAAAAGTCCTGGACCAGATGGTTTTACAGCCAAATTTTACCAGACCTCCAAAGAAGAACTGGTACTCGTATTGCAGAAATTCTTTCACAACATCAAGGAAGGAAGGAATTCTCACCAATTCGTTCTATGAAGCTAGTATCACCTTTATACCAAAGCCAGGAAAGGATACAAAAAAAAAAAGAAAACTACAGACCAATGTCCCTTATGAATATAGATGTAAAAATTCTTAATAAAATTCAAGCAAACTGAATTCAGCTGCACATCAAAAAAATAATACACCACAACCAAGTGGGCTTCATCCCACAGATGTAAGGATGGGGTCAACATACTCAAATCTATAAATGTGATTCACCACATAAATAGAAGCAAAAACAAAGACCATATGATCATTTCCTTAGATGCAGGGTAAGCATTTGACAAAATTCAGTACCCTTTTATGATAAGAACTCCCAACAAAATAGACATAGATGGAACATACCTCAAAATTATAAAAGCTATTTATGACAAACCCATAGCCAACATCATACTGAACTGGGGAAAAACTGGAAGCATTCTCACTTAGAACTTGAACCAGACGCCTTTGCCCTCTATCACCACTTCTATTCAACACAATGCTGGAAGTCCCAGCCAGAACAATCAGACAAGAGAAGGAAATCAAGGGCATGTCTGACCCACTGGCATGTGTCTCTGGGAAGTACTGGCAGGCAGGGAACTCCCAGACTGGGCACCCTTGGATCTACTGCAGGTCCTCAAGGGGGAAAGTGTGGGCCCACTCTCTGTGGAAACCTCAGACTGAAGGACACTGAAGCTAATGAGAGGCAGCTGCTCCTGAAAGTCTCAATCTGCCCTCCTGGCTACAATGGATGGTGGAGAAGCAGGGGAAGAAAAGAGTCTGAATGGAAGAGAGCTGGGACCCTGGTTCCTCTAGTCCAGCTTAGGTTTGTAAATGTAGAAAAGCTTCCAAACAACTCAGTCGCCCACTAATTACCAAAGGTATGTGGGAAGGAGAAGTGGGATTCTCTGCTTACCCTTCACTAGCCTCTCTGGGTTTGATCCTAGCCAATATCTTTTCTTCTTTTTATTTTTCCTGATCTGCTTTATAACTTTCTTCCATGAAGTCCTCAGCATGCTCTGGCACTTCTTCCTCTGAACTACACCTGAGCTGTGCGCATACCTCCCTCTCTCACAAACCCTTTCTTCCTTCTGGGATGTTCCAGCAAGCAATGTCTCCAGTCAGCCACCTTGCGCTCTTCCCCAAAGCACTATATTTTCCTCCACCAAAATGGTTAAAGACAGATTTGCATTGTTTGCCAGGATAATCAGTGGAGTGAGTGATGACTGGGTGTCAGCCTCCAGTTTTTTCCCTTTATAATATGCAGTGATCCAAAATCCTGGTTCTCAGGTTAAGCAAAACACTTGGGTTTTCTCTGTAATTTTCCCTACCAACACTGTTGATTTAAACTAAAGAAAAAAAAAAAAAAACATAAGAAGGAAATAAAAGAAGTTGGGCAATACTTGAGCATGTACATGCCAGTTGCATTTTAAAGAATGTTTCTCTGATGACAATATAAAATTTGTCTCACAATATAAAGTGAGACTATTCATGTCTTTTTTTATATGCCAGTATTTTTTTTTAAATCATATGATTCAAAATGACATGACATAGGCCAGGCGCGGTGGCTCACGCCTGTAATCCTAGCACTCTGGGAGGCCGAGGCGGGTGGATCGTTCGAGCTCAGGAGTTCGAGACCAGCCTGAGCAAGAGCGAGACCCCGTCTCTACTAAGAAAATAGAAAGAAATGATCTGGCCAACCAAAAATATATATGGAAAAAAATTAGCCGGGCATGGTGGCGCATGCCTATAGCCCCAGCTACCCGGGAGGCTGAGGCAGTAGGATCGCTTAAGCCCAGGAGTTTGAGGTTGCTGTGAGCTAGGCTGATGCCACGGCACTCTAACCCGGGCAACAAAGTGGGACTTTGTCTCAAAAAAAAAAAAAAAATGACATGACATAAGACCTTTCTGTGTTAAGTGCCTAGGTGCCAAGAACTGTGAAGAGGCTGAAATATTACCCTTCTTTTAATCTAACAAGTTAGCCCACCCCAGTTTTATAGATGTAAGCAGAATCTGTAAGACTCTGGGGTCAGAGAAAAAGGAGTTTATTACTCTTGGTACAGCAAGCAACATGAGCATCATGTTCACACTTGATCTCCCTTGCCCTCCAATTCCACAGAAGAGGTGAAGTTGAACAGGTCTGGGTGGATGATGTACACATAGTCAGTTTGTATCACACTGAGGAACAACAAACTTAGGAAACCCCCAATGTTATAAGGAAGCTGATATCAAACCTACCTAATCTTTGTCCCAAAGGAAGTCTATATCTTCATTATGCTCATAGGGGGAAAAGAAAATCTGCCTCTGTTCCAGAGGGAAATACTATAACTATTTTTAAGGCTCTTTCCTCTACATTCTTGAAAAGATAGTCTAGAACAAAAGCTGTTACAACATATGTAAAAGTGTGATAGCCTCATGGAGAACTGTCTACCAACACTAGGATATACACACACACACACATACACATATATATACACACATGTATAGCATATGTAGGGTACACATATATAAGGTATATAAATGTATGGCATGTATAAACATGTATATGGCACATATATATATAATTTCATTCTCCCAAAAATTCTATAAAGCAAGTTCATATTTCTTGTTTTAGATGTAAAGAAGCAATACTAGCTAAGCATCTTGCTTAATTTCACAGAGATTGTAAGGGACAGATTCTGAAATTCAACCCCTTGTTCTACTCAACAGCCTATTCTGTTTCTGGTCAACTAATGCACTAATCGCCATGATAACTAGGGAGAAATGTATCTATTTTATGATATTGAATTCTACATAGAAAGAGGGCCCTTTGACTTTTTATATTACTTCCACCAAAATTTTAAAAATATTTTTATTGTTGCTTTCCTCATTATTGGCCTTATTATAAACTGTATCATGTGCAATACCATTCAAACAAGTATGTAAAAATGGTGATCAATGAAGCAGTGTACTTTTTTTTCTCTTTTCAATCAAACCAATTGTTAAATGTAATTATAATCTTGGAAGATACAGTTAAAAAGATGTTGAATTAAATTGAGCTCTGAAAATTGCCCATCTCATGATTCCTACTGATTACATCTTGGCATAATTCCACCAAGTTTCAATATGTAATTTAGGGGTAATGTATAATTGGTATTGGACCCATTGCAGCTTCTCCACATTTAAATGAGAGGCCAATTTTATTCGTAATAACTATAATAACTCTGCTAAATAGATTGTATGACTTAGTGACTCATTAGGAAATTATTTTTCAGCAGGAACATCTTACTTTTATATATTTAATCCAAATTTTAAGTAGGAAATTTATTAACAAGACAAGTGTTTACAAGGAGATACTTTTTACAGATATTATAGTTAGGTCCTAATTAGACAATTATTTCCTGTGGTGTCAAATAAGAGTTTATTTTTTCATTAAGTCTTAATTTTAGGAAAACCTTACCCACAAGACACATTTAAAAGATATGAAATGATGTTTAGACCTATGGTATCAAAATACTGGAGAAGTGGCATGGCACAAGTGTCATCACACAATATTTTATTGATATGTTTTATGGGGAAAAATCTTTTTGTATTAAAAAAATCACTACAACTATGTACACTAGACATTGGTATCCAGCAGTCGTGGATAGCATTATCCACTAGAGGATTGAAATCGGTATACTTACCTAAATGATAACAACTCTTAAAAGAGGCTCTCTGATGAAATAAATTTTGAGAAAAGTTGGTTAAGGTAAGCTATCACAGGAATTTATTGCCTAGCAAATAAACGCTCTGAGAAGCCTTGCAATCAATAAACTTGTTTTCTCATTATCTTTCAAATTTGTTTGATCATAGACCCATCTTATTTTGTAAACTTTTTGATATTTGGGGTAGTCCTGAGCACTCTGTAATGATCTTTTTATTCCACTAGAATGCCAGAGATCATAATCTTAGTTGTCTTTGTGTTCTCACATATTGGATAAACCCATTTCTTCATGAGAAAATATTCTATATTCTATATTCCTATAGGTTTGCAGTCCTCCCGTGTGCTTGGATAGAGATGAATGAAGAGCTCAGCATGGCAGATGGAAGAAGAGACGCAAGGGGCCTGAGAGATCAGGGAATGTTAGAGAGACTCCAGAGAATGAAGGATGGAGATTTAATGGTTATTGGGTCTGAGCTCTTACTTTCTATTTCTTGATTTCTTCATCTTTACAATAAGAATAATGCTGTCTTTGTATGCTTAGCATAAAGAGTATCAAAAATATCAAGTTTGGGATTCTCCACAAATGGCAACTATTATAATCATTTATGATTTCAGTCATCAAAAAAATGACTCTGGAAGTTATATGATATGGGATAATGTATATTCTTTTCTAAAAGATACCTTCCTCTTAGGATTTCTGTGATACTTACATGAAGTAGTGTCCATAAACCACTCAGCTCTGTATCTAGCATGGAGTACATATATACATATATACATATATACATACATACTTTAACTCCTTTGGAAACTAGCACTAAATTGTCTCACATTTGTTCAGTTTATACAGCAATATTTTTGAGCTGTCATGTGGCAGATTTTTCTCTAATTACTGCAGATACATCAGCAAACAAAAAGGAAAATAATCCCTGCTTTCATACAGTTTATATTTTACATTGTAAGCAAGTTCGTATACTTTTAAAAGTATAAGAAAGTAAAAGTAAAAGCAAAGCGAAAATTACAGAAAATTGGAAAAGCAACGTAACAAAAGCATATACAAAAGACTTCAAAGCTATTACACTAAAAGTACGCAAGACCTGATGTTTCTTAAAATAAGCTTGATTCATTTCTTGTCAGAGATAGTGTGGAAATGGCAGATTATCTATAAGAATGCTGCTGTAGTTCTGCACTTCTGGTTCTAAGATGGAACTTTCTTTATATTTGTAAATTCTATATATTTATTTTTCTACCTAACGTTGCAGATACATTTTATTTTATCTTTGAATCTCTTCTTGGAAGATAGGATATGTATGTTTAATCCTATTTTACAGGTTTGAAACCCAGGCTCAGAGAGGAGCTGCATAAGTTAACACAGACAAGCATCTCAGTATTGGCAGAGGGAGACTGAAAACTAGATCCGATTTCTGATCCAGGGTGTTCACCACTCCTAGCTGAGAAAGGAAAGTGATAACATTGCCCTTACCAGGAAATTGTAGCAGCGCATGACTGATGCTGATTTTCAGCATGCATAAAACCTAAACATTCTTCAGAGAGATTATTTTTCTCTGAAAAGAGATAATTATATTTAAAGTGAGATTTTGAGAATGAGAAACAGGTTAAGGTCGTATGCTGCTAATTATTCTAAATATAGCTTGCAACTTTACATATTTTGAAAGGAGCTCTAACAATTTATTATTTTTTTCCTTGCAAAGGAATGCTACTATATCCATGGCAAATCAGCAACAAATATGGGTATATTCCTGATTTGGAATGGCATTCAAACAGGAAAAGAATTTCTCAGCTAGATGATGGGAAAATAGAACTGCGTGATTTATCTAGTTTGGGTAATGTAGCGCGTAAAGTCAAAGTTTCTGTTTGGTGATTAAAGTTATAGCTCCAGTTGATGGACTCAAGGCCAGGCTCAAATCCTAGCTCTACTAATGGATATTTTTTATCTTCTAAGCCCCAGTATTCTCAATGTACAATGATGATAACAGTGATGTAGCCATCACTGAAATTTAAACGAGATACTGAATGTGTATATAACACTTAGTCATCTCTCAGTTAAATGTTAACTCAGTATTTCCCTTTGAGCTTAATTGATCAATTCAAATTATGTTCAACAAAGTTCTCAATCTCTTAGCCACCCCATCACATGTTACTTTGCTCAAAAAATTTACATTGAAAATGTTTAGTGCTTATGAAAATCTCAAATACCGATAATATTAAGAATCTCTAAAAATTTGCATAGCAGAGATAAAGAGGTGACATGCAGTTAGTAAAGGTTAAGTTCATTTTGAACATGGCTTCTTACCTTTGTCTTATAGTTAGGTTTGGTATTTATATATACACATGGAATAAATTCTTGAAGTTTGTGTTTTTCATAATCCTTTTAAGAAGAATTAGTATTGTCAGTTAGAATGATAAACATAGTGTTCAGTTATTGACTTACCTGAATCTGAAAGCCTAATTTAATTAATTCCTAAGGAGACCGATGTGGGAAGAAAACAGAGGGAGAATCTGTAGAATGGAATTTGATTGGTTTTAGACCTGAGTGTAAAGGAAAGAAACCTGCTATCCAGAGGATGCCATGGTGGCAAAGTACAGGATCTTAGCTTACAAGGTTTGCAAGAAAATCGCCCTGATAACATCTCATCAAAACACAATAATAAGCCATTTATATACTGGGAATGATCTACAATTAGCAAATTAATAATCATTATCAGGAAGGAGTGGTTAGGGAAGGTAAGAATCACATGGAGTGTTTCATCCCCAGGGAAAGAATCTGAAAGTGCAGTTTGGGTTCTATTAGGCAACTCCAGAATATATGATTTTTAAGATGGGTTCGGAAGGGATGATTTTCCAGTGGTATGATAGTGGAATTGCCTTCTCAGGAGGACAGTTTTTGTAAAACTTAGCTTTATGAAAATTAATGTAGCAGAATTCAGCATATCATAATGGCCTCAGGAGCCAGGCTTCCTGGGTTCATAGCCTGGTTCTATCACTTCCTAATGATGTGATTGTGAATACATTGTTTAACTTCTAGATACTTCAGATTTTTCATCTGTAAAATAGAGATAATAATGGTCTTTACTCCATAGGGTTTTCTAATGATTATATAAGACAAGGAATATTAAGAATTTAGTGTGGAACATAACATCTGTTTAATGTATGCCAACTGTTATTACCTCTAAATTAGGTAAGTATGCCTTAAAAAAACATAGCACTTTACAATTTTAAACCTTTTTTTTTACTGCCTCATTTAACCTTCACATATCTTAAGGTGAGAAGTTCAGTATGGTCCTCTTCCCTCACGAATTAGAGAATTGAGAGTCAAAGAAATCTAGTGACTTGCCCAACTCACATGGTTATTAAGTGATGGGCTGATTGTAGAGTGAAATGTCTAGTCTAGTAGGCTTTCTACTTTAACATCTTTGCTTGGTCATGCACTCGTCATCATGAGTGATGATTTTACTGTAGAATAAATATTTGAAAAGGTTAATAGATGAATGGTATGGACAGCAAAGCCTGTGGATTCAAAGGAGGGTAGGCTTGAGTAATTAGACTAGAGCGTAGTGGGAACAATTCAAGGAATGAGCACTACTAGAATTGGACCTCGGTAGAATCTTAGGAGGCTCAAGAAAGTCACTGCAACATGGCTGGTGCATTGATGAAGACGGAAAATGGA
Organism: Varecia variegata; assembly: GCA_028533085.1. Classification (NCBI taxonomy): domain Eukaryota; kingdom Metazoa; phylum Chordata; class Mammalia; order Primates; family Lemuridae; genus Varecia; species Varecia variegata. The sequence continues at coordinate 5,420,987 of CM052450.1, read as the reverse complement.
TAATGGATGAATCGGCTAAAGTTGTAAAATATTTTTACATGTAATTTAAAAAATATAATAAAGGGTACTGTACATTATCTAATGATTAGTTCCCATATACCCAAACAGCACCACTTGTCTGTTTTGTTCTTAGATTTGTAAGTTTAAGAGGAGAGAATCAGCCTATAGTCTAACATTTAAGTTGCTCCATTGCTCAGTATAAATTGCTTGCCTTCAACAATTACAGACGATATTAGACACAGCAAGACGGAAAGAAATTTAAATCAGTTCTGCAGAAGGAAATATTGTCTTTTCTATAGCTTTTACTAATGCCACTTTGAAATATCTTGAATATCTGTTTTCCTGTTCAATTATTAAAAACAATATGCTTATGTGACTTAGGTCATTAATTTCAAATTTTGTTTCATGTTGTTTTTTATAGTGAGATGCTGATTTAATTATCCTGGATGATAACTTAGCCCTTCAATATTTTTCTTTTGACTCGTTACACTCAACCAAAAGTAACAAATACTCAAATACAATTACTGAAATTTTTTGTGTATTTAAAAATAATTGAAAATGATGCAGTGATATCTAAAAATCCTGTGATTTAAACATAAAAACTTTGTGCTCCTATTACAATTTCTGTATATCCCTAAGGTTACAGACATACAAACCTTTAGAAAATGAGGTGCATTTTATTAACAGAGAATAAAACACTTGGCAACATGCATCATGCTAATTGGGAAATATATGTGAAAATGGGTGTAATAAAATTTACTGAAATTTTGGTTCAATTAAATTTGACTTCGTGACAATATTGATTATTATTGGGAAAGAAATATTACTTAAAATTTATGTTCTTATAACTGTTATGATCAAAAACATATAAAAGTCAAAGCCTCTCTTTTTTATCTCTAAAATAAAATCAGTATCTCCTGGGGAAGAATCATGATACTTTCATTACTTACTATATTTTTGCCGCTGGTTATCAGCTACCAGGATGTCAGAAGTAACATCCCAGGAGGATAAATACGATGATAAAGAGAATCATTTCTAACTATATTTAGATTGTGAATCCTTTTGAGGTCCTGTTGGAAGCACTGGCCTCTCTTTTGCAACGGCAAAAATTTGTGACAGTGACGGTGGCCATGTAGTTTATAAGAGCAAGTGCTCTAGGGATCTTTCTGCCCTTGTCTTCCTCATAGTGGGGGGTCTTAGCTGAGGGGACTTGTCTTGGTGGTGGGTCTGATATGGCTCAGAGGAAGCCACAGAGGAACTGGGATCCAGGGAACAAGGGCTTGAAGCAGCTGTAGAGCCAGGTTCCTGGCCCCAAGGTCTGAAAAAACTACAGTAGTACCTGCGACTGGAGGCACAGGTTAAAGGCCTGAGTAGATGTAGTTCTCCCACTAAGCTGGGGTCTAATGCTCTGAGGCAAACCCCAGTATCTCACACCCAGAGGTCTGGGGTGTAGCCGTGGTTCTGACCCTGGGGGCAGAGCACAGCACTGGCAAGGCTCTGGGGGAAAAGGGTGCTCCAGAGGCTCAAGCCCTGGTGAGCAGGGCAGCATTGCAATTCAGCACCCAGAATCAACAGGGCGGGAGGTATCACACAGTGGTGACACTAGACCCTGGGATGGTGGGACATGGCAGTAGCCCAGGCTCTTTGAAGCTGGTGCAATATCAGCAAGGACCCAGGACTGGCAAGATACCACTGTGGCTTGGGGCCTGGGGATGAGGAGCAGCATAGCAATGACGCACTCTCCAGAGAGGCAGAGTGCAACAGCATCTTGGACTGCTGGGAGCAGTGCAGTTTCAGGTAGGTGGGGCACTATGGCTGGGAGACAATAAATTTCTATTGTTTAAGACACTCCATTTGTTGTGGCAGTGCTAAAAAGTAATACAGATGTGAAATTTAAGAAATGAATTAATTAAATTATACAGCACAGATGAACCATTTCTATTATTTTCTACTTTTAGATTTTACTGAAATTTATTGCATTTTGATTAGTTTTTCATTTATATTTCATAATGATCCAATCCATTAAATTGTTTCATTTTACCAATTTAATGTAGTCATTTTAGTTTCTTAAATTATAATTTTAATTTTTTTCTGGTCATTTTTACCAAACATATTTTTCCTGGATTAAATATTGGATATCTATACTTTGCCATGAAGATTTAATTTGTTCAACAAGTTTAACCCTATGCAGTTTTAGCTATGTTGGTCCTATTACGCTCATTTCTACCAAGAATATTCCCTATGCCTTTTTGTAAATAACTGTGGTCAGCTCTGTCATGAGAAAGTTGTAAACGATACTCTGAAAGTCTGAAAGAGAGAAAGAGAGAGAGAGAAATTGAGAGATAAGCAAAGACAAAGAGAAAACAGTGAAGTGATCAAGAGACACATAGAGAGACACACACCCAGACACAGACGATGTCAGAAATTCAGGAGCCAAGTTTTCAAATGCCTGATAGAATAAAAACATCTTCAGGATCAAAATCCTTAGGGTCAAAATGCTAGATGTCAACGCATCTACTTCAGGAGTCCTAAATAATGTGTAATTCACACAGCAAAAAAACTCTGGGTTTACAAAATGGAGAACACAAGTTTATTTTTGCAAATGTGTCAATCTTTATATCTTAGACTGGCTAAAGAAAGTATCTTATATGGTTGGAAATCATGAGGTGATATAATCAGAAATATAGTTCATTTCAGGAAGCCAAAGTTTAACTTTTCATTACCCCATCAAAAGTCTCATGGAAGATATAATGTTGGGAAATAGGCTAAGAGACGTGAAAGGTTTCAGGGGTTTTGCAAGGCTTTGCCTTGAAGGAGTCTGTGGACATGTTAGTTCACAGAATAGAAGCTGCTTCCAAGGGAGGCATTGTCAGAGGACGTTTGCAAAGCAACATTTCTTTTTTGCTGCCGGCCATCGCCTTGAGCTTTTTTGCAAGGCAGCGGCTCGGTTTGGGTCCTTGGTGGAGAAGCTGATTAAAACACCTGCCCAGGCCGGGCGCAGTGGCTCACGCCTGTAATCCTAGCACTCTGGGAGGCCGAGGCGGGAGGATCGCTCGAGGTCAGGAGTTGGAGACCAGCCCGAGCAAGAGCGAGACCCCTGTCTCGACTAAAAATAGAAAGAAATTATCTGGCCAACTAAAATATATATAGAAAAAAAATTAGCCGGGCATGGTGGCGCATGCCTGTAGTCCCAGCTACTTGGGAGGCTGAGGCAGGAGGATCGCTTAAGCCCAGGAGTTTGAGGTTGCTGTGAGCTCAGCTAATGCCACGGCACTCTAGCCCAGGCAACAGAGTGAGACTCTGTCTCAAAAAAAAAAAACAAAAAACAAAAAACAACAAAAAAACACCTGCCCAGCAGCAGATAACGTGCAGGTGGAACTATCCTAGACTTCAAGGCTATTCCTGTTCACTCCTGACTACATGTCTCTGTGCTTAGAAGAAGTCACGTAGAGTAGTACGCAGACTCAGTGTTCTCATTTTATACATTTTATCTTTGATTTGTAAGCTCAGCTAGGTCTGTTTCTAACTTAGGGCTTAACATGCTTATCTTAGAAAAAATTGTGTAACCGTCTATTCTTGTAGACAGAATTGGGTAAAGTTCCCCTGGAAACCTCAAAAAATGAACTGTACATGTAATTCTCTAACAAAAGACAACTATTTGCTGTAACAATAAATACTGATGTGGGACTTCACTCCTGGCCTCATAGCTCACGGGAATGCTGGAGACCCCCTAACTCCTCTGTCATTTAAACTGCACTTTGTCTCCATCTCAATCATTTCTCCATCTATATTATTTTTTGCTTTATTTCCTATTATTTCCAAATCCTTTGCAACGATCCTGCCTTGGGACCTGTTTTGCTGGGAGAGTAGCTAACTCCCCGCAATATAGGAAATGCCATTGCTAAGAAAATTCTGCCAGTAACATCAGATTGTGGGATTCTCAGAAAAGCAGGGATTTCCACTGATTGCTTAACAGTGAAAAGACCACGAAAATTATATGACAGCTTGAGGTGACTTTCAACATCCATTTAAAAAGAGCCATTCCTTTGGGAATGAAACAAAACAGTCGGCTTTTGCTATATTGTTTATGTCTGATGAACACTCTTTTAAAACCTCATCCTCCCTCAACTGTGTAGCATCTGAGGGAAAAGCAATTTGGCTATCAGCTTGCCAAACTGGTTAATTCCAGTCTGAATGAAGGATTTTCTGTTCTCAAAATGTTAAAAATTATTGCTATGACTGTTTGGATTTCAGGTATATCCAGTTCATGTTGTTCCACTTAAGCTTCAACATGTCTCTGTGCTAGTGTAAGCCCTTGAAGAAAACTGTATTATTGGTTTTCACTGTCAGTATGTACACACTCTAAGGAGGAAGTTTTTTTTAACAATCTCTAAATTTTGAGATCAATTACAGAATGAATAGAATATTGGGAGAGTGGACACTTTTGACCCTGTATACCTTATTGAATTGATCTTTTGCTTATTTTTAAAGTCTGAAAATGTTTAAAATTAAAAAGTAATGATAGGCCAGGCACGGTGGCTCACACCTGTAATCCTAGCACTCTGGGAGGCTGAGGTGGGTGGATTGCTCGAGGTCAGGAGTTCGAGACCAGCCTGAGCAAGAACGAGACCCCGTCTCTACTAAAAATAGAAAGAAATGATCTGGCCAACTAAAAATATGTATAGAAAAAAAATTAGCCGGGCATGGTGGCGCATGCCTGTAGTCCCAGCTACTCGGGAGGCTGAGGCAGTAGGATCGCTTAAGCCCAGGAGTTTGAGGTTGCAGTGAGCTAGGCTGATGCCACGGCACTCACCCGGGCAACAGAGTGAGACTCTGTCTCAAAAAAAAAAAAAAAAAAAAGTAATGATATACAAAAACAAGTAGTAGTAAAAGAAACGACTCCTCTTCTGCCAGGTTCTAGTTTGAGATCAAAGCTCAATTTGCCACTTGAGTGTTAAATAGGTAATTTTATGCACAATTCTCTTGAACTTGTTTTATAGCAGAGAGGGATTTTAACTGCTTCTTCTTCTGAATATAATAAGCTGTGGGAGAAGCAAATGTGGTTAATTATCATAAGATCTACTGCAATGGTTTTGCAAATGACTATGGCACATCTGGTAATTTTCCAAACGATGGTACCTGCAACTTTCCTTCTCTGTCTTAAACTGTTTGTGTCTATCAGGAATTGCCACAATGGGGAGGAGCCAAAGTGCTACCTGTATAATCTCTTCATCCATACCCACAAAACCTGCCAAACTCTCAAACTTGAGACATTTCTTTGGAAGACAAAGTTGTTCATAGTAACTCATCTTTTCCTTCTTTTCAGTGAGCCTAGGGAGGTATTTTGAAAATGTTTCTGCATTTTTTTTTTTTTTTTGCTCTTCTTTAAGGCAAAATGAAAAGAAGAAAAAGAAAACCCAAGAACATGGAAGTTTTACAGTTTTATGGTGCTATAATAGAAAGTTTCCCATGTGTAAGGGAATAGGATTCAGTTAAGAAACAAAATAAAGCATGAGTTATAGCAGGGGATATAACCTGGCATGTTTTTGTCCCTATCTCTGGCATGAATTCATGATTTAGCATCTGGAAATTCTTTCTTAGAAAGTTTCAATTTTCTAATTCCCAAAAGTGAAATGAGGATAAAGAAAATGGGGTATATATACAGAATGGAATACTATTCAGCCTTAAAAAGAAGGAAATTCTGTCATTTGCAACAACATGGATGAACCCAGAGGATAATATGCCAAGTGTCATAGAAAGACAAATACCACATGATCTCACTCGTATGTGGAATCTAAGACAACCGAACAGTAGGAGGGTTTACTAGGGCCTGGGGGTGTGGAAGGGCAGTGAGGTGGGGAGGTGTTGGTCAAAGGGTACAAAATTTCAATTAGGAGGAATAAATTCAAGAGATCTATCATACAACGTAGTCACTATAGTTAATAACAATGTACTGTATACTTGAAAATTGCTAAGAGCATAGATTTTAAGGGTTCTCACCAAAGTAAATGACAAGTATGAAAGGTAATGTATGTATTAGTCTGATTTAGACATTCCACCAGGTATAGATATTTAAAAACATCATGCAATAATTTCTCAAGTCCATTTTAGTCAACTTAATTAAATGTTATAATCCTATAGTAGTTCCCCTTTATCCCCAGTTTTACTTTCCCTGGTTTCAGTTACCCTCAGTCAACTATGCTCCGAAAATATTAAATGGAAAATTCCAGAACTAAACAATTCACAAATTTTAAATTGTATGCCATTTGGAGTAGCATGAAAAAAATCTCTTGTCATCACACTCTGTCCCACCCGGGACATGAATCTTCCCCTTGTCCAGCATATTCAGGCTTTACATGCTACCTGCCCGTGAGTGACTTACTTGCTGTCTCAGTGTGATAACTGTCCTGGTATCGCAGTGCTTGTGTTCAAGTAACCCTTATTTTACTTAATATTGGCCCCAAAGTGCAAGAGCAGTGATGCTGGCATATTATAATTGTTCTGTTTTATTATTATTGTTTTTAACCTCTTATTTTGACTAATTTATAAATTAAACTTTATCATATGTATAGGAAAAAACAATATAAACAGGGTTTGGTGCTATCCAAGGTTCAGGCATCCACTGGTGGCTCAGAACATATCTCCTGTGGACAAGGGGCCAGTACTGCACTTATGCTGCTGTTTCTAGGCAAAGAAGTCATGAATTTGGGGGCTATTAGTTCAATCGATGCAGATTTAATATGTTCTCTAAGAAAATAGGAGACAAAAGCTAACACTAACATTTGAGTTGTGTAGCCGCTTTCTTGCAACCTGCAGTGGCAGGGCCATAGTAATTGGGTGCCACTATTCACTGATTTCCCTCTTGGTCTAGTTCCAGCTTAAATCTGTGAGGGATGGGACATTCCTCACAATCTCCTTTAAAGGCCTTAATTAATTGTATATAATTGTAATAGCCAAGAGAGCCTAAGTGGTAGCCATTTTTATCGTTCAAATAAGTTTAACACATTGCTACACTAGAACATTTTTTTTTTCCTTGGGACCACAGTGTTTTATTATAAAAATAGAATAAAAACTTCAGAAACAAAATCATCCTTTCTAATTTAATGAAAAATGTTATTTTTGTTGTTTTATGTGCTTTTTTAAATAAAAAGTAATATAAAAACTTGAAAATTAATAATGCAAAAAGTAATGTGAAACTTGAAAAATACTGAAGTGTTTTTCTTGACTTGTCAGGCTTAAGTATAGCTTAAAGGTAAAAATAAATAGAAAAACGAAATTGATTGACTTCTATTCATTTAATCCACTTTTTAAGAATTAAATTGTCCATATTAATTGTAACAACAAGAACATCAACCAGTAAGATTTTAATGAACCAACTGCAGGGTTTTGCCCAGATTTTGCTTCACGAGGCCCCGGGTTCAAACGTAGCATGAGTTACATACAACTCACGTGGCAGCTAATGTGTTAACCTAGGATTCCTATATTAGACTAACAGGTTTTGGTCATACTGATGACAGAAAATAAGAAAAAGAAGAATGATTGAAAGTTTATTATCTCAGGTATGGTGTGAATTGCTGACATTGTCATTGTGCTAAAAAACTAGAACAGAAAGACACATGGTAGCAGCAGGGAACTTCTACAACTATGTTGACAACTTGCTACTTTGACAGTTTCTATGAGAGACCCAGCTGTGACCAAGGTGAGTGGGATGGTGTCACTTTGACACTGCAGCTGCCCTGTTGGCAAGTAGAGCTCTGTGTGAGCCTTGGGAAGACGACATATATAGTATTTCAAAGAGGGACCACTTTACTACTATGTCAATACCTACAAGTCTTTAAAGAGTTGACTCATGAAAATAAAGTCTTAATTCATGGTTTGGAGGAATTAAAATCACCGCTTGGCTATAAATTCCTTCCTAGCTTTACCAGAAGCTGTGAGAGATTAAAACTGAAAGACAGATGTGTGGTCAATTGGGTATGTCAGACTATTTCCTTCGTTTTTGTGTCATACATGTGTTCGTAGTTTTCCAAATCCATTCAAAATTAATGGACAAAGAAGGCGATTTACACTCAACTATTGAAAGATGTTGGATCAGAGCTGCAAGGTTACTTCAGGCTGTTTGAGAGAGTTGACTATCTACAATTATTTGAAGCCCTAAATACTGAGGCAGGAGAGGAGGCATTTAGAGAGAAAAAAAGAGTACAATAATGAGAAATGAAATAATGCTTTGAGCCTAGCTATTAGATCAGGAATAACTACATGACATTACAAGCTCCTAAAAGATGGGGGGATTCTCATGAAGAAGGCTGTAGAAACTTCATGATTGCCAAGGTTGCCATTGAATTCAGGAAATGAAATAATAATGCATTTGGTAATATAAGAAAAGCAGATTTGTAGATGATATCATAAAGAGCAGATTAATTATTTGATTATAAACTTTATGACCGGTGCCTACTCTTGGCAAATACTGACTTCTGTCTTCTCACCTCTTCTTTTACAGTGTCACTTTCCATCCTAGGACCCCAACAGCAGGCAGCCTGTTCTCTCCAGCTGTCCCCACAATTGCTACCTGTCAGGGCCTCCTTTCCCCCCAGGCTTTGCAACAACCGTAGCTTTTCTCTTACCTTTTTGCTTCCTTCTAAAAAATTACAACTAATAGATGGTGAAGTGATAATGATCAATAGTGCTTAATATATGATTTTGACACGAGCCTCCTGCATACCAGACTAACGCCTCGAGTAATGATTCTCTGAAAGGAAACGGCAAACACTGCCAGGTCAGCAGGAACTGAAGCCTCCCTGGCATCTTTCAGGACAGAAGACACACCACAGGTGACCAGTTCTACACATCATTCCCTGTAAGCGCTCAATTACCAAGTGGACTTTTCAACTCTCACCTTGGTTTACTGGATATGTTAATAAAACCTAATTGTAGCGTTGAGCATGGGATTCCCCTATTGAGGGAAAGAAATATTAGGGCCAACCATGTCAACTGTAGGCTAGAGAGGGACAGTTTTTACTGGTTGTGAGTTTCCTGCCTGACACACACTCTTTGGTGACACAGTTGAGGCACAAGGTCCTCCTTTTCTCCCATACTCTTCCTCTCTCTGAATCCTGAATTTAATATCTGCAAATGTTTGGATTAGAAGATATTTAGTTACAAGAGTAAAATTCTCAAGGGATGTGAAGAAAACTCCAGAAAAAATTATTGCGTTGCATGTATTATGAGGGAAATAATCATATCTTATTTTTACATTGGGTTTTTATATCAAAGCCTATATAAACTTAAATTAAATATGTACTTTATTGACAAATGGATGAATTAATAATGACCCAATTTAAAGCCTGGCTCTGAGGTGAGTTATATGAAATTATTCAAATTTTACTATTTGTTCTGCTAAAACTGAAAAACTAATTGCATCTCACAATCCCAAGGACATTTTAGTGTCCCTGTCCCCTCAACAGATATGGGCTTGACAACTGCATGCTCATTTTTGGTAGAGTTTGGCTTATACTAGAAGAGATGAAGTTAACTGGGGAAGTTGATAATAATGGCACACCATACACATTTGAGGTTTTCTGAGAATAAGCTGCCATGTTAAAGCAGTTGTAAAGTGATATTTTCTTTTTTGAGTTAAATATTCATCAGAGAAAAATATGCACAAATTGTTACAAGGCAAACAGTAATAGACAAGTGAACATTATGAAAGTTGATTTAAAAGACTAAATAAAATAACAATAGCTAAGAGATATGGAATTTTGAAAATACAAGAGACTTTTAGGATCTATCTAAACTTTATAAAACTTTTAAAATTTGCTACAATGGAGATTCTGTACAAAGCTAAGATTCAATTATTCCCAGGGAGATTATAAGTATTCCAGAATTCAAGTTTAACCTTTAGCATCTATTTTACATAACTAAATCTTGTTACCTGAAAACTGCCAGTCAATTTTGAAAAGCTTTCCTAAGATTTTATTAGGTTAACAGGGTAGAAAGTTGAATGAGAATTGCTCAAGAATTGCCAAGAAGCTTTCTTACAGAAAGCTTCTGCAGTGAGTTTGGGATAAAGAATGTGTACTTACATGGTCCTTCAAGGAAAGAAAAGAGAATATTTTAACTAGAGGGAAAGAACAATGTTAAGTTTATGACTTATTAAGACCTGGTTGTAGTTTCTAGAGGAAGAAAGTTTTTTGTTTTTTTTTCATATTAAATATTTTTAGTTTGGTAGGACTACTATAACAAAATACCCAAGACAGGGTGGCTTAAACAATAGAAATTTACTTTCTCACAGTTCTGGAGGCTGGAACTTTGAGATTAAGGTGTCAGCAGGGTTGGTTTCTTCTGAGACCTCTCTTCTTGGCTGGCAGATGTCAAGCCAAGTTTTGCTGTTTCCTCACATGGCCTTTGCTCTGTGCACAGGGGCATCCCTGGGGTCTCTCTTGTGTCCTAACCTCTTCTTATCAGGACACCAATCAGATTGGATCAGGGCCCACCCTAACAACCAAATTTTAACTTAATTACCTCTTTAAAAGTCCTATATCCAAACATAGTCACATTCTTTAGTACTGGGGGTTATGACGTCAATGTATAAATTTTAGAGGGTCCCTTTGTTTAGTAACTTGCACTCTGTCTAGTAACAAAGGCAAAAATACAAATAATTCTAACCAGACCTCAGTGAAGACTGGACCTCTGACATATGCCACATTCAGAAGTACAGTTGTTAAGACCTTCATTCGACTTACAAGGAAAAATTAGTTGTTTTGTTTGTCTTTCTTTCTTTCCCATAGTAGACCAATTCTGTCTCTTCTTAATTCTCTTGAAGGCATTAAAATCTTCCCCTCAGGAAATGTAAACCTCCCCAAGTCCTAGAGAAACCTAGAAACTTTAATGATTCTGATATTGGTTGTAATGAAGCATTAGCAATCAGTTGTTTGTTTGGGAACAAAAACAGTATGAGGATAAAACCTGGGGAGAGACTAGTCAAAGAGGGAGATGAAATACCAGAAACTCAGGTGCTTATCCTAGGAGCTTGCCTATGGAGAGAGAGGGAGGGCCGCTGTGCACATGGACTTGGAGTGGTGGGCCTAGAGAAAGACTATTTTGGGAAACCTGACCATGTATGTTCTCACCAGTGCCTACCGTTGAATATCTGCAAAGGCAGGCTGTGGTTTAAGTTATTTACAGCGACAGAAATCAGCACGCACATTTATTTTTCCTGTCTGTCATATTCCTTAGTAAGCAAAACTACTCCCGATGAGATGGTAGGGTGAATTGACACTCTAAATGTATGGGCTTACTCCCCTTGGAGATGTGGTCAACACACCACAGCTGCACCCAAAGTGCTTGTGTTTCATGAGATGAGTCATTATGTTAGGTGGAGACAGGACACTGGAGAAAGGAAACTTCGCCCAACTTTGAGCTGTGACTTGTGATGAAAGGAGAAGAACTAATTCTTCAATAATGTGGCTAGCGTGTCTTCACAGGGTGACTCCACTTTAGAACTAACACAATGTGTGTGTGTGTGTGTGTGTGTGTGTGTGCGCGCGCGCGCACGCGATCTTACCTCCCATCTACCTATCTACTCCTAAAAGTAGGGTTCGGGGCCTATGACTGAGATCTCCAATAGTCACCTAGTTGCTGTTAGTGAGATATTTCCAGTTTTGAAACAGATCTAGTGGTTCCTAGCATTTTATTTTTGCATCATACAACTGGGATTTAGGTTCATTAGGAGCCAAACGTCAGCAGTGCTAAGGATGGATTCCTCTAACTTATTAGTTGGATAATAACTAGAGTCTCTGATGACTTATCTTTCTTGCTTACCGCAAATCTGAGATAGAAAAGCAGCCAAGAAATGCAGGTAAATTCAATGACATCAGTTCTGGTGGCATTTGGATGATGTTGACAAAATGGGAAATGTTGCTTTCATTACTTCTTTTGCTCTAGGGAAAAAATGTCTTCATATTCTTAGCCTTCTGAGTAAATATTTCTAGTTGGGGGGCAAGCTTCAGAGAGGATAAAAGGACACCGTGGCTCACCCAGCTCAACTTCAATTAGCTAAAATTATTCTCAAAGCAAGCAGCTCCAGAAGTCCCCTCGCCTCGCCCTGCACTATGTAAATGCTATCTGGAATGTTTTACACTGAAAAGTACATTTCCAAGAATATTTTCTTAGTTTTTCCTATCAGTGATTCTGATAAGAGAACTATCTCAATCTACTCCAAAACAGTAGGGGCCTGCCAAAATAGAGTGAAAGTAATCTTTTGAGCACAAGTGGAGAGCTATTAGCTCATATCAAAAGGTTATAAGAAGGAGTAAGTAGAAGAGAGTAGGCTGAGGTGGGACAAATGGGGTGAAAGAATCTGGAGGAGGAAGTGCTGCTGCTGGTTTGCACAATTCAAGGAATACCATTAAATATTTATGTGAATGTCTCTCTCTGGAGCACAACTCCATGAAATAGGAACTGAGTATTGTGCCCCCTGGAGACGTCTGTTAGTGTGGCCTGGGCATCCTCAGGCCTTGAAGGGGAAGTGATTTTTTCCATAACAAAACATGTAAATTCCTGTAGAAATGCATATATTTTCCATTAGTGTTTATTAGCTGTAAAGAGATTCACCATATGGAGCATTCTCTGATGTGGCTGTAGCTATTTTTCCTCCTGTTGTTAGTTATCAAAAAAAATTAACTTATAGCCATGATTCAACCCTTACAAAACCAATCCATGTAACCAAAAACATTTGTACCCTCTTAATATTTTGAAATTAAAAAAAAATTATGTACCATGTTTGAAAAGTAACCTCTGGGGAATTTCTTTCTTGAAATTATCTAATGTTTCAGTAACAGAGAGTAAATGCTGGTAGTGAATCATGGCAGAGCAGAACTTTTCTGCTCTCAATTACCACAACGATCTTTTTGTTCTGTTCCTGAAACAGACACAGGAAAATAAGGATTTACTAAGAAAGATCATCATGTTAAAGGTTCAGTCAATCAATAAACAAGTATTTATTGTCTACTCTCTATTAAACTCAGGACAGTAAATTTTTTTTCAGAAATTGCTTCCAAAATATAGAATTTTTTATTTGATGAATAGAAGGAACACAGTTAATATATACAGCCAAAGTAACAAGTTTTGATTATGAAAGAGTACAGTAGTAGAGAGATTGTTAGGTTAAATATAGCTCTCCAATATGCCAGTAGAAGCAAGAAGTTTTTTATAGAAGTTGATGTTGAAAAATTAATAAGTATAAATTATATTAGGTGCATATAGTGGGGTTAATATCCATCTATCTGTCTTCTATTCTATGCCATCAATTCATGGAGATCACTTATTAGTATTCACCTGGCAGATGGGCTAGACTGAAGGGCACAGTATGGCTTAAATTACATATCTGGTACTTTGGTAGGAAAGCTGGAAAGCAGGGCTCAGCCGGGATGGTTTTCCAGAGCACCTTCACATGGCATCTTCAGCATAGTGGCCTTAGGACAGTCTAACTTCTTACATGGTGGCTCAACACTTTCAGGGAGAATGTTTCAAAAAAGCCAGGAGGAACCTGAAAGACTATTTATATTTTAGCCTTAAAAATCTCATTTTTTCACTTCCACTGCATTCTATTGGTTAAGTTAGTCACTGAGGCCAAGTCAGATTAAAGGAGAGGAAATTTAGAACTCACTTCTCCATGAAAGAAATGCCAAAATATTTACTGCTATCTTTAATTTGCCACGTAATGCTACTCATAAACAAAATTTAGTAGGAGAAGGAGACTGAATCCCAAGATGTCTTTAATAAAATTAACCACTTTTTCTCTATGTGCTGTCAGAGATATTATTTCCATAGCACACAGAAGTGAATTTTGAACAGTCTATCTCATCGAAATTTTTTAAAAAGTACTATCAGAAAATTTAGTTTACATTTCAATATTTATAGGATATTTGGATCTCAGGGTTGAATAAGACCTTAAAATTAATCCTTAATTCCTGGATTCAATTATCGCCTCAATTAGCACTAACTTCGGGTACGAGCTTTAAGAAAAGCAAAAGAAAACCAGCCAGCACTTGTGATGACTGCCCATTTTTTTCCTGTACTCATTAAATGGAAATGTGCAGGGGCATGACTCATAAACCACCACTACCTTTGACAGGTTTGCTTTAGGAATAGACTTATTACAACTTCAGCAGTAGATCTTCAAATAGCTTGGGAACAGAGGCTGTGATCTGAAGTTTAAGAAGCACACTTCTGCAAAGCTTAGTTCTGATATATTTGACACTCAGCGGGGTGCTAATGTACCCTGCAGTCACTAAAAGGATATCAGATTTTTGGAAACAGATGGCAGAACTAATGATAAGACTATATGGAAGCTCATCTATGATGAATAATGAGACAACGTTTTTAATGAAAAGAATAAAAAAAAAAACATATCCAATGATTAAGTGTAGCATTTTTGGTGTTCTGAAATGAAGCAGGAAAAAGAAAGAAAAAGGTAAAGGTGGAGAAGCAGAGGTGGAAACACACAGGATATAGAGAAAACTGTGAACATAGGGTAATACAGCTGCCTTGAATCCTCTTTGGAATGAGATCATGTACAAGTTTATTGATGAATAAAAATAAATTTTTTAACTCAGAAAGACACAGAAATAGAGAAATGTAGACAAAGAAGAGTAGCATATCCATTAAAGACGTGCAAATGGACAGATATTCCTCCACACACACATGTACACAAACCATACATATGAACATAAAGGGACTCCCCTACTTCAGGCACTTTTTGGAATGAAGTAGGCTATTAATAAATAATTAAAAGTATCCCATTAATAGAGACTCAGAAACCCAGATAAAAATGCATTGAGACACACCTCACAAATACATGTCTGTACCACTTTTTCTGATAATGACACACCTGCCCTGGGGTGTTTCAGGAGTTTGCCATTGAAGCCATTTAAAGCTATATTTTATTTTAGCATCATGTGACAGTATTATCTCCTAGAATTTTCATAATTAACTATATTAAACTCATAAGAGGATAGATTTTGGCTCAAGGATGAGAGATTCCTTACTTCTGGCTTACTTCGTAAGTAATAACGTCACTGCCTATTACCGTTAGCTCATAATAACTTGAGTAGTTTAATATACCTTAAAAATTGCAAGAGTAGTTGTTAATGTCCTGTTTCAATAAAGAATTAATGATTATATAGGCAATAAGATGTTCACATAGCATAATTCCTTAAATTTATTTTTTAGACACACCACATAGTGTTAGTGTCAGAGACTATGGGAAATGAGTCATTCTATCAATAAATAGAAATTTCACCTTTCTTGAAATTATACATTGTTTAAGGACTGATTTTAAGTACCACTGCTTTTTTTGAAAAATAAAAGTTAACTTCTTTTAACAGTGCTATATTATTTTCCTAGCCAATATTTTAAAATGTCTACATTCTCTCTAATGTTAAAGAAAAAAAGAAACATTGCAAATACATATCTTGCTCCATTGTTGAAATTTCTGACAGTCTTAGACATGTGAACTGATTACTCCTTAGGATGGAGGTAATGGGCTAATGTAGATCATACATCATGATCACTGAGAGAAAAAAGTATTAATACTTATTGTGCACAGAATAGATTACATAGTTCGTCAGAAGAGATTAACATTTTCAATGCTTTTAAGACAGAGAAATAAAATTTCTTAGATCACTGAAAAAAAAGTGTGTCTTTTTAAGGTGAATGCCAAAAATGCCAAATGAAATCAATGTAGATTTTATTAAAGCATCACAAATTATGAGAACATTTTTTAAAGCTCTATTTTCTCAACTTGTTACTAGATGACACATTGTCAAATAATACCATAAAATGTCAGGTGATAATAAGACAAGAACTGTCATTTTATTTGTGGTAAAAATGTAACTGAATTGTAAAGAACTGCCAAAGACATGCAATTTATGATTTACTTATGAGCTATTATGCATTGATAAAGTGCCAAAATGCTCTTGGTAGGCAGCTTCTAAGGTGATCTCCAGTGGATTCTTACTTTGTGGTCTTCAAGCACTTATGTATCTCCCTCCTACGTTGAGAGAGACGTAAGAAACTGAGACATCCTGACAGCACCAGTGCGAGACAGCCATCGTGGAGGCAGATCCTCCAGCCTAGACAGGACTTCCGTTGACTGTAACCCTGATCAGTATCTTGATTGAACCAGTGAAATGCAGTGAGCCAGAAATAACTAGCTATGGCACTCTTAAATTCATGACCCAAAGAAACTGTGTGAGATTGTACATGCATATTATGTGTGTGTGTGTGTGTGTGTTTCAGTTGCTAAATTTTAGAGTAATTTCTGATGGTACATTTAAAACTAATATAAGTACACATTGAGGCCATAGGACTAAATCCAACACTTAATGACTGGATAGCATTGTGATAATCACTCGATTTTTCTGTGATTTATTTATTTATATAAATATTTATATGTATATCCATTTTACATAAATGAAAAAGTTTTATATATTATGTATGTATTATATATATAAGAAAGTATAATTAGATAATATCTAGGATCCCTTTTAGATATAACGGCTGTGAATCTTTCTGAATCTCTGAGACTGTGAGTGTTGTGTTAATCAGGTCTGGTGATCTGATTTGAATATTGAAGAAAGACTGCTTGCTTATTCATTATAAGTTTTCTCATTTTAAATCTAAAATTACTTAAAAAGATGATAAACTATTTTAAAAAGTAGACTTAGTTAACAAGCTAATTCATGCTGGAATAATTTTATAATTGACATATCTATTATGGAGAGTAAAATTGTATAATATATATAGCTTATTGATAAGCGGTAAAGGAAAAATGAATTAACATGAGATAGGATTCTTAAGGCATACGAATCACCTGGAGAGCTTTTTAAAAAATACTGCTGCTGGGGCCCTACCTCAGACCGATGAAACCTGAATTTCTGATTTGGAATGAGATCAGGAAAATTTTTATGCACTTCATAGATAATTCCAATTTACGGTCAATATGGAGAACTGCTGAGACATATAGGAAGTAGTCACTAGAGTGAAGAGATTTTTTTAGAGTGAGTCCGTTGTGAAAAAAAAATAAGGACACTCAGAAGCTCTGCTGGAGACCTCCCCATGAGAGGGAGAACCTCCAGTTCTGGTCACCGAGAGCTCTTTTACAGAAGGCTGTTCAACTGCCTATTCTCGGAGAAGTCACATAGCTAATTAAGTTCTTCTCAGCAAGAGTGGAGAAGAAAGCCTGAGGAGTTAGTACTCATCTGGCTTACATACTTGTATGCTAAAGGTTGTAAATTAAACTGAGAAAATTCCGGGAGTTGAGTGTATAGAAGGATGTATAATTTGTGCAGATAAGTGATAGAGCATTGCCTGATTATTAGGATACTTACTATTAAAATAAAAGCAAAAAACATTTGGTTAGCTCTTATGGACCTTTTTCTTTCTTTCTTTCTAAAGAAAACTAGCTTTTCTTTCTTTCTTTCTTTCTTTCTT
This sequence comes from Varecia variegata, assembly GCA_028533085.1. Lineage (NCBI taxonomy): Eukaryota > Metazoa > Chordata > Mammalia > Primates > Lemuridae > Varecia > Varecia variegata. The sequence continues at coordinate 5,403,494 of CM052450.1, read as the reverse complement.
TCTTTCTTTCTTTCTTTCTTTCTTTCTTTCTTCTTTCTTTCTTTCTTCCTTTCTCTTTCTTTCTTGCTCTTTCTTCTTTCTTTCTCTTTCTTCTTTCTTTCCTTTCCCCTCTCTCTCTCTCTCTCTCTCTCTCTCTCTTTCTTTCTTTTGCTTATTTTCTAATCATGACAAAAAAGGTATATAGGTCAGCTCTTTGGGGCTGATGGTTCTCATCTCTAAAGACAACAGCGCCATCTGGCCATAACCTTTACTATGTGGCTATAAAATCTTAGTAACTTTGCAAATATCATTAGAAGTAACCACTTCACATAGTATAAATAAAGCACAACACCATTTAAAAATTAAGTGATGCGCTGGAAAAATTTTTCAACATAAAAAAATAAAGAACTCATAAATCAAAAGGAAACATTATACAATAAAATATGGGCAAAAAACATGGGCTGGCAGTTAAGAAAATAAAAAATACAAATTGTCAGTAAGTACATGAAAAGATGTTCACCCTCATAAGTAAATAAAAGTTTGCTAACTGTAGGATTAGCAATGTTTAAAAATGACTATATTAATAATATGTCACTTCCATTCACTTTGGGAGTTAAATGTTTCAATGGAAGAACAAGTTAGCATTCTGCAGTCACTTTCAATATGTGCATTTAACCATGAAATTCTACCCTGGAAATGTATTTTTAAAGTGTAAGTGGATATGTGCAAAAGTAACTGTCCCCAAGGAAGCTCATTTTATCATTGCTAAAATTCAGATTTGAAATGTTCCAAATGACATTAAAAAGGGGATTAATATTACATTTAGCACATCCATAAGACAGTATGAGAGTATAGCACATACATAAAATGATATTTATCCATTAAAAATAATATTATAGTAACTATTAATTGAACCTCTTATTAAAGGAAAAAAATCCAAGTTATATCAAAACCATGAATAGTAAGAGCCTGGATATGTAATACAAATGGGCAATGGCTTGATGATATATGACAATAGAATTCTGACCCACAACTTATGAGCAACCAGCCTAGGAAGACAGATTTTTGCAACAAATAGTTTGGAACAATGATGGCTTGGTTAACGACTAACAGATTCTTTCTTTCTTTCTTTAGCCTCTGCTTCTAGCTCAAAACCATCCAGAGAAAGTCAATATATTCCACTAACCAATCACACAATATGCCCGGCTTCTAGTTAGCCCTCCTCCGTCTTCCCCACCCCAATAATCTTCAATCAGAGCACACCCAAAACTTTTTTCCCACTACAAAATCTCCGTCCAATGCAAGTGATGGTAGCTGAGTCCCTTGTAATAGCAAACTCTGAATGAATAGCCTCTGTTTGTTCTCATTTGGGTGGTCTTTGATTATTGCCACAATAGTGTAACAGTATGTAAATTCTGTGGGTGTTTGTGTGAGCAAGATCTGTTTCTTAATGTATGCCTGAGGAAATATCTCAAAGTTAGCCACTGAAATATTAAGCTTGGTTATCACTGGGAGGTGACATGTAGAGCTATTTTTACTTCATACTATTTTGCATTGGCATTTTTTTCTGTGAGCACATACAATTTATGTAAATAGCTAAAACTATTCTAAGTGCACAGATAACTTTATCATTATGTTTCATATTATTAGAATAAAAAATTCTCTCTATATAAACCAAATATTTCTATCCATATATGATGAATGTGATAATGTTTGCTTGATTGGACTTCCCCTTTTCTCAATTATTCTTTACAAATAATTTTCTTATATTGGGTACCTGAAAAGTTTTATTCTGATAGATATTCTTCAAACATAAAAAACAGAGTGAGTTGAGAAATATATTTTTAATTATAAAAATGATTAATGAGTGTTAACTACAGGGGGACTCCCTGATTCAATAGTCCTCATTATTCAGCCATAACTCCAATAACTATTATCATTCCAGAGTTAGAAAAAAAATCCCCTTACATTAATAAATATAAATCTTTATGGTCATCAATTTCCCCTGATGCTTCTTTAACAAAGGCCAGAAAGATGAGATTTTTGAAGGGAGCATTGCTCATTTCTGTCAACATCTGATTATTTATCCTTTTAAGTTAAACAGAACCCTGGATATGACAAAGACCAACCTTTGAATAAATCTCCAAACTTAAATTATACAGCTGAGGGAGAAGAGGAAGTATAAATACAGGCCTACCTTCTCTCAGCTGAGCGCAGTGCTGTTTTTCCTAATTAAAGGTGATGCTTCTGTGCCAGTCGCGGGAGGAAATATGCTTAATCTATTTCAAGGCAATGAATTTCTGCTCATGCATTTAGCCTCCTTAATTCCTGATTTTCCTTTTCACCTTTTCATCTGCAGCAAGTAGGACTGCTATCAGGGCTGGGGCAGTCACATGGGAAAGACAAACAGTCAACAAACACATCTTACATTCTCTTCTGTGGCATTTTGTTTTGTTTTATATATTGATAGTATTGTCAGGAAGATCAAACACATATATGTATGCAAAATATCTGGAAGGCAGGCTCCTTTAGCCAAACATTACGTACATAATGGTTACTGCTATTATATCATGTTCCAAATTGTTTTGCAACCAACTCTGACACATGTTAAAATATCACCTTGTATGTTCCTTTCTCAACTTTTTCTCAGTATAGAATAAGACTTTATTTCCTTTATTGTTAAAATTAGAATAAAATTTTAATTATAATTAATTAATATAGCATTTAATACTATATTACTTAATACTATAGGGATTCTCTTTCCAAAATTCCAGGATCCCACAAATTTTGCTCACTCTGGTGCAAGAATCAGTCTTTGCCATGGCTTCCTCATGGCAGGAAGGCTCAGCTGTGCCAATAAAATCACTGCCTGTAAATACTGACCCTGTGAATGCCCTGTGCACTCGGGCTGGTTCTGCTGCACTGAGCCCGAGTTGGGTTTCACAGTCATAACCAGGGTAACGGGGCAAGTTAGTGCGAGACTCCATCTGCCTCCAGAATCCTCTAAGATCTGCTTCAGTAGTATTGTGAAGTTAGACAATTTACGCATTTTGGAATTTCTTGCTCATTTCCTCAGGAATTTTAATATTCTGAAGGACAGCTGTCCATCCACATGTCTTTGCATTCTTCTCAGCTCCCTGAACAGTGCTCACCATGTAATGAGGCTAAATTAACTTAAATGGTTTAATTTTTTATTTTAGCATGTGTCCCAAAGCCACTGTTTTGAACCTACATAACACATTTAATAGTTATTTCCATTGATAAAAAGATGACCAAAAGTGCACTAGACACACAGATCTACTTTCAAGTTTGTAGGAACATCTAGAAAATTACAGCAAGTTCATTCAATGTGAGCATCTTGGTGTTTCTGAAGTTCACCTTTACTAAGTTGACCTGGCTGTACTGTATTTATTTCAAGAATGAAAAGCCAATGCCTGACCATTCGTCGTGGGACCTGAACTCAGTTCTCAGGTCAGAAGATGCTCCCCTCCCTGAAACCCTCCTCCTAACCTTGTCATATGTCCAACTCAGAACTTGCCTTCTCAGTGGAGGATCAGTTCCAAGGACCAGATCAGGGAGGCAACTGCCCAAAGCTTTGCCCTGTACCCTCCGACACTGAGTCCTTGTCCGCCTGATGCTAGGGATGAATGAGAATTCTTCCCATCCAGCTTGCCCCCACCAGGCTTGCCTTAGAATGAAGGAATAGGATGGAAGATGCGGTAAGAAAGAGAATAATGGGAAGGGACTTGAAGACAGGTGTGAGACTTTCTAAACGTTAATTCTTTTAAACAAATTTTTTCCCTCTTCAATGCCTCAGCTATTTCACTGGAGAAATAGGCTGAGTAGGTTGTAATCTCCCCATCCCCTCCTTGGAATGAAAACGCAGAGGTTTTTTTTTTTTTTTTTTTGTGCTGGTGTGCTACCTAATGAGTTCTTCTGCAATTAAAGCTTGTCTTTCTTCATTTTTTAAATCTATTCTCTAGATGAAGGTAGTCCTTGGTTAATAATTTGAGTGAATCTTTAATAGCAATGGTTTTAGAAGGGTTTTGTTGAACAATTGTGTAGCTAAAATAGTTGCCATTAAAAATTCAGCAAATGTCTACGGAGACCCGGCCTTGGCAAATATTCTTCTTTGCCTTTATTCAAGGATGATGGAAAAACAAAATCAAAACAAAAAAAAAAAAAAAAGACTGATATGGCTGTACATGACCAATGAGAGAAAATATAGGACCAACCAGACACGACTGGGACACAGACACCTGTGTGTAGATCCCACTACATTGGCATGGCCTCTTCACTAATGCACCCTTTTTGTTAAAGCATAGCAAAACTGTGGTTATATTTGAAACTGGGTGACTTGGTCATCACTTTTGCTTTGGGTGTCAAGGGAAGGCTATTTGCATTGTTGGGAGAGGGTATCCACAAATCAGGCTCTAGCACTAGGACATAACTTCCAAGCCACTCTGAGTTGGGGGGGAGACCTGAAGAGAACTGTTTTGACCCTCAGATGGGGACAGACTGGAACAGGAATTTATTGGCTTGTGTGCCAGATCCAGTGATGGATTTGATATCCTCTAGACCTCCAGGAAATTAAATAAGCTCAAAAACAACTAAAAATATGACTCAAAATGTTTTTTGAAAACCTGAAACAATATAACCATTAAAACTTTCAAGAAATCCAGAACCTACTGCATATTTGATTATCAAACTCTTATTTCATATGGAGGTCAGAACTAACTTAACATTTTTATAGATATATATGGAGGTAAATGCTTTTGTTTCTTTTTAGCTGAGGTCATCCTCTTTTCACAATTCGAGGAACATACTTTAAAGATTTCTGGATATCAGGATGGATGGGCATGAAGTATAAAGCACATGAAAATGGTTTAAAATTTTTACTGTTATTTAACCCTAGGGATGATATAATATCTTGTCATCTTTCTCAGTAGATTAAAAAGAAAAATGGCTAAAGTGTTCTCTAATAAAATATTTCAAAAGAGTATCATCCAATATTTCTGAAGTGTTAAAGCATATTATGTTATCCCTGGCAGAGAGATCCCTGGGACCCTTTTAACCACTCCTAGGCAGTCCAGTTTGTGACTTTTGTCACAATAGCTCAAGTATTGCTATTGGCCTGTTTCTATAGGCAACTCACTACTGAAACATTCCACAGGCCAAATCTATTCATTTGGTTTATTCCCAGATAGATGCAATAAATAGATGCATTATATCAAAATGACAGTATATCTCTCATGGGCTATCCTTGCTGCTATAGATATTTTCTGCTTTAAAAGCTAATAAAAGCTCTTCTATGACAAATCTAAGATCTACATAGAAATTAAACATACTGGAAGGGTGAATGCCTTTGAATTATCAGTGAAAGGATTTTTTTTAAGACTAAAAACACTTTACTGCAGAAAAAAATTTCCTGAGTTGTGTCAAAAATTAATTAGGAAAAAATAGTAACAACAAATCAAACTGAAAGATGGCAAGAAGATTTAGAACATCAAATTTAAAAACAAATCAGAGAAGAAGAATTACAAATTGTTGTCAAGGTAATATTTGTACTAATATGAGTTGACAGCCATTGGGGAAAAATAAAGTCACTTTTCAAATGAGAATTTTCACATAGAAGTAATAAGCTACTTCTCATAACTAGTTTGTCTTTCTCAGTAAAAATGCAGACCTCCTACATCTGGTAACAATATACTCTAAAGGTACATATTTGAGATGAAAATAGATAAGAGGGTCTACATCAAACTAAAAAGTTTTTGCACACCAAAGGAAATAATTAACAGAGAGAAAAGACAACCTGCAGAATGGGAGAAAATATTTGCAAGCCATATATCTGATAAGGGTTTAATTTCTAAAGTATGTAAGAAACTCCCATGACTAAACAAACAAACAAACAAAAAAAAACCCAAAAACCCAATTAAAAATGGACTAAAGACTTAACTTGATATTTCCCCAAAGAAGACACACAGATAGCGAACGCATATATGAAAAGATGTTCAACCTCACTCGTGATCAGGGAAATACAAATCAAAAATACACTCAGATATCACCTCACACCTGAGAGAATGGCTGTTATCAAAAAAAAAAAAAAAAAAAAAGACAACCAGGGTTGGTGAGGATGTGGGGAAATCAGAACACTTGTACACTGTTGGCGGGAATAGAAAATGGTGCAGCCACTATGGAAAATAGTATGAAGCTTCCTAAAAAAATTGAAACTATGATCTAGCAATCCCACTTTTAGGTATTTATCCCAAAGAATTGTAATCAGAATGTTGAAGAGATTGTAGGACTTCCAATGTTAACTGAAGCATTATTTACAAGAGCCAAGATGTGGAAACAACCTATCAACAACCTGTCTGTTGATAAATCAATGGATAAAGAAAATGTAGTATATAATCACAAAGGCATAGTATTCAACCGTAAAAGAGAGGAAAATTCTGTGATATGAGACGATATGGATGAGCCCTAAGGACATTATGCTGTGTGAAATAAGCCAGTCACAGAAGGACAAATGCTCCATGGTTCCACTTATATGAGTTATCTAAAGTAGTCAAAAATCATGCAAGCAAAGAGTGGAATGGTGGCTGCCAGGGGCTGGGAAGAAGGGAAAAATTGAGTTGCTAGTCAAAGGGCACAAAGGTTCAGTTAAACATGATACGTAAGTTCTAGAGCTCTGCTGTTCAGCACTGTGCGTGTAGTCAACACTACCGTATTGAATGCTTAAAAAGTTATTAAGGGGGCAGATCTCATGTTAACTGTACTTAGAACAATAACATTTTTAAAAAAATTTAAAAAGTAATATTATAGTCACCTTGACATGCATTTAAGAGTACAATTTTTGGTTCCAGTATTATATATTTAGGTGTCAGTTTTTGCATTGTACATTCTCTTAATGAGAAATGACATTTAAACACAGTTTCTGGAAACAATACTGTGGATGAATCTGACAAGCCAGGGTTATGAAAGAAGAGCAAAAATAACACGCTTGACTGTTCTGGCTGGATTCACAAATCTCGGCATAAAAGCACATTTACCCGGTGACTCCCCTTCCTGACCAGCGCAGCAGGTTTGCCCCTCAGCATATAAACTTAAATGTACAAAAAGAAATTATTTTTGCATAACTGATTTTTTATTTAGCATTTCCACACCACCAGGAGTAACAGAATTTTGCTATCAATGAAGCTCCTTCCCCTAACAGTATATATGTACTTTATCCGGAGTTGTACCCAGTCTCTGTGGGTTTATGTATTAGAGTTCTCCAGAGAAGCAGAACCAATAGGATGTAATATACATATATGTATACAGTTATCCCTTGGTACTCATGGGGGTTGGTTCCAAGACCTTCTGGTGATACCAAAATCCAAGGATGCCCAAGTCACTGATCTAAAATGGCATAGTATTTGCATATAATCTATGCACATTCTCCCATATACTTTAAGTCATCTATAGATTACTTATAATACCTAATACACTGTAAATCCCATGTAAATAATTGTTACATTGTATTGTTTAGGGAATAATGACAAGAAAAGAGTTTGTATGTGTTAAATAGAAACACAATTTTTTTCCCAAGTGTTTTCAGTCTGTAGCTGGTTGGATCCACAGATGTAAAACTCATGAATATGAAGGGTAGACTATATGTGTTTGTGTGTTTCTGTGTGTGTGTGTTGTCCCTTCTCTAGCCATATGCTTCAATAGTAGTAAAAGGGAAGGAAACGAAAAGGAGAAAATACACTTTTCATTTATTTATTCCATAGATGAAACATACTATCTTAGAAAGCAGTGAGTTACCAAGGAGATGACCCCAAGTCTCTAAAACATTACTTCCTTGGGTGGTTTCTAGACATTTGGAAGCTCTCTTGATCATTACTGAAGCTTTTTTGATATGCTCTTTCTTTTTCCCTGATCTCCCATACCATGGAGGGACCAAGTCTCTCTAATGTCTAAAACGTGCTTCCCGTGTGATGCTTCTTGGAGGCTCCTGTGGTCTGGAACTTTCAATTACTAAGCAAATGTAGAAATTTTTTAGATGTCCACCAGATGTCACTGTTGACCAGAGAAATGTGACCAACTTGCTTCAGCTCTGAAACAGGTGTTTGTAGTGATTTGATTCCTAACATAGAAAGGGGAAAAAAGCCAGATAAAGACACGAGTAGATCCACAACACAATTAAGTCTTAGGTAGGAAGTAACAATTCGCTTCAATGCAAGCTAAGAAATGATAATCCTTTAGGTGCTTTTACATTTCACTCACATTTTACCCCACAAAACCCTGTTCGGTAGATAGGGCAGGTGCTTCTAGTCAAGCCTATTTAGTGGACAGGCCACTGAAATCTGGGCACCTGGGTTCTACCTCAGGCTTCTCAATCAGAACATCAATGTCGCTGGCCAAGTTCCTTAATCAACTGGTCTTCAGTTTCTTTACCTATAAAACAAGAATTAGAGATTCCTCCAGTTTAAAAATATGATAATCCCTGCTTAAAAAATTTCAGAAAAATGTCACAGTTTCTTAAGAGTTCTGCAGTGGAACTCAGGTCCATTTCCACTCCTCAGTGGAGACTGGGGTCCACTAACGCAGGGAGCTTTCCCTGAGAGGCTCCTTTCTGCAAAAAGAAAGAAGAGTCTCACCGAGTAAATTGCTTTCTGCAGCTATTTTTCTTTCTGTACTCTTAACAATATTTGCAAGTTAATAATAGAACTATGTAGGATTTGCTAAAATAATTTTCTTTTTTTTTTTTGCTTTCAGATTTCTCTATGCTCGGGGAAACTGATTTGGCTTACTGTTAAATAATTTTTTAATGAAACAAATATCTATGCATATTCATATACATATATGAATAATAAAATGAAGACATGTACCCTTCATCCAGCTTTACAAAATAGGATGTCTTTCCTATCTTATTACACGAAGAGATACAGTCCTTTATTTCATTGAAGTCACAATAAAGACCTAAGTTTACTCCCTCCAAATGAAGATTTTTCTATGAAAAAAGGTTATTTCTTTTCAGATTTCAGCTTTTAGGAGCTTCATTCTCTTAGTTCCCCCACAAGCCTCAGAAGGCAGAGTCAGTAATATATGTCTTTGGGCTCCCACCCCGTTATTACTCTCTCCCCAGAGAAAAAAATCAAGTTAATACTTACACTTTTTTGCTACCTGTAACCTTTATTTATTTTAAATTATAGATTAAGCAGATTGTAAGTCTCATTAATGTGAAAATATAAATTATTTATTTAATCTCTGGGGGACCCTTTAGGAAGAGAATAGAACAAGTAGAAAAGAGTAAGGTTTTATAGTTACCCAGAGAGAAGGAGCCCATGAGAATTTTCTAAGGAGGTGGATATTTTCAGATAAATGTCTGAACCTAGAGTGTCTGCATGTAACATTTGAATTTGTCTGCCATGATGTAAATCAGTTTAATTCTTCCACTGCAGAAACTTCCAGTGGAGGGTCACGTATGAAGGTGACACTTTGGAGAGGAAAGGGCTTAGGGCAGTACTGGAGCCAGACAAAAAAACAGAGAGAGTTCAGATGAAGAATTTGAGTAAGGAATTTGAGGAAGAATTTAAGCTCCCTACTTCTCAGTTTATTTAGGAATTTATGAGTCATTTAAATGCAAATATTACTAAAAGGTTATCCCTATTACTGAAGGATTTGAGATATGTGGAGAGCTGATATCTAAGTTACACACATGCAAAAATATCACATGTATTCATTGGAAATAGCAGAGTGTCTTCAAGTTCACACACATGAATGATAAGGTTCACTAATAAAAGCTTTTGATTCTCTAGGAAATTCATATTGTTTGACCTTCTTTGGGATTCATTTACATTTCTTTCTATAGAACTTCTAGGCAATCCTGGAAGGTCAGGGACAATTCTCCCATTGTTTAAGCCTGAAGAGAAGTAAAACAGTACACTTTTCAGTTGCTGGCCACCATGGCAGCCTCTAAACCAATCATCTCTGCCACCCTTCCAAAGGGTTAAGAGAAAGCCCATGCTGGAAAGGGAGTAGCAATTATGTACTGACTGGGAAAATTGCCAGTCATTCCTGGTCTCTGACCCTCTCTACAAGGTGCCCAGCTACTCTGCCTTTGAAATTTATACCTTAATCATACTTCACATTTGACAGTGTTTTGCATTTTTCAAAGCACATTTAAATACAGCCTTCCCTTGGATATTATCCCCACCGCAGACCTAGATTGCTAGGGCAGATGTAATCAACTATTTTGCATATGGGAATCTAGGATGAAAAAGGTAAAACTTCTTGCTCAAGGTCACACACAACTCAGAGAAAAACCATATTTCCTGTCTCCAAGGAAGCTACTTTCTGTCTCTAAAGATAACCTTCACTTCATTCTTGACAATACAACTCACTAAAGCCCAAACACCTCTCAGTCCCAAATTAGAGCTCTCACAGTTTCCCCTCTGTTTCTATTCTTTCTCTGTCCTTTTTTCTTTAGTCCCTGGGAAGTAAACTCCGGGGAAGTTAGAATAAAATGATGAATTAGTTGTTTCTGAAAAATGAATAGTGCAATTTATGATGAGACTTTGAGCCCAACTTCCAAGTTGCCTCTTTAAATAGAAACTTCAGGATTATTATTCACAGAGTTGCATGAAGTATCACAAATCCAGATCCATGTGAAATGCTAACTTAGCATTTCCCCAGCTATGATATCAATGAGTGTTATATTTAAATAAATGACTCCATGTTCAAATTAGCCAAAGTCCTTTGTCAGAGGACCTGTCTCAGTATCTCATATGTGTATATTTCTTGCTGATGAACAGGACGATTAAAGAAAACATTTCTCTAACTTACTTTTTCACAGAAATTGTTTTACAGAGAATATTTTTTGGCCATATTATTCTGGGTGGGAAGCTATGTTACAGAAAAGAATGTTGTGATGTCTCCAGTACCTTTTCTTAGCATCATTCTTTTTCTAAGAAGTCATCACAACTTTATATATTTTAGAATAGCATTAAATCAAATAATAGTTGCATAAAATCTTCAGATAGATTTCAGTAAATTGTTTTAATATTTAAAATACACAAAGACTTACTTTTTCTCAATTTATGAAAGACAGTAAAGTGAGGAAATTCAATTAGTACTGTGCATTTGTGCAAATCACAATGGCCCAAACTGTAAAAGCTGAGCACGGCAGGGTTCCAGTACTCACTGAGGATGAGGAGGTGATAAAATGGAACTGGGCAAGTTCACAGAAAATATGCAATTTCCCCAGCTGTCCTCAGTGGAGAGGCTGCATCCTAAACAATCGGAAATCCTGATGGGCCTCTCTACTCCCCCAGCTTCTCTGGTTGAGATTGAATTTCCCTGTGCGTTCAGCAGGCCGCTGGCAGCTTTCGTTTCTCTCTGTAGCTTGCCTTGCACTGACTGATTCCAGGAGCAAATTGAAGATGTTCATTCCCAGACAAAGCATGTCAGGTTGGATTGCAAGCTCACTTGTATCTTTGAAATGCAATGCTTTAAATCCTACTTCTTCAGGACTCTGACAAGTAGTTCTGTGTGAAAAACAAAATCACCGACATCTCACCGACATCACATTTGGTGGCTGTTAGTTGGAATGATTCCAGACATTTTTCTAGGTCTTTGAAATTTTCACAGCATTTTCACTTAACTCAGAACACTCATCTCCACTTCACAAGAAGTTGTGGACAAGGTGGGGGTGATGATATCCTTTTGGCAAGAGATCCAATGACTTGTGCAAGAGAATGTAGGTGGTAACAGTTCAAGAGGGGCTGGATCCATGACCTCTCTCTCTCTGTTCAGTGTTTTAGTTTTCTCATTACATGAAACAACACATTTCTTGACAAAAGACTCCATTTCTAAGGTAACATCATAATAAAATATTTTGGTTATTAGTTTTGATAGCCATTGCACTAAACTCTGACTTAAAGGCAAAATTAACTGTGTTTATATGTCTCTAGAACTGCTTTAAGAACTTTATATCAACCTTATATAGCAATCAATGAAATATGTACAATTTTCTTTACATATATTATCTTTTGAAATTCAGGTACTATTATATATAATAATCTTAAACACTTGGTTTGAAATGTTTTGACAATTGCATATTTCTGTATGACCATCACCCAAAACAAGAGATAGAATATGTTCATTTCCCCAGATAGTCACCCTGTGCTCTTTGCAATCAGTTTGTACTCCTCCCAACCCCAGAGGAACCATTTCTAATTTCTATTACCTTAGATGTTCTTGGTCTTCATATAATTATAACCATGGATTTTATGCTCTTTTGTGTCAGGCTTCTTTCACTGGACATAATACTTTTGACATTTTCCATGTTGTAATGTGTATCAGTGGTTTGTTCCTTTTAATTGATGGGTAGTATTCCATTGTATTAATGGATCATAACCTATTCAATCTCCTAGTGATGGATATTTGGGCTACTTCCACTTTTGACAATTATGAATAAGGCTTCTTTGAACAATTCTGTAGAAGGATTTGGGGGAATATATATTTTCACTTCTCTCCAGTGAATACCTGGGATTGGAATTTCTGGGTCATACAACAGTTGTATGTTTAACCTCGTAAGAAGGTGACATTTCTCCATTTTACATTTCTGCAGGCAGCAATATGTCAGAGTTCTGGTTGTTCTATATCCTCATTAAATTTGATGTTGTCAATCTATTTCATTTGATCCATTCTTTGGGCATAAAATGGTATCTTCTTGAGGTTTTAGTTTTTATTTTCCTGGTGATGAATGATGTTGAGCAAATTTTTAGGGTCTGGTGGAGGTCTGCTTATCTTCTTTTGTGAAGTAAGTGTATTTAAGACTTTAGTTTTTTTCTAGTTTTTATTTATTGTTTATTTAGAAGAGATTTTTATGTATTCTACATATATATGATTTGTCAGATATGTACTGAAAATTTTTTTCTAATATGTGGCTGGCCTGTTCATTTTCTTAGTATCTTTTGATGAACAAAATTTAAAATTTAATAGAGTCCAATATATCTTTTTTTCTTTTATGATTAGTGCTTCTGCAATCTTGTTTAAAAAATTCTTTTTCAACTCCAAGTTTGTAAAAATATCCTCCTAAGTATTCTTTTAGAAGCTTTATGGTTCTGCTATTTATCTTTAAGTTGGTTCATGGTCTATATTGAATTGCTTTTTGTGTGTGTAATGAGGTAGGGCCAACTTTCTTTTTTATTCACATTAGGATATCTATTTATTCCAGCACTATTTGTCAAGACATTACTTTCCCTATTGAATTGTTTTGCTGTCTTTCTCACCTATCAACTGAATTTATATGTTTGCCTCTCTTTATAGACTTTCTATTCTGTTCCATTGGTTTATATCTGCTCATCCCTATAACAATACCTGATTATTATAGTATTGGAGTAATTCTTAACATTGGGAAGTAGTGTTAATTCTCCAACTTTGTTATTATCTTGCAAAATTGTTTTAATGATTCCAGATCCTTTGAATTTTCATATAAGTTTTATAATTGGCCTGTGAATTTCCCCCAAAAATCATGTTGATATTTGAATTGGGATTGTGTTAAAGGTACAGATAACTTTGGAAAAGAATAGCTATCTTTTTTTTTTTTTTTAACTTTAAACAAATTTTTATTACACAAAGGTTGTCACATAATTGGATATTTCTCTACTTTGTACACAATTATTCTTACTCTCCACAGAAAGGCTGCTTCTTGACTTCTCATCTAGTGATGGCAAGCACTAAGATCCTGATTTGAACAGAATAGTAGTAAAAATGCCTCAGTGATTTAAGTTGAAAGCAGTACATTGGTACATGGCTCTTGCACCCAGTATCAGGAATGTACAAATGTCTTTTTGAATAAAAAGAATAGCTATCTTAACAGTATGGTGTTTTCCAGTACATAAACAGTGAATATCTATCTATTTATGTCTTACTCAATTTCTCTCAACATTTTTCCTACTTTTTGTGGTAGAGGCTTTTTAAGTGTTATTATAAATTATATATATTGTTAGATTTTATTTTCTAATTATTCGTTTCTAACATACAGAAATATAATTATTTTTATTGATCTTGTATCTTATAACCTTGCTAAATTCACATATTAGTTCCTAGAGGGGCTTTTTTTTTTTTTTTTTTGGTAAATTCCAATTCCATAGAGTTTTTTTCTGCACACAATCATGTCATTTTTGAGTAAAGAGTTTTACTTCTTTTCTAATCTAATTGTCTTTATTTTTTTTCTTTCCTTATTGCACTTCTAGGACCTGCCATACAATGTTTAATGGAAGTATAATAACAAACATCCTTGTCTTGTTCCTGATCTTAGGAAAAATGCATTCTAATGTTTCACTACTAATTATAATGTTACCTATAAATTTTTCATAGATGACCTTAAACATATTGAAGAAGTTCCCTTCTACTCTAATTTTTCTGAGAGATTAAAAAAAAATCTTGAGTGGATGCTTATTAATTTTTAATGCATGCCATGTCCTTGTGATATTTGTGTGATTTATCTCCTTTGTTCTGTTAACATCATGACCTACAATTGACTATTTTCAAATGTTAAAACAAGTTTTGCATTCCTGAGATAAACTCCATTTGAAGTCTATCTTTCTTACATGTTACCAGATTTTATTTGCTAATTTTCTTAAAGGTCTTCCTTCTATGTCCATGAGCTCTATTAAACTATGATTCTATGTCCTTGTCATGTCATTATCAGATTTTGCTAGCACAGTTACGCCCTACGATCAAAGAAGAGCCAGTACCCCTGAGGAGGGGAAATCTTTCAGCTCTCATGCTCTGCTCCCCGCCTTTGGCACCCTACCTCTGTGCACTTGGTGAAGGTCTAAGGAAAGGGTTGGCGAGCAGACTTGCTCTGTGCCAGGGGACGCTTGTTGAGGTGGCCTGTATGAAGCTATTAAACATTGTTAGAAGTTTGACTGTCTATAATCATTTCCTTTTGTCACTCTGCCTGGGATGAAACACCTCTGCTCTCTCCTAGGAAAGGTCCATCACTTTCTGGAATTTAGTTCATTTAGATTTTTTTTTTGCATTGCCAGCTCTTGAATGGTTTTTCATAAAACTATGATGCTGTGGTGTATCCAGCTTATTCTCCCTGTTAAGGTAGGGGTGATGGCCTCATTGCTTTTCTACTTTTTGTCCAGAAGACTAATTCAGGATGTACTATTGTAACCCCCATATTATGAATGAAGAAACAGAGCTCCAAAGTCTCACAGCTTGAAGTTGTTAAACTTGGATTTGGAACGTAGTTCTTACCCGACTCCATTCCCCACGTTCTTACCAGGGCATCCAGAGTCAAGATCCATCACATTATATTCAGAGAAGAAAAAAGAGTAAAGAATTGCAGACAGTCCCCAACTTATGATGGTGTAACTTATAAGTTTTTGAATTTATGATGATGTAAAAGTGATTTGCATTCAGTAGAACATCAATAACTTACATAAGGTAATGAACATCTTACTATAAAATCGGTTTGTGTTAGATCATTTTGTCCAATTGTACACTAATGTCATGTTCTGAGCAAGTTTAAGGCAGATTAGGCTAAGCTATGACATTCAGTAGATTGGGTGTACCTGTACTAAATGCATTTGCAACTTACAGTGTTTTCAATTAATGATGAGCTTATTGGGACATAATCCTATCATAAGTTGAGGAGCCTCTGTGCATCTTTTAGGCATAAACCTCACACTATTTTTACTCTTTTCTGAAGTATAACTGCCATGTCAGGTAAGAATTTTCTAAATTAACTTTATTTTGACCTTCATTGATCTACTGAGAATTTGGAGGAGTATTCACAGAAGAGTCCCTGCTTACTTTCTACTGTTGGAGAGAAGTCAGCATGTGATCTATTTGCACCTTAGAATAAATCGAGCTTTCACTCAAAATGAAACACAGGCCTCTGTACTGTAAATTTTGAAGGGAAGAACATTTTTTCTATATATTCATTGCTAGGAAGTTACAACATCCAGGGCATCAGTTTGCATGTATTCATCCAACTGGGAAATTTTTGTTCAAATGTAATCAGAGTAAAATGCAACTCTGGCATATTTTAAATGAAAAAAGTTAATTAACATTAAAAATAACATATTGCTATAAATGGAGAGAAGGTTTGTCTTCCTTGTTTTGCGCTGTTGTCTCTGGCAGAAGGCAGGCAGGGGACCATTATTTTCTTCTCATTATTAAGGACCCCTGAGTACTTTTGGCCAAAGTCACTGGAGCTCTTTCTTCCCTTCCTTCTAGTCAAATCGCCAACTTTTCTCCTTAGCCCCAGGAAACAGGCTGACAGGGATTTTCTATGTGAATTCTAAGATAATTGTTTTGGTTTTTTGAGTTTCAGGGAAGACCTAGTTCTAGAAAATAGGACATTTTGGGGATGGCTAGGTAGGAGCCTGGATAAATTTAGAGAATTCTAGGCAGCCGGGAGAATATAAAATTTACTTATGAAACAGCTGAAGAAATTTTAAAGAGAATCAGTGCTATGAAAGTTTCCCTTTCTTACAATTTGTCATATGACCAGGCTAGAATCGTGAACAGATAAGTGTTCTATATATTTTTATTAACTTAATGTATAACTTCCTTTAATTTTGAGTAATTAAATAAGATTCTTTAAAATGTATTCCTCTATTTGTTCACGCAGCAATAATTCCTTACACATTACATGCCAGGTCCTTTTATCATATTCTCTAGGAAGTAAACAAACACTTAAAGGTAATGAAAACACAAAATCAAATCATATACACTACATGCTTTAGGAGCATAGAGGAAAAAAATAAATAGCTACCTCTTCAGACAAAGAGATCAGGAAAAACGTGAAAGAAGTGAAAGTTGAATGGAATGTGAAGCTAGAAGCAGTTTATAAGGACACAGAGGTGGAGGCAATTTCCAGGCAAAGGGAGCAGGACCTCCTCACTGTGATGCCCAAGTAAAGGTGCAGATGAGCGAAGATCCTGGTGTGTGCGGAGAAATGCGCGTGGTCGTTCAGTGCTGCTCAGTGTGATGGACTGGAGGCTAGAATGATACGACAAAGTCAAGTAGCGAGTGGATTTCTAAGATTTGAATTGTATGCTCTAGAAAACAGAGCTTACTGGAGGAACGTAAGCTGCTATTAGAGAAACCAAGATTCTCCAATAAAGTAGCAAAGAATACTCTTATAATGTCTTGGCTGGGCAACAGGGGTGGCCGCCCTGGACCCCAGCCTGGCGGGTTGGAGAGAAGTGATGCGGTCACATTTGGTGACACCCTTACTCAAATTGGCACTATGAGTGCTTATGTTATTTTTATTTCCTTGATTTCCCTCTCCCTCTCCTGCTCCCTTTTATTATCTCTCCCTATCTCTACTCCATCTCTTTCTATTTCTACCTCTTTATGTTTATTTTTAAAATTTGTACAAATTTATGGGGTCCACGTGAAATGTAGTTACATGTATATAATGTATAGTGATCAAGCAGTTTTTAGGGTGTCCATCTCTCGAGTACAATATAGTTTTGTTTAACTATGGTCTTTATATATCTCCATCTATCTGTTTAAAGAGAGGGAGGCTTCACAGGATGGCCCAGCTTTGCAGACATGGCTTCAGAGACCATACCCTTCTTGGAACAGTCCTGTCCAATGAAATTGTGCTAATTTTGATCATTTAAATTTAGGTTCTTTCTTCAACATGACTCATACCAAAGACAAAAGCTGTAGATCCAAACAGAACAGAGGATTTGGGCACAGACTTTAGAAGAAAGGGCACACCAGCCCATTTCTAGCTGTGTGACACTTTAGAGCTTTGGGTGCAGTTAATCTATTATAATTTCTTTTTTATTTACTAACGTGAAAATATAAAGCCATTTCATTTTTGGTTAATTTTAGGTGGTATACAAAGAAAGCAAAGGTGTTAGGATTACATTCAAGCTGCAAGAAATAAAATAACTTCATTCTTTGATATTGAAAATTAGCTAAGGAAACAGAATACCTACCCAGTTCCATTTCTGTTACTGGGAACATCTCCAGAACCCTCAGGAAAAACATGAACACAAAAATCCACTTCTTTGGTAACAATCACTCTTCCTTTTTTACAGCTCATTTACTCTCTTCTGTTTCTGCTGTCATCTAAGATCTCCTTTACATAAACTTTTACTTTTTTGGAGGCTTATCAATTAATTTCCTAATTTTAAAATATTTGAATAAAATTTAAGTCTTACAACAATAAACAAAACACCAGCAAGGCCTGAATATTAACTTTATCTGCTACAAAAGCAGCATGAACTAGACCAGGATTTCACATCACAGGTAGGCTGACCCAAAGTGTTATTCTCCTGTGGGATTTGATTTGTTTTTATATCTTTCTAGTCTTTCTTTTTTTTCATTTCATTATTTCATTTTTGCATGAAATATTATATTCAAAGATATATTTAAAGATACCCTGGGCTCTTCTAGGCCCTTCAGGGATGGAACTGTTAGTCATGGAGCAGTAGGAAAAATATTCAAATATTAGACCCTTTCTTTAGTACTGGAAAACCCTGGTACTCTGGCAACACACATGTAAAAATGTAATAGCAAATAACTTTCTAGGCTGGGCACGGTGGCTCGTGCCTGTAATCCTAGCACTTTGGGAGGCCGAGGCTGGAGGATTCATTGAGGCCAGGAGTTCAAGACCAGCCTGAGCAAAAGCAAGACCCCATCTCTACAAAACATGGAAAAATTAGCTGGGTGTGGTGGCACACGCCTGTAGTCCCAGCTACTCGGGAGGCTGAGGATTGCTTGAACCCAGGAGTTTGAGGTTTCAGTGAGCTATCATTATGCCACTGTCCTCTAGCCTCGGCAACAGAATGAGACCCTGTCGCAAAAACAAAACAAAACAAACAAAAAAAAAATAACTGGCTTACAGTCTCAGGAAAATAAACCCAGGGAATTGTACATACTATAACATGTTTTTAAAATCCTGACTCCTTTATTTTTATATCCCCTTTTATCTCTTTCTTTTTCTTTCTTTGCTTTCAAAAGAACTTGTAGTGTATATCTGAAATATACCAATTAGTATGAACATTATTGGGGTTGGTTGACAGAATATTTGATAAGACATTATAGCACATGAATTCTCTTTTTTTAATATGTCAGGTTAATGTATCCACTAAGAAGGACAATATAAGGTAGGATATTCTTACAAATTAATTAGCATAATATTATTTCAGGTGAGTCATTACTTGATTGGTCTTCTATTTTTTCATGCAAATTACATTTTCCATTTTTTAATGTTATTTTTGCTTATTCATGGAGATTTGAAAGGGGTAGAATTACCAATAAGACTAGAGAATAGCACAATTGGTTTTAGAAGGGAACAAATTTAAAAGAGGGAGGAACAACAGAAATTTAAAAATAGAAAAGCAAAACACTGCATTATCAGGGGGAAGTCTATATCCTGAGGCAAAAAACACTAAGGAGTACAAAAATTTGAGTGTATCTTCAGAAGGACAGACAAAACACACAAAAAACTGGAAATAATATTTTATAGTTGCATATGGTTAGGGCTCTAAAGATGTTTTGTATGGGCCACTAAACTTAGTGCGGGGATTTCAGTGTCAGAAAAAATGGAGATAAATTAGAAAGGGCTCGTGAGCAGAAAGATAGATAAAGGACTGTGGAGTTTACCCATTAGGAAACATAATTGAGTGAAAAATATGGTTTGACTCACCGCTAATGGAAGATATAGCCTCTAAGAATTTGATAAATGTGAGTAACCCAGACCCATGGAATTTAATGAGTATGTGTTATGAGCACTGTGGGGTGAACAGGCTTTTCAGCTCATGGTCACAGAAGTCTGAACTAGACAGCATTGCTCATTGTGTATATGACCCTAGGTTTTTGTGACGATGACCAGAGACTTTAAGGCCAGATTTGTAGCCTCAGAAGAGAGACAGTCCCTTGAAGACTATCGGCATCCTAGTTAGAGCAGACTCCTAGCTATACTCAGAGTGCAGTGTGCTTTCTGCCTGGGCATGTTGGTTCTGGGTGAGGGACAGCCAGCGGACTCTCTCCAAGAGCGTTCTGTTCCCCAGTGCAGGAAGTTGTCAACCTGAGGGTAATGTTGTGAAGACCAGAGAGCTGCAAGAAATCCTGTCGTCTTTTTCCATATTGCTTGGCAAGTGAGCAACCCCAGAAGCAAGGTTCTTGACTTCTAGCCAAGCTGTAATTTCCTGTGGGGACCATCATGAAGCAGAGAATTTCAAACTCCCAGTAATGAGAGCAAAGGGAAGTTGTGTCAGGAGCAACAGTGGCAGAGATAATAGGGATGTGAGTTCCAACCAATGTGGAGGAAGTTACAACTCAGACATATGGTGAGTGTGACATTGGAAGGATACTTATTGGTTACGAGACAGGACACCCCAATAGTGTATAGGTCCCTGACTGTCCTAGAACCAGGGAAAATTTAGGAGCAAATGGTATGATCAGCAGTGCAAACTGCTCTTCCTTGAGAAGGTGTTGAAGACTGCCAGCAGTAGTTTTGCAGTGGATGGCAATGGGAGCTACTCTTGAGTGGTGAGACTGTACTTTTGGGTGTTAGGAAGAGTAACACAAAAACTTTCGGAAAACTTTACTGAGTCAGTAGGGCAGAGATGACATTGCCTGACCTCCATGGGAATCAAGTACAAAACTTGGCTTGGGGCTTTCTATGTCAAAACATGCCTGAACAAGGCCTTTGTCTTAAAGGAGGGAATTTCATCCAATTTCAGGTTATAAGTAAATAATGACAAGAGGCTTCTTTACTAGCTTTATGCAATCTGATGAACACAAGGTGATTGCAAAAACATGTACTGGTCTGAAATGGGGTGCATTCAAGTACATTAGGGATATCTTTATTTCATATCTATGGATGTATTTTTCACTGTTTAATCTCATTTCATTTTCCCAAACTCAGTAGTCATATTCTTGTGTAAGGAGCACAATAGTAATAATGATTACTTTTATATATTCTCTCCTATAATTCCATCTCCTGATGTATGTGTATGTATGTTTGCATACTGTGATATTAACAGTAATGTTTTATACACAGGAATAGTATTTACTACTGCAAAATAGTACTTATCACAGACTTCATTTATTTTTACTTATAACTCCAAATTATGTGCTTGTTTGCATATACAGATCTGTGATTATTGTGGTATAAATTGTGATGATTTATACACTGAAAAGGCTGAAAAGTTATATAATTAATTAAAAGATAATTTTATAATATAAAATATAAAAACGAGTATTTATGTAGTATTTTGCAATTTTACATGCATTGATGTTTGCCTGTGCACAACCAGGCAGCCCAAGAATTTGGAAGTCCTTCTAGGAATCTAGTCTGTACTACTTAAGTATGCATCATCACTTACCCACACACATCAGCAAAGAGAAAATGCACTATTCTTCTAAGTGAAGAAGTCATCAGACACTTGTAGTTTGCAGAATGACTTTTGAAAGCTCATTGCAGGAGATCAAGGTGAGAAGAGGATATTTAGTGCACTCCTTTGGAAACCGAAAATGTGGCTGGGGATGGAAGCATGAAGGTTATATATTTTAAACATTTTTCTGCAAAAGTAGAATATATAAAAGGAGATGAAAATATGAAGCTCAGCTCCTCACAGATGTGCCAGTTCGGCTCATGTGATTAAAGGATTTTGATGACTGAGATGAGGCTTAGAGAACATTTACTGGTTCTCACACTTTATGTGGAGACTTTCTCTGGAAACTATCTTGAAATCTAAAAATATTTTGTGAGGAAAAACAAGGGAAAGTTTCAAGGTCTTCAATAATGTGGCTTCACAGGTACTAGTGTATAAATAATATTTCAGATGGAGTATTTACCACATTAAAAATAGATTATTATTAAGTTATCCTCATGGATAATGGGAAACACTGAAACCATTCTAAACCAAGGTGTTTAAAGACAATTCAGCTATTTTAGCTGACCTTAGCAAGACAATTGCAAGAATAGTTTTAGAGGCACCATGTCTTTTTACGTGATACTCAGGGAGAGGAGTGAACTACGAGGAAAGATTCATCTTTGGCTGGAAAGGGATTCACTCTTGGCCGTGAACCAGCATCTTGGATCAAAGAAAACGAGATCACGCCAAGAAAAAAGAATTGCGTTTTCTAAAGGGCACTGCGACACTATCTTCGTTGTTTTATTCATTTTGCCAAGAAAGGAGGATAAAGAAAACATGTTGGTAATAGTCAATTTGGGTTGATGTAAATATGGATATTTATTATATTATTTTCAATACTTCTTTATATTTTCAAGATTATAAAAGTATAAAATGTGTGGTGGAGTAAATGGATTTGTTATATAAGATTTTTTGTAGCTTTCATCTTCACTGTTAAGGTGCATGTTTGAGTGTAGAAAATGATAGAATGAGCAAATACCACAAAGAAAGCCATAGATAAGGATGTAACATAACATTTTAATTCTGTTCTCTGCCACTCAAAGTGATAGCTACACAGTTACAATTTCTACTTTTCCTACCTGATCCCTATAGTTAGCTCAGCACATTATAGTTACATTGCACTGAAGTCAGTGAGAGCTCACGGACTGTGTCCCATGTGCTGGGCAGTGTGTGTGGCTGGGGCTGGGACAGGTGGGCGACAGGATGGCTCGGTGGGCACAGGCAGGGAGCTGGAGCCAGCTTGCCTGGCTCTGAAGCTTGGCGTGAATCCCGACTTGCTGTGCTGTTTGGGGACATTATTTCATGTTCTGTACCGCAGCTCCTCATCCGTGCAATGTGGAGGTAGAAACAGGACATCCCTTCTGCATGGTGAAGCTTAAATTCTCGTGAAGAGTCAATGTGTTCATATGTCTTTAATACTAAGGAAAGGGCTGGACTCACTGGAACATTCGATAAATGTTCATATTAGCATCAGTGTGGATCAGAGACTTTTGTTCTCAAGGAGATGCATCTAACAGCTCTTATGTCTCACAATCATTTTTACACAGAAAAAAATTACATTCTTGTAAATAAACTAAAAAATCTCAGGGGAAATCTTTCCTTGATCCACTTTCTCCGGAGACGTAGAGAACATAGTGGTTGAAAATGAAAAAAAAAAAATAATAAAAGTGGAGCTCAAGATCATAAAGGAATTAAAGACATTAAAGAACATTAAGAAATGTACTAATCTGAAACATGTCAGAGAGTATTAGCATCATGTACTAAGAAAAGGGCTAAGTTAATGCAGTGAATATTAATTAACCATTTAAAAGAGTTTTATACTCTTTGGAAGAGATGTCCACAAGGAAGAACTGGCCGTGCTTCTTTCTAGCGTTGTTTAAAAGTAGGAAAGGAAAAAACAAAAGGTATTTGAATGGAGAAGAGAGGAGAGAAATAAAAACATTTGGGTTGGTCTTGACGTAAGGGGGCAAACTGAAAAAAAATGTTTAAATAAATTAGTAACACTACCCACCCTCCATGCCATGCAACACACACAATTGTGAAAATGTAGCATTCCCCTGGGTGTGATCTACTCTGGTATAAATTACTGAATACATAAATCACATCTTTTTAAAAAACTTACAGAGATTTTTAAAAAACTACAGAGACAAAATAGTCTTGAAGTACATTTTAGTTTCCCCATTCATCAGGCTTCTAATGGCCTGCTGTTAACTGCAAACTCCAATCTACAGGAAAGGTAAATAGAGCCGGTACTAGAGGCAAGTGCACCTGCCAATGCTTTGTGTGGCTGTGACCTTGGCCAAGCACATCCACTCTAAAAGGGGAAGCGGCAACTTCTGGCCAATATTCAGGCTTCATGTCCCAGAAATCGAGATTCTTATTTGAAATCTTATGATTTTAAAGCCTTACTAAAAAATGAGTTAAACACCATTTTGCCTGAAGTTTTTAATTTTTCTTTTCTTTTTTTTTACAATTGTGCCAATGTAACATAACTGCATGAATGTGATTTTCCAGTCATGGCTGGGTACATCACAAAGAATGTCCATTTGTATCACTTTGTAGCTAAACTTGGATGGCTTGCTATTTCCTAATTATGCCCAGTCCTGTCCTATATCTGATCTTTTTCTCTTATTATCAAGTGTTTTCCTACGTTCAGTCTCTGACAGTCTAAATTCCAGCTTGCACAAATGCCGTGATCACCTGAAATTTGATGCAGTTACTTCCACTTGAAAGCAACTTTTCTAACTCTAAATCTTCAGAGCGTTTTATTTATGTCTCTTATGATAGCCATTATACAAATTTCTACCTTGTGCTATAAGTATTTTCATTAGGATCATATCCTAGTCTTTCTTGTATGAGCGAAATAATGCTTACATAGTGTATGCTACATGGCAGTAACCACTGCTTTCATTTTGGTGTATTTTCTACCATATTTCTCCATGGAAATGAGGCAAAATAATCTATTAAGATCTAAAGTGGCTCTACCAATTTATCCATGTACCAGCAGTGTGAGAAGATGCCTATTCAACTATTCCTTTAGCAGCATTAAGTATTTTCATTGTTATTTAGTCTTTGGTAATTTAATATGAAAAACACAGTATCTTGACATTTTGATTTTTTAAAGAATAATTGTCCGATTTATTCAGATTTGTGCTATATCCAGGCAATAGCTAAGGACATTTTCATGATGGATCATATGATAATATTAAATAATAGTAATACAGATTTTAATTCATTTAATCCTTTAGAAACCCCTATCATGTATGTACTATTACTATCTTGATGTTACAAAAGATAAAACTGAGATGCCAAAAAGGTTGGACAGTTTGCCTGCAATTACACAGCTAGTAAGAGGCAGAGTCAGGACTCAAACCCCTTTGGTTTGGTGTTGTAGAGCACCTCAGCATGACACTTCTTAAGTCTGTGTAGTTTTGTGGAGATATCTTTCAAATAATGGCTTCTTATCACATATAGTGCACAGGTGGTGCTTTAAAAAACTCACAACATCAGTTGCAATTTCTCTCCAGCTTTCTAGAGAAATTAGGTTTATTTAAAATTTCTGTTAGGCTGGGCGCAGTGGCTCACACCTGTAATCCTAGCAGTCTGGGATACCAAGGAAGGAGGATTGCTTGAGGCCAGGAGTTCGAGACCAGCCTGAGCAAGAGCGAGCCCCTGTCTTTACTAAAAATAGAAATCAGCTGGACATAATGGGACACACCTGTAGTTCTAGCTACTAGGGAGGCTGAGGCAAGAGGACCGCTTGAGGCCAGGAGTTCGAGGTTGCAGTGAGCTATGATGACGCCACTGCACTCTACACAGAGTGACAGAATATCTCAAAAAAAATTCTGTTCAAGTAATTTATGAGACAGACATCTATTATTTTTCAGAGTAATAAAATAATTTTCAAAAATTATTTTAGAAGGCTTGGATTTTAGAAGGTTCTAAGGTACCTTGGAACCGTAATTAGTGTGGTATTTCACTGACTTTTTTTTTTTTCCTTTACAGTAGATCTGAGCCCAGACACCTTCTCAGAATAGAATTATAAAGATAAGTTTTACTTGCAGTGGGCATTATCTGCATAATATAGATGAACAAGTAGACAGCTCAATAATATCCTAAAGTCAAGACGGCAGGAATTTTACATTATCACTTCTTAGGAAATTACCACTTAGAAGATTCCTTTGTTTGCATATTTCTGAATTTGCTTGGATACTTTCATATGTCTGGCTTTGCTTTTTTTTTTTTTTTTTTTTTTTTTGAGACAGAGTCTCGCTTTGTTGCCCGGGCTAGAGTGAGTGCCATGGTGTCAGCCTAGCTCACAGCAACCTCAAACTCCTGGGCTCAAGCGATCCTCCTGCCTCAGCCTCCCGAGTAGCTGGGACTACAGGCATGCGCCACCATGCCCGGCTAATTTTTCTATATATATTTTTAGTTGGCCAGATAATTTCTTTCTATTTTTAGTAGAGACGGGGTCTCGCTCTTGCTCAGGCTGGTCTCG